>JAJLRJ010000003.1:25012988-25457437 GCA_024195265.1 Dendrophyllia cribrosa | reverse complement strand
AACACTCTGACATTGGATTAATAGGACCAGGTTCTTGTACTCTAAATACCAAATACCAATTTTTAATTAAACATGCTATTTTTCATGATGCATTTGGAAGATTTTACAATGACTATGAAAAGGGGCCTGGATACACATATTGCTGCCTTTCAATGCCGAAGAAAATAAAAAGATCTCCAATAATGGGCCAAATAAGTGGTGTATTATATTGTCTTCTTTCAAATCCTAAAATATAATTATCCAAATATATAATATAATGACTAAAACAGATATATTCAATTTCAATCATATTGATAAAAACATCAGCCAAGAAAAATTATCTGAAATCAAAGCATTGTATAAATTTTATCATAAACGATTTTGGTGCTATAAGAATGCTTTCAAATATTTCAAGAGATTGAATTTAGCTATTAATGTAACTTCAACAGGCTTAATAGTTATTGGTACTGTAACTGGTAGTATCACATTAAATCCTGCTATACTAGCTTCTATTTCTGGAGCTGGTTTAGTGCTAAAAACAGTAAGTGAAATCAAGAATTATAAAAAGAAAATCGAAATGTCTGAATTTGCTTATACGACATATGAAAAAGTATTAGTTTTTATACGGTCTTGTCTTAGAGGAAATCAATTCAACCACAATATATTCATCAATGAAATGAGACAGTTAGACGAAATAATCATCGATATTTGTCCTCTTGCCGATAAATTCGAGAAACAGTATGATAAAAAATTCACTTCCGAGTAAACTTTTATAGTAAATTTTACGATAAACTTTACTAACAAACTTTATTCAATAACTCATTCATAGGGAAAACCCCCTTTACATGACTATGACTTCCTATTTTTCTGAGAATCATGCAACAGGTCACCTTTTAATAATTTTGTTGACATCATTCTTTATTAATTTATAAACATCATCCCACCATTGTTCATAAAATTTTAAGAGCGACTTGCTGTAACTATCAACTATACCTATGCAAGATAGAAAAATTCGATTTTCTCATACTTCGTCACAATAAAGGTCTTTACTAGCTTGTTTAAAAAATATAACTTTTAGGTTGTTTGGATTTTTATTTTTTAGCCGAAGCGGCTTTTTGCATTTGCCGCCCACACTTGCCCAAAATCGTCGCTGAAAACCCACGTTTTTCGCGAGCGAGCAAGCTAAAATTAAAACCGTGTCTGGAAAAACTGTACCACCCTGTTAAAATATCGCCTTTTGAAAGTCATTTCGCCTTGTCAGATCAGAATCAAACCTGAGCCTGAATTTTTTATCGAATTTCCAAATTTATGTCCTTCGACGGCTAGGAACCACATGAAAATTTAGGTCAAATTCGTGGGCCAAAAAGTCAATCTGGTACATGGATTTAACTATCAAAACTATTTTTTAAGAACAAAGTATCATTTCATCTCACTTTTTATCCAAAAACTGGCTTGGGTAAATAAAACGAAAAATTTTGAGAGCGTCTTGAAAACAAGGCACTTAAGCTAATTACTTGACATTTTGACCTTTCATGCTGCGAGTGTTATCACAAACATTGATCCGGAAAATTTAACTGTGGGTCCCATCTCCCGTGAAATAGTGGTCAGTGTGTCTTAAATATCTGAGAAATATCATTTATGGTATTTATAAATCAACATCAAACCCAAACCGAGCATTTTTGTGGTCTAACACAGGTTTATTTTGAATTGCGAACTGTCCATTTGCTAGCGAGTTTGTACAATACATGCGACAAAATACCCGTTTATAAATCAGCATCGACAAAAAACGTCAGGAAACCGGTACAATAGATCATTAACCAAATCTGTACAAGTATTTCTTACCTTAATCAAGCATATCTTTATAAGAAATAGTAACATTGTTGCCGGCTTTACGATAGCGTGCACGAAACGTTCACTGTTCCAAAACTGTTGCCATAAGTTACATATTAACTGACAGCCACAGGAACCCCAAGGTTACGCATGCTGTAAAAATTAGAAAAGACAAGGAGCCCGTTGGGCTTCGCAACTGGCTCGTTTGGTCTCAGTTTCCACCCGGTTTTCATTTTAGAGTTTTATATTAGCAATCCACAATATACAATCTTGAATCTATTAATATATGCACAGTCCAGTCCACATCAACATTTACATTTCACACCCCGCTTCAAGCACTTCTTAGGGACGGACCATTTTATTTTTATGGGGGCGGGGGGTTGGGTAATTACCACACAAAAAATTCATGCACTGGAAAAGTAAAGAAAAAAAATCATGCACAGTGAGCCAAAGGAAAAAAAAGTATCCAACGATCCCCAAACAAAATTTTTGCACAACATCAAGACGAAAAAAAAAATTCATGATCAGAAAAATTGCTGCCCCCTGCCCCTTGCCCGCCATAAAAATAAAAAGATCCATCCCTTTATAGTAGGACAACACAATTTCAGGTCTATTATATTTTTGTCTGATCAGCTCCGTACTGTTAGAAAAAACACAAGTTCAGAACTTTGTATATTTTTTTCCCTTTAAAATGCTTGAAACCACCTACTACAAGGAATCAGGATTGTTTACATGTAAATACAGGTATTTTGGAGAATCATTGATAGGGATAAATTAACAATATCAACATGATCGATCAAATAATTAACAGCCGACCATAGCGTGACATAAATACGAGATGTGTGGAATTTGAGCGTGACTCCATGACGTAATGCTTGAGAATTGTTTACTCGGCAGTTCTCTGACTCGCCGGGACGTGTTTTATTCAACGATTTATTCGATCTAAACTCGACTGTTTGACAATTGATTTGGTTTCCTTTTACCAGAAATAGATGACATCCGAAAATCACAGAGATTTAATTTTTAACAATTCCGTCGAAATTAGAACGGTAAATATTTGAATTATAGTTGCTGACATCACTGATTACCCCATTTCTGAAAACCGGAAGTAAACTAGGTATTGTGTTGGCCGCAGCAAAAGCGATTCCCGGGGCATGTGACCCGACAGGGGAAAAAAAGAGGGTATTTTAAGAACTGTCTCGTCGCAGAGCGACGAGCCAGTTAAAAATCATGTCAGAAAAAAAGTTATCGCGAAAAAAGCATACGTGGCCATCGCTCGTGGACACAAAATTCTATCCTCGAGATCACGCACCCGACGAATATTTTCAGTTAATACCTTTTTAGGACGTGTGCCTGTGCCATAAAACAAACATCAAATTGTTCGTTTTAGTCAATGCATTACATCTACATGTATTTTGTTATTTCAAGAATTACTTTAAAGCTGTGCTTCCTGTCCCTGCGAAACATAGTGTGAGCTGATGGAATAAACGCGCGCTTGATAAGTCCAGTTGCAAGGATTTAAAGGGTAACTTGAAACAATTATATCTCCTTAACGAGCTTGGTGACTTATATTTTTTATTGCAGATTTCGGATTACTATATTGTGGGAAACAATCAGGGAAAGTTTACGAAATTCTTATGTCAACTTTTATTTCTAGGGAATCACCTTAAAACTCGGACGTACACGCAAACGTATACCCCCACCGTGGTACAAGGGCGGGGGACCCCCTTGGGTTTTTGCGATGTTGCAATATTTCGGAAATATTTTACATCTAATAGATTGCCAGCGATGTGCTCTACAAGATAAGGTAAATAGTATGGGTTGTGGCGTTGCTGGGGGTCCGTGACGTCATCCAAAATGGCCGCCATGTTGGATTTTACTAAAAATTCAAATTTATCGGGAAAATGCGGGAATTGCAAATATTGTTCGCTAGAGTTGCAAAATAACATATAATTAAACATTTTGATGCGTTTGATAGCATTTTATATATTTTTTGCTGAAAAAGGTGAAAAGCACGCATTTTTATACAAAAATGGGTTGACCTCATGTTACTTATGACATCATATCTCGTTACCATAGCAACCGGTTGTCGCCAAACTTTACCAAAATGTGTCTCAAGGATAAATGAACAGCTATTGAAAATGACATAAGCTAATGTTAAATGGTCTTTAAAATATCGGAGAAAAACCTTGCACGTCCGAGGGTTAATTTATTTCATGATTTTAATTCTGTTAAACTAATATATCGAGTTCGTTAAAGCACGCGTGTGACGTAATGTTCATTATACCCGTTTTTATTTTATAAAAGAAATAAAAAAATTGTTCCTCGCACATTGTTGAGTTATATAAGCACTTAGGAATTTTTAAGAACACTAGAGAAGTGCGAGAAGCACTTTTCTGCACTTCTCTCGTGTTCTTAAAAATTCCCGCGTGCTTATATAACTCAACAATGCACTCGGCGCGTTTTTTTTTATTTCTTTAAGATGAAAGTCTATTCTTGCGAACTTCTGTAATATTTTAAAGCAAGAAATGATTTTTACATAGAAATTATAATTCCAGATTCTAATTATTAGGACTCGCAAAAAAACCTCATGGGTCCCAACCATAATGGCCATCCATGTTGTGCAAAAACGAGCACGGTGACCCCATTTTTTTATTGCATTTTTACAATGGAAAATGACATAATTACCAACTGGACCAAATATTCCTTCTTTTTCAATGGAATCACCTTAAAAAAGAAAATAGTATGTTTTATTTGGTTTTGATACTAGCCTGGAACTATGTTACGCACAAACTTGGGGCTCCTGTGGCTGTCAGTTAATATGTAACTAATGGCAACAGTTTTGGAACAGTGCACGTTTCGTGCACGCTATCGTAAAGCCGGCGACAATGTTACTATTTCTTATCAAGATATGCTAGATTAAGGTAAGAAATACTTGTACAGATTTGGTTAATGATCTATTGTACCGGTTTCCTGACGTTTTTTGTCGATGCTGATTTATAAACGGGTATTTTGTCGCATGTATTGTACAAACTCGCTAGCAAATGGACAGTTCGCAATTCAAAATAAACCTGTGTTAGACCACAAAAATGCTCGGTTTGGGTTTGATGTTGATTTATAAATACCATAAATGATATTTCTCAGATATTTAAGACACACTGAATACTATTTCACGGGAGATGGGACCCACAGTTAAATTTTCCGGATCAATGTTTGTGATAACACTCGCAGCATGAAAGGTCAAAATGTCAAGTAATTAGCTTAAGTGCCTTGTTTTCAAGACGCTCTCAAAATTTTTCGTTTTATTTACCCAAGCCAGTTTTTGGATAAAAAGTGAGATGAAATGATACTTTGTTCTTAAAAAATAGTTTTGATAGTTAAATCCATGTACCAGATTGACTTTTTGGCCCACGAATTTGACCTAAATTTTCATGTGGTTCCTAGCCGTCGAAGGACATAAATTTGGAAATTCGATAAAAAATTCAGGCTCAGGTTTGATTCTGATCTGACAAGGCGAAATGACTTTCAAAAGGCGATATTTTAACAGGGTGGTATAGTTTATCCAGAAACGGTTTTAAATTTAGTTTCCTCACTCGCGAAAAACGTGGGTTTTCAGAGGCGATTTTGGGCGAGTGTGGGCGGTAAATACAAAGAGCCGTTTCGGCTAAAAAATAAAAATCCAAACAACCTTAAAGTTATATTTTTTAAACAAGCTACTAAAGACCTTTATTGTGACGAAGTATGAGAAAATCGAATTTTTCTATCTTGCATAGGTATAGTTGATAGTTACAGCAAGTCGCTCTTAATGTCTTTTTAGAAGAAGTTATTTTTATTTTATCATAAGGTAATCCTAAAATTTTTAATAATCTTCTCAAAACATAGGTTACACTAATCATCCGTTTCCGGTTCTTATTGACTTCTGGTAACACGTTGTTTATTAATCCAAAAATCTTATATATTTTGTTACGGTCTTGATAACTCAAATGAATTTCTTTATTATATTTATTGATTATATTTTCGATATGATATTTTCTTACATACACACTCTTCGTCCTTATTCTATACATATTCTCATAAAAATCAACGTACTCTTTAACATAATCATAACCATGGACGGAACCGCAATTTAGACAGACGCTCATACCATCTATACTATTTATATCTTGTTCACAACAACATAACTCAACCAATCTAGCACTACTATCAACTTCTAATAATTTCATATCATAAAAGGGACATATCAACTCACCAATACTCATCATTTCCGTATTTCTACCAACATCTGCTAATCGTCGGTCACAAAAGGGACAGGTCAACTCACCAATACTCATCATTTCCGTATTTCTACCAACATCTGCTAATCGTTGGTCACAAAAGGGACAGGTCAACTCTCCCATCTTCTCAAATTCATCATGAATTTCCAAATTACAATTCATTCTATACTATTATATGAGATTATATTTTTAAAACAATAGCTATAAGCGGTGCGTGTCTAAATTCCCAGAAAACAAAAATAGCGAACATGTTTTAATAACAGGAAATGAGTCATCATTAATAGCTATTGTTTCAGATCATGAGTCAGTCGTATGATTTTTTCAACCAATCAGAAGGTGGATGATGCATCATTCAGTTATGTATGTTTGGTGAAAGATGAAATACTCTTCTTCACACGACTAGCAAATTCGAAAATCCTGAGAATATTTGCATCAACATCGAACAAATCAGATAAACCAGTTTCACTCTCAGCCATTTTAAGATTAAACTAAATCATAAACTTCTAGATCTCTTTACCTACAAGACAGCCATATGACGATCATGCGGAAAAGCTTGGCTAAAAATCGGCTAACGCGTTAGCGATATTTTCCATTGTCTCATATCGCTGATCGAGCTGTTTTAGAGAGTAAGGCATCTTAACTTCACAAGCAACTTCACAATTGTGAACTTTTTCACTGAAAAAGTTCACAATTGTGAATCAAAGTGTGAAGCCTCTGATTGGTTAAAAATATCACACGACCGTCTCGTGATCTGAAACAATAACTATTAGTGATGACTCATTTCCTTTTTATCAAAACATGTTCAGACTTGTAAGCGGGGGATTCCCCGTTCTCTGTTTCTGGGTATTACATCCTGTGTTTCCGAGAATTGTGTCACGCAATGAAATAAACGCACCATTTGTTTTTTTAACATATAGTTTCATTTGATTTTTCTATATTTTTTAATCCAACATATGGGAAGTAGTTAAGACTTGGCATGGTATCAGATCAGTTTTGCAAAACTGATCTGGTACCGCCAAGTCCTTAACTACTGGGGGAAATCATTATGGTTATCATGCAAGTCATCTGGATATTCCAAATCAACTTCCAGAATGCATCCCTCATTTTCTCCATCAACAAATTTCCTCCAATCCGACAATTCATTTTCCTTTATCCATTTGAACTTCCCAACTGGAAGAGGCTTTGACATTGCCCATCCATAAAGGTTATTTGCGTCCAGATAAACCAAAAACTTAGCAGGCAACGTTTCATCAAAATCTTTCATGAATTTATTGTTTGCCTTTGCATATCTTTTGAATGCATTTGAATTTCCACCTCTCATTCCTCTTTCAACCATCAACAACATATCCACGTCATTCAACAGTTGCAATGAAACTCCTGTCATTTTCAACATTGCATTCCACGCCATTCCAGGGGTTGTGAAAAACTGGGCAGGATCCAGTCCATAGTTTTCTTCGCAAAGTTTTCGGAAACTTTCAACAACATCTGCTAACAACAAAACATCTGTTTTCAGATAGAGATCGTGAAACTCTCCCATGTTTTTTCATCTGCCATTTCTTCCAGACATTCTTTGCGTGTTCAAAATCTTCATCTCCAATACCCGCGTCATTTAAGCTGGAGAAAAACGCTTCTTTCTCTGGAAGTGTTTCTTCAAACTTTTCAAATGAATCCATGAATTCATAGGGATAAACTCCTTTTCTTGTCATCAAGTTAAACTTTTCTCCCTGGAAAAACCTGGCAGTTTCTGTTAAATCTGATTTGGGAAGATTCCCCACCAAATTCCCCAGGGCAGAAGCCATGAATTTAAATGAATCCAAAAACCGGATTTCATGTTTCACAACAATTTCTTTTCCATCACAAATCTTTTCTCTTTTCAACTCAAACTTCAGGGAGAAGGAGATATATTTCTCTTCATTATTGGGGATGCATTGAATATCCAGAATTTCATCCAATGTACCCAAAGCCCGCACGAAAAGATGTGAGTCATAGTTTGCTAAGTTGTGGAAAAACACGGGGGTGAATTTTGGTTTCTGAAACATTCGATTGCAAGAGCGATGAGCAGCTCCCCTGAATTTCCCTGTGAAATGACAGTGATCTCGCACTTTCATCTTTTCTCCCTCTTTTTCAAATTCTCCTCGGCATAACCAACAACATGATGTCTGATTGTAAATCTGCCATTCTTCTGGAGTGAGAGGAATCATTGATTTTGGTTTCAATTTCAGTTGGGTATGTTTCACTTCCTCAATGAGTTTTCGAATGAATTCTTTGGGAAGTTCAGCTGATTCTTTTTCACTTCCTGCTCTTTCTAACACAGGTTCCATTTCCAAATATGGGGAAACCAAATGTAAAGCAAATCCACAGGGAAGATGTTCTTGTATTTTCTGCGTTTGTTTCATTCTTCCCGTATCTTCCATGGGTTTCAAAATCGATTCAAAATCAGCATAACCAACAACTGGAACATGAATCATCTTTGAGAAGTTTCGGAAAGAACATGTTCCTTCAGGCATAACAATATTCACTGCTTCAAATTCAACGCAATTGAGTTTGTGTTTTTCCAGGCTTTCTTCACTGGGAAATGAATTCATACATCTTTTGCAGAAGAATCTTTTCCGTTTTGTTTTAGAAACTTGCGATCCAGCCAAGCGAGAAAAGTTTTTAATAATGCAGAAATGGGTTTTAAACTCTTTTTTCAACAGCAGCAGATCAACATGTTTTTCTTTTTCTTTCTCCACCACTTTCAGGGGGAAAAGTTTTTTATCCCACCCAAATACATTCACAGAAATATCGTTTCGTTTTTCAAATTTCCCAATATCTGCTAAAGTTGTTGGAAATGCAATTCCACTCCAATCAAGTTTTTCAGCTTGTTTTCTCAACAAAGGCGTGATTCTTTCAGGATTCTGCACCACCCAGTTCCTTGCTCTTCCCATACACCATTTGAAACACATTTCATCTTCATTTTTCATGTTAATCACAGCGTTCTTTTTTGCCACGTCTTTTGGAAGAGGAATATATGAAGATCCACCTAATGGTTTCCACCGAATGAGATGAAGTTCTAATCTGATCACTTTTTCAAACACCCAGTTTGATCCTCTTTGGTTGAAGTTTTCCAGGTTCATCAACATTTCTCTGCTCATTTCATCAAACAACTCACCTGCATCATTTCCTTCCAGATTTCTTTTCATGCGGGAATGGGAGAATGGTGTTTCTTCAATCATGCCATCGTCACTCAAATCGGGTTTTACCAACCGAGAGACCAAAACACATTTCACTTTTGTTTGCCGATTTTGTTTTATCAACTCAACAACTTCACCTTTCACTTTCCGGAGAAAATCTTGTGGAGTTGGGGAATCATCTCCTTGAATGATCAGTTGTCTGGCAAATCCTCTCAAAGCAGATTTTCCTTCTTCAACAACAACCTTTTGCCCCCACAATGCAGCAATCTGTTTTTTCAATCTTTCAACTGCAGGAGTTGATCTTCTCCTAATTTCCACATCATCCAAATCTTCCAACCAAGTCGCCCAGTCTGAAATATTTTCTGTTTGTTTTGAAATGACTTTGGGAATGATTTTGGGAGGAACTTTTCTTTTCCCCGGAATCAAAATAGGCACATTAAGTTGTTTATTTTCCTCATCTAGGGGGTTGACTTTTTTGTGTTTTCGAATTCTCAAACGAGCTGCTTTGTTCATTTTGGGTTGATCGTTTTTCCCACCTCCAGTCCATAGATTTTCCATTAAAAACTTTACCAAATCATCTTTCCTCAATCGTGACCATCCTTTCAGATTGGTTGATCGTGCAAATGATTTCCATGTTGCCAATGACATTTTAAATAGGGTTAAAATATTTTTTCTCCATTTAAAATGAAGTTTTCAATCCAAGAAGAAGGAAAAGAAAAGCAAATCTTTTTCACATTCAAAGAAGCCAGTGAACAATCTGGACTTTCATCAAAGACGATTATGCGAGTTCTCAAATCAGGCAACATCAAGTATTTCAGAAGAGCTGACAAAAAAACCTTTTGGATTCAGGAGGAAGAAGAATCACCATTTATCCAGATTGATGGAGAAGATTTTTTCACCGCAGAGGAAATTCAGGAAAGATTTGGATTATCCCGCACAGTTTTTTTCAATCAACTCAGCAAGAAAAGAACGCATTTTCTGGATTCAACCGAGAAATCTCATGAAGTCACTTGGACATCTCCCAGACTGGAAAAGTTTCTCGATTTGATGAAAGAGAAAGCTATGCACAACAAACTCCTTCAGGCTTGCTCAGGAAAAGGAGTCCCCAGATTGGTTTCAACTGCGTCGGCTGGTATGGATAAACACCTGGAAGTTTTTCAAACCATGTTTTGAATTTTTTATTCATTGGATAAAAAATGAACAAAGAAAAACTTTTTACAATCGAGGGGCAAGATTTCTTTTCTGTGGAGGAAATCAAAATTGCACTGGCTGAAATAAAAAATCATGCAACTTGGATTCATCCCAAATTTTACAAAGCATGTGGGTTGACGGATGAAGAAATCGCATGGATGAAATGGGCTGAAATTGAAACCAACTTTCAGAAAGCCGTTGATATGGTAAATGGTTTTCTTCCAGTCAAAAATGAAAAAGATAGGCAGTTTATGGAGAAATGGATTTGGAAATAAAATGATTTTTTTATCTCCACCAAGAAAATGAATCCCGAAGAAGTTTCCATTTCCAAGATTACTCTCCAAAAACCTCAAAAACGCACCTCTGGAAATATTTCATATTGTCTTCTCCCATGTTCTCTCAATGACAAAAAACTTCAACTGAAACTCCAAACAAAGTTTAAAATCTTTGCTCATGAAGGAGATTCTTTTTCACTGGGTATCAATCTTCCTGAAGAAAACATTCACTTTTTCCGTAAACTGGAAAATCATCTTCGCTCAGCTGCAATGAAAAAACAACCGGAAGTGAAAAAACTTTCTCCATCTTTTGCCAAGTTTCATGCAGAAGATTTCTCTCTTTTGAAAGTTGATAAATCTGAACAGGAAAAGATCTTTGCAAAGATTTATCCTTCTAAACTTCCTAAAACAGATTTCTCTTGTCGTTTTTGGGAGTTAATGAATGGAAAGACGAAGAAAAAACCTATCTGGAAACAAAAATAACTCATTGGCATGCCACTTTTTGGGCAAGTTGTCTTTTCCATCAAACATCTTTTCTGCGGAAATGTAAAATCTATCACAGCGATTGTGGATGAAGTTCTTGTGGAGGAAATGGTTCAAACTGCCTCAGCTTTTGATGATTTTGAGGATGAAAATGAAGAAGATGAGGATGAAAAAGATTCTCCTTCTTTAAAATGAACTTCATGGACCGATTTACTAGTACCGAATTTAACTGTTTGCAAGCATTCGATCTCACCTGGACAAGGAATAGTTTTCAAGGTAACAAAGAAGAAAACGATATACTTGCTGAAAAATATATTAAAGTAAGAGAAATCGAGATGAAAATTCGTGATTTTCTCATCTCACTCACTCAAAGATCTCCAGTAGAATCTTATGTGAGGGAAATAAAAAGAGCATGTGAGAATCTTATCGCAATCAAAAAATACAGGGAGGTATGTGAGGATATGATGCACTTGCAAACTTATTTGGAATGATTTAATATCTTGGATATTAAATCTGGTTGACAAAATCTGGAAATGTATTCAGGATAGATATAAAAAACTATCGATTTGATTGTTTACAGGAGATAAAAATGATCTTTCATTTTATTTTTTTATTTTTTTATTTTTCAAATTTTTTTTTTATTTTTTTTATTTTGAAATTTCTTTCTTGGAAACAACCAAATTGATAGTTTTTTATATCTATCCTGACATCCAAAATTCTTTTTTGGAAACAGAAATCTAGAAATCATTTCCAGAAATCTGGCAGAAATTTAGTTGACAAAAGTGAAAAATCTATTCAGGAGAGATATAAAAAACTATCAATTTGGTTGTTTCCAAGAAAGAAATTTCAAAAATAAAAAAATATAAAAAATTTGAAAAATAAAAAAAAATAAAAATAAAATAAAAGATCATTTTTATCTCCTGTAAACAACCAAAATGATAGTTTTAAATATCTCTCCTAACAACAGAAATTCATTTTTGGAGCAGAAATTTGGTTGTCAAAATCATTTCCAGAATTTTAGTTTCCAAAAAATCTGGAGAGAAAAAAGTTTTCAGATTTCAGAATTTGAAAACAAAAATCATTTCCAAAAAAATCTGGAGGAAAAAAAGTTTTCAAAAACTTTATTTTTTGACAACTTTTTTTCCCCAGTTAAAATGTGGAATTTGATTGACAGGATAACTGGTGAAAAAGTGGCATCAGAGAAATCAATTTCCGCTCTCTCTCCTCATATGAAATTAACCAGACAATATTTATGTCGAGAGTTGAAAAAGGGGAAAAGCAAATTTGACTTGAAGGATGGACGACAACTGGAAGTGGTGAAAGATGATGTTTCTCCTGAACCAAAACCTAAATCAAAATCCAAATCAAAACCAAAACCAAAAGCTGGGATAAGTGTTGTAACTTTTAAATATTCTCCAGGGGAGTTAATGAATATACAATATTTTCCAGGAAAGATGGATCCTTGGCCTCAAGAAAAATGGGATGTTGTCATTGAGAAGTTAAAAGAGTTCCTGAAAACAGAACCATCTCCATTTCCATTTCCAAAGCGGGTTCCTTTCACAGAAATTGAATCAGTTGACATTCCAGAAACTGAATCAGTTGACATTCCAGAAACTGAATCAGTTGACATTCCAGAAACTGAATCAGTTGACATTCCAGAAACTGATTCAGTTGACATTCCAGAAACTGATTCAGTTGACATTCCAAAAGATGAAACAGTTGACATTCCAGAAACTGAATCAGTTGACATTCCAGAAACTGAATCAGTTGACATTCCAGAAAGTGAAACAGTTGACATTTCAGAAAGTGAAACAGTTGACATTTCAGAAACTAAATCAGTTGACATTTCAGAAAGTGGACAAATTATTGCTCCTAAAAATGGTTCTTCTACAGTATGTTATATTAGTGATAAAGTGGATGAAATTTTCAAAGACTACACTCCAGGACATGAATTTGAAAACGTAAAAATAAGAACAGGAGATAAGGTAGTGTTATGTAATTTACATACAGGTCATTGGTTTAGTGTAATACATTATTGGGAAACTAAAGCACTTTTTCAAACATTCGGTTATGATATTTATCCTAATCATGATGAATTAAAGAGTAATATGAAACAAGGGCGATGGATTTTTTACCCAGGAAAAACATGGTCATCATTTTATGTAGAAACTGACATGTGGTCACGAACTACATATAAGAAAAATTGAGTTTTTCATTTCCCAGAAATGAAAAATCACACAAATTGTTTTTCATATTTTCTCTCAAACTTTTCCAAATCCAATCCTAAATCAATCACAATCCCATCAACTGCTATCATTGCAGGAAGAAATTCATCTCGATCAAATATTCCACTTCTCAAAGCAAAACGCAGATCAGTCAATGTTTCTCGTAGGTTGTGAACGCGAACTTTGTCATTTCAATTTTGTTTGCATAATTCTTCATTTCATTCCCTGCTTTGACGACTAATCCTGCACCGGAAATCACTCCCAAAATCACAGGATTTAAAGTCACTCCTCCAGCAATTGCGCCAATCGCAACAAGAGCGGAAGATATCAAATTCACAAACAAATTCATTCGCTTGAAATGTTTGTGGGCTCTTTTCAAACACCAAAATCTTTTGTGATAAAATCGATAGAATTGCTTGATCTCTTCCAGTTTTTCTTCCCCAATGTTGGGGTCAATGTGGTTGAAATTAAAAATGTTTTGTTTGCGGTTCATTTTTAGACTTCAAATAATAAACAAACTCTGTAATTAAATTTTATGGAGTTTCCTTGAATGAAGGGTCTAATTTGTATAGTATCAAATTCATTCAATGGGAGATTAATCGGTATTTTTTGTTTTCTTCCAATCGTGGTTGATGTGAAATTTCTTTTCTCAATTTCAAGAGTAATGGCTGGATAAATTCTTTGGTTTTTATTCAAAATTTCAGCAAAAACTGATTTTAATTTACATTTAATAGGAATGAGTAAATCATCATCATCTCCATTAAACTTGATGTAAGATGCTGGATCCTCCATAAATCCACTCAAGAAAAAAGATGATTTATTCCCAATCAGTTGATGATTATTCATGTCAATATCTGTCTGCATTACCATGCGCTGATTTTCATAAACAAAGGGAGCATCATAAACAGAACTTGGCACATCTGATTGAGAACCTTTGACACCATAAATAATCAGATTTGCTGGGCCTTGAACAGCTGATGATGCGGTTCCTTGCCATTTCAGATCCAGATAAATATATTCCGGTGGAGAAATCTGCCATTTATGCATGTGAATGATTGACCTTGAATACCCCGATAATTTTTTTGTTGATTGTTGATTGATATTCAAGCTTGTGCTCACAACGTCAACGCTCACACCCGTCATGGAAGCGGGGAAGAATTCAATGCAAATCGTATATTCCCCTTCTGGAAGCTTCAGCATGTTGAAACCAAGTCGCCCAGAGTATTCATTGAAAACATCTTTTGTTATTTTCAAATCATACGCCTTCTTATTGAAATGATGCGGAGAACTTACAAAATCAGACAAACCAGTCACTGTCATATTATGTTCAGAGCTGGATTCATCCACATCCTCCATCAAATACCGGAATTCATCCTTCAAGTGGGAGGTTGAAGATATATGCGATTCATTGAGGTCAAGGTCAGCCTCTGTTTTTATTAGTTCCACTGCCAGAGCTACTGTCTTCTCATTTAGCTGTGTATCAACATATTGTTCTGATGTTGCTTCATTGGATGTTTTTGGATCGGGAAGACCAACAAGTTTTTCTCCTCCCATATCCAATTCCCCAGTCATTGTTCTACCTGACAAAGAAAGCTTATTAGCTGCCAGCCCGGAGACTGCCGTGTCCACATATTTTTTGTTGACTGCTTGATCGATTGCTGTTGGATCTTTCACGTTATAAATGAAATTAGTTCCCATATCAAGACTTGTTTCCATTGGGAATGTCTCTTTCCGACTGACAAAAACATTCTTAGCATCATCGTAAGAGATCAGATTGTTATAATTTGCGGAAAGATCGGAATAAGTTTGTTGTTTTGAATGCGTGACATGGAAAAGTCCTTTCAAATCAATGTCTTTCGTTACTTCATGCGTGTGAGCAGGTGCAGCTGGGTGATATTTTTTCAGCGTCACCATATTCACCGCAGAAAGATCATCGTTTTCATCCGTATCCAGATTTGTGATCAGTTTCCGATCCATGTCAATCTCTCCAGGAAGAATCACTTTCTGTCCCCTGAGATCCAGATCTCCAGTCATATGGGAAGAACCATCAACCTGTAAAGAATCTGCTCTCAGTTGAACTAATTGGGTATTGGTCGATGTTTTGAGTGAATCAACTTGATGTTTTGTAACTGCATCACCATTTGCTGTTCCTTCAGCAACATTAACCAGTTTTCTGTTTGACATATCATAATCCCCTGTGGATGTCAGCTTAAAACCAACTCCTGGCAATCCATCTTTTCCATCTCTTCCATCTCGACCTCCCTGTGAGGTGTGTGTATGAAGAAATAATGGCAGAAGATCCCGATCCCTTGCTTCAAGAAGAAGAAGATGATCCTCCTAAATATGAAAAAGTCCTTGAGGAAGAAGCAAATGAGATTTTGGCAAATTTGAATCTTGCTGATTATGATACAGTGGAAGAAGTTCTCAAGGAGAACGTCTCAGCGCAGCGGAAAAACAATTATCTCAACAACATTCTTAAGATTGCGAATCATCGGAAAAATCAACTGAAAGGGTATAACGCGTCTTGGACTAAAAAGTTTAACAGGGGAGAAATAACTGCAGAGCAGAAGCAAATACAGCATCAAGGAATAGATCGTTCATTCCAAGCAATAAATGACTACTTGAGGCATTACAAAGAAAAAATGGGAACATTTTCAGGTTCTGGGTTGAAAAGAAGAAGAAAAGGTGGAGCCATTCGCTTGTTCTCCAATCCCAAAGAACTTCTCAAAAAACTTGAGGTAATCATTGGCTCCATTCTTGCTGGAAACACAAATCTAGCAATCAGAAACACTGGAGTGGGCATTCTTGATCTTCTCCTGAAAGAGTCAGTTATCAACAAATCCCAGCATGAAAAGCTGTTCAAAAACTATTTCAAACCATAAAATGGAAAGAGAAATCGTCCTGTCATCTTACGCTGTTAAGAAGAACAAACAAAACAAACCTGCAGATTTCATAACAAAATTTAATCGACCAATTATTCTTGATGCGAATGAACAATATGTTGTTGGGCTGAAACGAATTATCAATATGAGTTTTACGTGGTATAGCATCAATCCTCAATATGGAAACCCACTAATCAGGTTTTCCTCTGATGGTGGAAAAACATTTTCCGATATTGCTTTCCCAGCTGGAGTTTGGGGGTATTCTGGGATAAATGATTTCATTCAGAAAGCAACAGTGGTGAAATCCGATGGAAAAGAAGATGTTTTCCCAATCAATCTGGCTTTCAGCAATAAAACTTTCAGAGTGACAATAACACTGGCTGAAAATTATCAATTGGATTTCACCCAATCAAATTTCCATGATCTTGTGGGGTTTGATAGAAAGATTCTGAAGGATAAAGTTAATGTTGGCCCTAAAGTTCCTAATTTGAGTCAAGATACTGATATGTTGAACATTCATTGTGATTTGACAAATGATTCACTTGTGGATGGGGAAGAGACTGATATCATCTATTCCTTTTCCACATCTGTTCTGCAGGCATCATATAGTTTTGAGCGTGAACCCATAAAAATAGCATTCTGCCCTGTGATTTCGGATTTCCATTCGGATCTATATCACAGACGGGAAAAGAAGAATTGTCAACTTGAATGGGGCAGACACAGCATTCTCGTTGATATTAAAAAAAAGACTATAAAATGAAAGCATATGAATTTTCTCGTTATTATCACCTCAAACTGGGGAAGTTTGTTTATAAGCACAAAGGAACAGGCATCATTTTTGATTCCATCTTCAAGCCACTGAAAAAGATGGCAGGACCAGCCATGAAAGGAATTCTCAAGAAAGTTGCGAAACCATTTGCTAAAAAAGCATTGGACGCAGGAATTTCTCACGCTGGGGAAAAAGTGGGCAAAATGGCAGTTGAAAAATCAGGTGATTTGATCATGAAAAAACTGGGAAACATGAAGATTGGAAAACCATCTGCGAGTCCTGCGAAACGAGGACGAAAACCACAATCACTCCCTGCTTCGCTCCCTGCTTCGCTCCCTGCTTCGCTCACTGTGAAACAACCACAGAGAGAAAGTGCAACTGACATCCTGAATAGACTGATCAGTGGCCAAGGAATTTAAAATAATCTATCAAAATGGCTTTTCGATCGAATGAATATCTCCAAAGAAATGAATTAGTAAGATTCCAGTTGGATGATGTTATCAGAGTCCCAGCAAATGGGCAACATCAAATGAAAAATGGTTATAAATTCACCATCAATGACAGATCAGCGTTCTATGACTGGCATAACGCTTATTTTGAAGTGCAATTTCAACTCCAGAAAATAGCAGACGGTGCTGGATATGCTGCTGCTGATAGGATAACAGTGCTAAATGGTTCTCATTCCCTGATAAAACACATGACAATCAGATCTGCAGGGAAGATTGTTTACGAACCTGACAATCTGCATAAAGTTACTTTTGTTAAAAATCTGTTGGAATACTCAGATGACTTCAGCAGATCAGTCGCAAAAAACAGTTTCTGGTATCTGGATGTGCATGCAACAACAGCTGCGAATAACACAGGATTTGAAGCGAGAAGAATACAAACTCAAGCTCTTCGAGACAATGGAACTGGAGGTGCTAAAGATGTTAACGTGATTATCCCCCTAAATCGTTTCTCCTTTTTCGAGGAACTGGAAGACAGGATGTTGGTCCCAATGCAGCTGCAATTCGAAATTAATCTTCAACAGGATGATGAATTGATTCATATGTCAAATGGTACAGATCCTGGAAGAGTTGTTCTGAATCGATTTTTGCTTTGGGTGCCGAGATTGACACCAAAAGATTCTCTTTATGACAAATTTATCAGTTCATTCCTGAAAGAATCGCAATGGAAGTATCTGAGGGAGATATATGATCAATCACCTCCTGCACAATCATCAGGATTCTTCCAGATTTCAGCGAGCATTGACAATGTGAGGCATATTTTTGTCTGGCTGAAAAGATCCGCTCCACCCAATGATGACCCTGCAGAAGATAACCCATATCTCTTTGACACTTTCAAGCTGAATGCAGCAAATGCAAACTCATCCCTGTCAACTTGCAGATTGGAGTATGGAAATGGAGTGTTTTACCCTGAAACTGATTACGACACGGAATCGAAAGTCAGAATCTTCAATGATGTCATGGCTTATGCAATGAGGAAAAATGACTTCAACACTGTTACTCAGTTGAATTTGGCTAACTTTCAATCACTTTATAGTCTCATTTATTTCGACTTGTCTTACCAAGCTGAAAAACCAACACGAGATCCCAAACAGCTAATATTTCGATATACACTGAATGCAAATGCTGCTGCCGCCTTCAATGTGCATGCAGTGGTTCTTTATGAGGAAACAGCTAAAATCAATAAAGTTGGAAATGAATTAGTTATAGCTTAGAAAAAACATATGTTATCATTAAAAATGACAACATATCACCCATTCAAAATAAATTTGTCTGAAGGGCAAAAACAAAAGCTTGGAAAAGCATTCAGAACAAACATGCCTATCACCCTGAGATTGAAAAACAATCAAACAAGTGGAAATGATGAACTGATGCTGACAGCCACTCAAATTAACAGAATCACAAAAGCAAAATCTCTGGGAAATGGAGTTGAAATGAAGATAACAAAAGCTCAAATCAGAAAAGTGATGAAACAAGGTGGAAGTCTATTTTCTGCTATTATTCCATTAGCTAAATCACTTGCACCAACTTTAGCTAAAACACTTGGGTTAGCAGCACTTGGTGGTTTGGCGAGTGAAGGAACAAGTCAAGTAGTTAAAAAGATAAGCGGAAGCGGTGGCCAGATTGGTGGATTTCTCATCCCCCAAGATAAAATTCAGAAACTGATTGACAATAAACATTTGTTGACAAATAAACAGAAACAAGATATTTTGGGTGCCCTTCAATCAGGAGGGCAAGTAGTTGTGAAACCATCTGCCAAACAATCTGGTGGAGCACTTGGCACCATTCTGGCATCCATTGGAATCCCACTTCTTCTTGACGCGGCTAAAAACATGTTTGGAAAAGGAGCTCCAAGAGTTGGCAGACCAAAAGGAAAAGGTGCCCCCAGAGTTGGACGACCAAAAGGGAGCGGAGCGACCTCTGGAAAAGGTGCCCCTAGACTGGGAACTCCTTGGGCAAGACCTCCTCCATTCATTGGAAGTTGGAGAAACTCTGTTGGAATGGGAAAAAAAAAATCAAAAAAGGGCAAAGGACTTCTGTTAGGGTCGAAAAGTCCATTCAACAACATTCCAATTCTCGGGGCACTTCTGTGAGACCTAAATTTGTAATTAAACCGCTGTCAAATATTGATCTGTTGAATTGGATTGAATATCTGGGGATTCCCAATTTCAAAGGAATATTTGCAAGAGATGAAGCTATACCCAAAAAACACAGCCCATGCATCATCAATCTTGATTCGCTTAAAAACGCAGGAACTCATTGGGTTTGTTGCGTCCCATCGCATGATAGAAAATTCTTATGGTATTTTGATAGTTTTGGAATGGGCTATCCTCTCGAATTTAAAAGTTCCAAACCTGTAATTTGGAACAGCAGTCAGTATCAAAACATCAACAGTGTTCTTTGCGGGTATTATTGCCTTTATTTCCTGCATCAATGGTCGCAGGGGAAAGATTTCTATGATATTCTCCAACCTTTCAGTTTAACTGACACAATGCAAAATGAGAAATTCATAAAAGATTATTTCAATTAAAAATGGAATCATATTGCGTCAAAGAAAAAAGGTTCACTGGTTGCGTTGAGCCATCCGGATATATGACTGCAAAAAATGGGAGAAAGATGTTTTTCTGCCATTGCGCTTCATGCGGAATTAAAAAAACTAGATTCGTGAAACAAGGGAACTCGGGAAACTAAGTCTGCCCTCACAAGGTGGGGGCTTTTTCGATATAGCCGACAGTCATTCACTCGGTGAAATTGCCTTAAAAAGCGGCGTGAAAGGATTATATAATCTTGGCCGTATTGGATTATCCAAAGCGGTTAAATCAGATTTTGCCAAACAAAAGATTAAAGGTGCGGTGAATAAATATCTTGATCAAGGATTGGACGCATTTGCAAGTGACATTTCAAAGAAATTAGATCCCTTATCCGGCCGTGGGATCGATGCTCATGCTTTGATAGGAAAACTTCCCAGACCAAAAGGAGGATTCACTCTCCCCGGACATAACTTCACAGGTCCATATAACCCATTGGAAAAGCAAGTCAGATTTGACGATACTGGAAAGATTCTGGAAATCTGGCAACAACCAACAGGAAAAACAGATGCAGTGGCTATGCAACACGATGTGGATTATTCAATCTGCGCAAAACAAGCAGATCCACGCAAATGTAAAAACAAAGCAGACAGAAAGATGGTTGCCGCATTGGATGCTATTCCCTGGAAAGAAATACAATGGGGTCATGCTTTAGCAAGAAACACAATCAACGCAAAACAAAAACTTGGTTTGGGTGCCCCAAAAAACGGGAAAAGATTTTGAGTGAAGGCTGGACTCAAAATCTGGCAAATGAACTTCACCAGCCGATAAGGAGAAGATTTCTAAAGAGAAGAGTCATTTCATATGGGATTGACAACATCTGGGCGGCTGATCTGGTTGAGATGGGGAAATTTTCAAAGTGGAACAAGGGAATAAGATATCTCCTGATGGTGATCGATGTTTTCTCAAAGTTCGGTTTCATTCACCCCCTGAAAGACAAGCGAGGACAAACAGTTGCAGATGCTTTCCGATCCATATTTGCGAAGGCGCGAAAACCGAAGATGCTTTGGACAGACAAAGGAAGTGAATTTTTCAATGGAACTATGAAGTATCTCGTGAATAAGAATGAGATAAAATTGTATACTACAGAGAACGAAGAAAAGTCATCTGTGGTTGAACGTTGGAACAAGACTATGAAGGAGAAACTCTTTCGGATGTTTTCTGCTAACAATAATACAATTTTCTTTGACAAACTGGACAGGTTAGTAGATCAATATAATAACACTTATCATTCAAGCATTAAGATGTCACCTGCAGAGGCGAGCAAACAGAAAAATGAAACAAAGGTTTTTGCTAACTTATATAGGGACATGATTTATGCTAAACACAACCCAGCAAAATTCAAAGTTGATGACAAAGTCCGAATATCAAAATACAAGCGAAAGATATTCGACAAAGGTTTCACCCCGAACTGGACAGAGGAGATATTTGTCATCGACGAGGTTTTGAACACAAATCCTGTAACGTATAGGTTAGTCGATCTGTTGGGAGAAAAAATAACTGGATCATTTTACGAAGCGGAACTCCAAAGGACAAACCAAAGCGTGTTTCGCATTGAAAAGATTATTCGCCGCGACCAGAAGAAAAAGAAAGCCTTGGTTAAATGGAAAGGATATCCCGATAAATTCAATTCCTGGGTTCCACTGGGTGATGTGGAAAAGCTTGGCTAAAAATAAGTCAATCATTTAAATTATTTTATGTTTTCCTCTAAAAATGAATGTTGAACACCGATTTGATCAAAATGAACGCTATGTTTTAAGAAATTTAGATCTTCGCGAGCTTTATGAGACTTATCGCTGGAATGAAGACCAACTTTCTGAGAATTACGAAAAAGTGAAAGAGATTGAAGCAGCAACGATGAATTATTTCAACTCAGTTTTCCAAAGACAACCAGTGACATCTTATTTGGAAGAAATCAAAAGAACATGCGATAATCTTCTCACAATCAAAAAATATAAACAAACATGTGAAGATGTGATGCATTTCAGAACTTATCTCAAAAAATAAGTGGCTGAGAGACGCGTTAGAATATGAATGTTTGTCATTCATATTCAGGATTTGACAACACCGCTTCGCTTCGCTTTGCTTCGCTTCGCTCAGCTTTCTTTCAATTCCCGGTGGATTTCCCAGAGGAGACAACTTTGTTTTTGGAGATCATTTTTGAGAATCTTGTGTTCCTCTTGGAGATTGATGAATGATTCAAAGAGGAGTTCTATTGTGTCTTCCTCTTCTTCATTTTGCTCTGCTTCTTCCATCTCCGAATCAGAAACAATGAATTCCTCATCAGATGTTGTGGGGGTTTCATTTTCGCTCCTTTCTTCCTCCTCTGAGCAAGTGGAACAATCTTCATGATCACTGGCTTCCATTTTCTTTCCAATTTAATTTTTTGAAGATGGTTTGGATTATTTTTTCTTGTTCTGCCCTTCTTGATGGAAGAATAAGCAGTTTGAAATCATCTTCATTTGGATTGAAACCATTCTTTTTCAACAGGGTGAAAAGAACTTGGTTGAAATTGAGAAACTTTTTTCGCTTGAGATGAAGATCATCATATATCAGTGAGAAATATTTAAAATCGTTAATGAGGAACTTTTCCAGATGTTCATAGTCATTTCCATCGTGATTTGTTATGTGATTGAAAATTTCATGATCGTTGCCATTGACTTTTTTCCATTTGGAAGCTTTGACAAACTCCCTGACTTTTTTTCTTGTGATTTCATGGAGGGGAATTTGGGAGAGAATTTTTTCTTGATAAAACTCGAGATCTTCAAGTGGAATTTGATTTTTCCCCTGATTTTTACGGAAGACATCTTTAAAATGTTCAAGTCTGAGATTTTTGTGAGAATGCCATGTTGTTGTATATGTTTCTTGAATAATTTCAGGAGTGTCATCTATTTCCTCATCTTCATCTTCGGAATCAGACATTTTCTTTTCCGGAGAAACTTTTTTCTGAAGAAATATTTAGTTGACAGCAGAAACCTGAATGTCAAATAGATTTCTGGAATAAAAAGATGTTTCTGCTAAAATTTATCAGGAGAATATTTTGTTTCATTGAAAAGTTTATTCAGGGTAAAGAAATTCAAAAATAAAAAAAATAAAAAAATTAAAACAAAAATAAATTTTCACAACCTCCTGAAGAAAATAAAAAAATGAAAAATGAAATAACCAGATTTCTGCTGGAGAAAGATTTCCCAGTTTTTTTGACACAGTAGTTGAATAAATGCGGGTACGGGTGGAGCCGAAGGGCCCCTTAGTGTGCACGTCTTCAAAGTTATATGAACTTAATGGAATAGTTGGGATATGTTTTGATTAGGCAGAATATGAAGTGGTCGTTTTTCAATCAATTATAATATGTTTCTGACGAATTTAAACAGTAGGTAGCATTCAGAAAAGCTGCGAGATTTTGGGAGAAAATGAGAAATGAAATTCTATATTTTTTTTTGACTTCTGAACGATTGGAACATAACGATAGTAATCGAGACATACTATTTTCTATTGTGTATAAGTTGAGGTAAACTATTTTACGCTTAAAACTAACGGGTCCGAGGATGCACCGGTACCCGCATTTATTCAACTACTATCTGTGTTTTCTAAAATCTTTAAAAGAAAAAATCAAACTAAGTTAGAAATGTTTCTTGTCACCGGACTAACTTAGAAGACAACCTAATTTGCATAATATTCTTGTTACAGCAGACATGTTCTTCGCATATGAGCTGACAGGTGCTTCGTTTTTTTTTTTTACAATTGCCGCCATCGCTCTGGACAGAATTCTTTCATTGACCTCACCTCTAAGATAGCAAGCGCTTGTCACCGAAAAAAGAGTGGGTATCGCTGTTGTGATTTTATGGATCAGAAGCGGACTTGCTAGCGTCACTTTAATGACCATTTCAGGCTACAATTACTTGATCTCTGCAGTATTTCAGAACTTCTAGTGATATCTGTTGCAATTGTCGTGTATTTAAGGTTGTACGGCACCACCAAAATCAAATGCACAGCCAACTGCAGATTCTTAACGGTCAAGCAACCGCGAACGGCAAGAGTCTCATGACCAGTGCCTTGCCGTCAGGTTTGCAGTTTGAGGTTCATGTTTGTATGCCTAGACCACGCTCTAAAGGTAAGCGATTAACCGCAAGGTTTTTTGCACCTTAAAACATCACAATCCCACGTTTGAAAGGAAATGCTACTTTTTAGAACTCTTTCGCTTATTAATTATCGACTCTGAGAACAACGTATGAAAGCTTGACATGGAAAGGACTACTCTGGGACATTTTAAGGTCTTTTAAAGTCGCCTTAAGTCACATAAAGTCGGCCTTTGTCGCCTTTAGTCGTTAAGTTTCAAAAAGGCCTGTGCACCTTAAAATTGCCCAAAAATATTTGACTTTTACTATGTCTTGAATATGTAATCATTTTATTGCCCCAAATCTCTTTTTTAGTTCCCATATATGATTATATGTTGCAAGGTCATGGCCCGATACAGTAAAACACTATGCTTCAATAGCCATGCACCATGCCCTCGTTGCTTCAATTATATTTGTTGAAGCCTATGTATGAGAGATGGACCATTTTATTTATTTATTTATTTATTTTATTTTTTATTTATTTATTTATTTTTTTTTTTTGGGGGGGGGGGGGGGGGGGGGGGGGCAGGGAGGGGGGATTGACAAATAACAAAACAAAATATTCCATCACAGATAAATTACAAAAATTCTTGCACAGCCTCAAGATGGAATAAAATTTGCCCAACCCCCTCACCCACCCCTAAAAATAAAGTGGTCCATCCCCATGGAAGTTAAAGAGATGACACTCATTCACCTTCAAAACATTGACAGCTATTTTTAATTAAAGGGAACCTCCATTGTTATAACAAATTGACGTTTAATTGTTGGAAATAAAGTCTAAATTAAATTTTTTTGAAAAGCAGGTGCAAATGTAATTTTAGTGTACAAAAAAATGGATATGAATATCGCCTGTTTTCGCTTTTCAATTTCCCGCGCGCCGCTATTTTGTAAGGGTTATTTTTAGGCAACGAGAGGATTTGGATTAATTCACCGAGGGCAAAGCCCGAGGTGAATAAATCACGTATCCACGTGATGCCTAAAAAGAACCGGCTTATATTCCACATGGGCGAGGTTGACTGCCCAATAACAAACAAACGCTTTAGTGCAATGCATATATCGGAATGCCTTTGTATCTGTGGAGAACAATAGAATAAATATGCTGAACGTACGCACTGGGATTTCGACGTGGTAAATTAGTACAGAACAAACATATTTTGCGTCATGTCGAGCTTTATTTACTCCAAAATCAGAAGACATGAGTGACTCAGCAGACTTGTTTCTTACTCAGAACAGTTTCAGTGGTTTGTTAAATGTAAGCAGTTAGCTAGACGAGGAGCTCGCGACTGAACAGCCTCGAGGCCGGGCCTCGAGGTGCTCATGATAACGCGCAGTTTAGCGTTGCAGAAGTGACTGAGGGATTGTTTGAAGATGCCGAGCAATGTCAAGATATCGCAGCAGTAAGTAGAATCCAGTATTTCGGAACGATCATCGTCTGTGTTCAATTTAACAAATTGCTCGGTTGTGTTCAAAATGTAAGAATCATTAAAGTTGGTGACAAACTTTCCTTGCTTTGCTTTTATTTTTGTTTGCAACTTTGGGTGTTGAGAGGGGAATATGTCGGGGGAATATGTTAAGGTGAATATATTCCATTGTTTTGCTATTGTTTCAGCCCCGCACTCCCCTGTAGCAATCAAAAGCCGCTACCAGCTTTTCAGACAGTTGATAATTAGCGGGGATTACTCAATATAATCCCCTACGAGCACAAGGAAAACCAAGCCATGTGGAATATAAGATAATTTATGACGTGTTACGTTTGTCTAATTGTTGCATACAAAAGAACTTCGATTCTCAACAATAATGGCAACCGTAACACTTCATAAATATTCAATATGGCGGCGCGCGGGAAATTTAAAAGCGAAAATAGGCGATATTTATATCCATTTTATTTGTACACTAAAATTATATTTGCACATGTTCTTTTAAAAATTTTAAATTTCAACTTTATTTCCAACAATTTAACATCAATTTGTTCTGACAATGGAGGTTCCCTTTACGAGCGGCTGTCTGTAAATATCGAGAACTCGCCGTCAAAACTGAATTTTCGGATTTCTTCACATTTGGTCAGGAGAAACCCTTTGGTGACCTATTTACGAAATTACATTCAAACTTTCTAGAGACTTTTCGTTTTCGAGAAATCCGCCAAAAACTAAAATGCCGTGTTCAGGTCGCAGCCGCCATTAAATTTAGCCGAGATTTGCTGCATATTTAAATCGCTCGGGAAGAAAGACGCCTTAAGGTATGAAAATGATTCTTTGTAGTTAAGTAGCAGTGGCGGATCCAGGGGGGGGGGGGGGGGGGGGGGATTGGGTGGCTAGCCACCTCCCTTTAGACCATCGGCAGGGGTTTCATTAAGGGCCGGGCAGTCGGGCACCGGGCAAATTGCCCGGCTGCTTTGAACATCTAAACCTTATTTTTTTCAACAACAAGTTAAATAATTTACTAACTTGGCCTTTTTGATCTGTGTTCTAAAAAATAAATTATTTTTAAAAAGCATATTTCAACTTAAAAAACAACGAGGTTATTGCTTATTTACCTCCCGTTGCTCCCTGTACTGAAGACACGTGTCAAACAACTGAAATCGCCCCACAGTGCATTGCCAACTTTGTTTCAGCGATTTATTCAAAATCGAACAATTTAATTTGTTTGAAATTTTCCCAATATTGTGCTAAACAGTGTAGATTATAGCGCATTTATTCGCTTCTCGCGGGTAGCCCCAAAATCGAACGATAATAAGTAAAAATTTGTTTTTCGCCATGTTTATTTACCGTTGCTATGCAAACGCTGATTAGCATAAAAAGAGCATCGCTCAAAACATTCATCCAAGCCTAGCATCTGGTATCAAATTCAGATTCATTGAGCTAAAGTAAGATTATTTTTAAGCGCATTCAAAAAGGGAAGTGTGACCCAAAAAAACTACTTGGAGCTACTTTAATTTTTATTTACATTTTTTTAACTGAAAAATTAAGGGGTCCAGAAGGGGGTCCAGAAAGAGGGGTCCACGTTTTGTCTATTAGGTTTCTGAGTTACAACAGTAACTATCCGCGGCAATAAACGGAAATCGAAGTCCAGTTTGGCAAAAATTCGAGCACGAGTATTCATCTCTACTCACAACGCATTACGGAATCGCGCCCATTGAAAACCGTCGGCCGAAAAATGTGGGGTACCCATGATGTTTTGTGCGCTGACAAAGGATACCGCTTCTTGCGGTCTCTTTTGTGATGTCTTGTAATTATCCTGGGTATTTTTCGCATTGTTTCTGCGAGACAATAGAAACGGAAAGATGCAAACGGAATTGTTACGCAAGACGAAACAAAACACTCGCTGAAAGTAATGCGTTACGCATTCGACTTTGGTTTTAATATATATAGATAGGCTGAGCCTAACAGCGTCGATCTGTGAACAAGCTTAACTAAGATGAAACTTAACTAAGGTGAAAGGTCGGAAGCACAAGAATTAAGATTGACGACCGGGCTATTTTTCAATTTTAGCAATTCTCAAAAACAGTTTTACGCGACCGTCTGCACAGTACATTTAGACCGTACAAAAGTTCACAAAAACAACTTTTTCTCCGTCTAGAATAACTAGTACGACTACTTTCCGAATAAAATACCCTTGTTGCTTGTCAAAAATTGCCCGAGAAACTGATTTGGAAATCAAAATTTCAAAAATACACAAACAAATTTGCATAAGGCGACGCGAGTGAAGTCTAAGTCTTGTCTTGTTTACATAAAATCGCTTTTCAATCTATGTAATGAATGAAAAAAAATTTATTCAAGTCTCCATTAGTTCATGTTGAAAAGCGAAACGCGTACCATTTATAGCGCATCAAAGCCGCCTTCCATGAAATTCAAAAAATCGATAAGCACGTTTCAAAAACAATTCTCCAAAACTGCACAACACACAAAAAAAGTCAATCACAGATTGATATCAAGATAAATTCCCATCGAAAAATGTAATCTGTTTTACCTTTGAGTCCCTTGCATGCTTGCTAATTCTTTAAATCTCCGCTACTTTGGTTCTGAAATCCGTAATAAAAACAAACATATCTCCCCGCATTGAAAAAAGTATGAAGTTGCTCGAAGCAAGATTTTATCCCAGAAAGCTCTTCTCTTTCCACTAAAGCGGCTTCTGAGTATCCCATAATTAGTATCCCTATCTTGAGTAGCAAACCGCGGAAAAATGCAAGGAAATAACGACATTACTTCTCCGTTAAACACTGACCAGCGAAAGATCTAATAATAAAAGTGTTTACCGAGCTGACGGCTGTGTAGCCGCGCGAAAAACAAAGCCCGAGCTACTGAACCCTGCGCGACGTACGGACGCGCCCGCGAAACATTCCGCTAGCCATGACCATGAAAAATGACCGGTATGGTTCTATGCCTGGTTCTATGAGTCCCGGGTGGGGACTCCCATATAAGAATGACGGTTGTGCTCGTCGTACCTTTTAGGGGTCAAAATTTGTAGATTGGTACCACTTAGGGTACTAAAATCTAAAATGACTACCGTTAGAATTATCGCGGTACCTTTTAGGGTATGAGCCGAAAAAAAAAAAACGAATATGACATGTGCTGTTTTAGAATTGGCACCTCTTGGGGGTAAAAATTATTTTGAGTCACGCCCATCAAACGAGATTCTGGTACCTTTTAGGGTGTCGTTCGAAAATTTCTGACGAGCACCCTCGTCATTTTTATATGGGAGTCCCCCCCCCCCCCCCCCCCCCCCCCCCCCCCCCCCCGGGCTATGAGTATGGGGCTCCGCGCGGGCCTTTGGCCCGCAGAGCTCCGCTATTATCTTGCGCTTTTAATAGACCATTTTCGTATTCTCGGTATTGAACTGGTACTAGCTTGCAGTCGAGGCTCATGCGGGGGAATCTTATCACATGCAATTATTTTTAATGATTTTCCCCCGCATTAGCCTCTATTGCAAGCTAGTACCAGTTCAATACCGAGAAAACGAAAATGGTCTATTGCAAGCCTTTCTAAACAAAAAACAATCAATGTAAAAGTATTGCAGTACCTTGTAATTCATGTGGAAGGAGTTTGACACCAAACTGCGGGATAATTTTCGAAAAATGATGGGAAACGCAGCATTGGAGATTTTAGCAGGTTTTGGAGCATTTTATTATATTTACAGAACTAGTGAATACTTTTTAACGGTTCGCACGATTTGCAAGCGGCTTATAATTCGAATTTAGCAAGCATTGGGAAGGCTTCTCCCAGAAATGTGGGTTCGTAGACTGTTTTGTCAAAGAGCATGAAGTATTTAAAATTTTAAGAGAATTTTAGGGCTAAATTTCGATAGCCTTTATTATTCAGCATTTCTGCTCCAACAATTTTTCACAGGGTGCGATTTTGTTCAAAACGTGAGGTTTATTTAAGCCCGATTATCACTAAATATATTTTTTCCCATTAAAATCGAATTCTATCCTATTATTACTAAATAATGGCTGTAAGTTTTCGCAAAGTTTAAGAAGCATCGCTTTAGAGCCGAAAAAGTTATGAGACAAAGTTTGTCATAGACAAGTGCGCCCGAAATAACAACGGAGCCACCTTAAAACAATTGCGCTTTTGTGCAAAGAGGAAATTAGCATACAACACATGTGCCACGTCTTCGACGAAGCGACCATTGCTTCCCGGCTCCTGTCGAAAGTTTTGGGATTTTACAGTTCTGAGGAAAAAATAATCTACTACAAAGTTGACGGGTACGGTAGATAAATCGTCTGACAATTTTTTTTTTCAGTGGTAGAGAACGAGTAGAAATAAGCAGCTTACATCTCCGAACCAGTCGCTTGCCTGGCAATTTACACTAGAGCGCTGGAGTCATTCAAATAACGGCTCACTTGTTAAACTGTTGGCTGTTCATTTTGTTGAGAAGATTCCAAATAGAATGGCAAACGACTAGATATCGTAAAACAGTACTGAACAAAAATATTAAAGTCGCCATTTGTTGTACTTAGAATCCTGAATAATTACTACCCATATTGGTATTCTTTATATAAAATTACGTGTGATCTTTATATAAAGATCACGGTGGTCATTTTAAAATCATTCTCATTAAAAATTTAGCGATAATTGCATTGTTTGCATATGCAGCCCCGCACTCCCCTGTGACTGAAATCAAAGACGCCACCAGACTTTTCATAATGACAATAGATTACCAGGGATAAAGGTTCATACACGTGATCGATTTGCGTCGTATGATAAGCTGATATGCTCATGAATTATGAACGAGTTTTTGAATTACGGACAATGCCTTTTGTTCACAGTGTCTTTGTGAGAGAGCTTTGTCTGGGCAGTGAATGTGAAAATAAATATAAGTTCCATAGTTTTGAAACAGGAAAAAAGATAAAGCACTATTAATAGTAATTTCATCATAAAGTGGGAAAATAATTAGCTGCATAAAAAATGTCATTCAATGACACAACACATTCTGGAATAATTGGTGTTTAGTTTTCAGTTGAGTGTCGAAATTAACTTCGCTATTGTTTTGGTTTTCCATTGCTGCGCATTGTTATTACCTAAAGGACACTCGCGCCACTTTCTTAACCAATTAGAAGTACTGAGAACCAAAACTAATCGTGACTTGCTCGCACGCATTTTCTCACGCTTGACGCCGACTCCTTGGATTGTGTCGGCTTCCGTTATGATCGGCAAGGCAAATTGCTTTATTTTTGGTTTAACGATAATCATTAATACTCGGCTCTAGGCTGCCATACAAGACACAAGACACAACACAAAGTGAACGATAATTAGCTGTCTGCAAAAATGTTATGCAATGACATAATACACAAAGTGAAATAATTAGCTGTCTGTAAAAATATCATACAATGACACTATACAAAGTGAGTAAATTATGTTTGCAAATGGATATCCCTCAACAGATCGCATCGATAATTCTCTTTTCGCTGCACATCGCTGTAGCGGCTCGCTCGACATTTCTCTCTGTTTACTGACCTCATTCCTAAAAATCAAACATCTCTAAATTAGTAACAGAAGAATTGAGGACTTTTAAAAAACTATGGGTAGAGAACTTTGAAATTAAGGTACCATCTTTTAACAATGCATTTAAAAAAGTGTCGATAGGCCTTTGAAAAACAAAGGAACTGTTCTACTCAGGCAATTTTCACCTCGGCGTTTGCATAGCTCATTAACGGTATAATACCGACTGTATGCCTTGTATTATAAATTAATGTACATGTAAAGGCTTTTGATATTAGTTGTATTAGTCAAATTTGAATGCATAAACAAAAGAGGCCTTTCTTTCGATGTAATAAAAAAAATTCTTTGGGGCAATTTTTTGGACCATGGCGAAATCATACCATGTGCGCAAGACGTGAAGAAATAAAGCCGGAACAACAGCCAAATTGTACCGGCTCCCTCCACGAGAAATAAGCTTTTAGGTAGACTCGTAAAAATGCGAGGAGACAACTTTCAAATTTAACGTAAACCTGTGATAAATCGCTCTCGTCATTACAATCCTAAGCATGCTTCTTTAACAGAGCATCCTTAACAAGTGTTTCATTACTGCTTAATCCCGTAATGTTTTAGTCCCTGTGTTTGGTATTAATTATCACCTCGACCTCGAATTTTTCAAGCAATTATTCTCTTTATATTTATCATCATGATTATTTTTTGTATTATTGTTACTATCACCTTTATTCAAAATTAGGTTAAGCCTTATCGGTAGGCTTTCAAATGTTAATTTTATTACCCAGGATATTTAATGAGTGAAACAGTTTTCAACAGCATCAGTTTAGTCTGTCCGTCGCTCTTGTTCCAAAGTTTTAATACGGTAAGTTTGACTTTGTCAATTTTCATTTGTATTTCGTTCAATGTTACCACGGTTGTCGTTCTGTACGTCACACACAGAAAAGACAGCGATTTTCCTAGCTTAGACTGTTTCGACACGCCCTCTACACTTGGTGGAACCTTTTAGGTCGATTTAGACGGTACCTGACCTTTTGCTTATAATACACAATTATACAACTTGTATGTTACGAGCGCTAAAAACTGTATTTTAACAGTCAGGTGATTCGGGGATAACCCCTTCATCAGTGCTTGCATGTGTTCCCAGAGACAAACGCTTATTTGAGTTGCCAAACACTTTTTTTGAGTGCTACGCACACCAGTACTATAAATAATATTTATTTATTTTGAGTCAATTAGGACGGTTTTTAAGAGGTAACTCGTAACTTCATGAACATCAAGGCTGTGACAATTAATAAGTAATTTGTTATACGGCCGCCATCTTGGATCCGCCATCCTGGATTTCTGAAATGTTTTTAAACCTCTTAAAAACCGTCCAAATTGACTCAAAATTAATCAAAACCAATAAATAAATGCTAAATGACGTAAAAATGTAAACATTGTTTTTCTTCATTCATTCAATCAATCGATTCGCATATAATTTACCGTATATAGGTGGGTCTAATTAACATGAAATCACCGCTACTGAGAAATAACGAAAAAAGAGCTGATCTCAAACTGGCTTTTGTTTTTCACTTGAACATTTTACATAAAGTAAAACTTCTTTTTTAGAATAAAAGAAGGAAAGAAGAAAAGAACAAAATGTATGTCCCGAACCCGAGTCGTTTGCTTTATAACTATAATATCCATATCCACTACACCAACGAGGGCTAACTGACAGGAAATGTAATTTTTTAATATATTTATAGTGTTCCCCATAACCATAAATGAGAGCTAACCGTTTTTAAATCAGTGCTAAACCCTAAACACTGCAGATCAGTGCTACAATGTAAACTGAAGCTCCCTTCTCTCTGTTCTGTGTGTACGTCAGTAATATAAAGAATGCTACTGTTAGGTAAATAGGGCCTATTTTACTTGCTTGCATGTGGTAATTTGATGTTAATTATACCCGCTTTTTTGCGGTCAATTATATGCGAATCGGGTGCATCGAGCCACCTTAATCGGATTTTGGTTAGGTCAATAAACACGGTAGGTGAGTCGAGAGCAAACAATAACGAAAAAACAGCAATAAGCACATACAATTAAAGAGAAGAATGTTCTTTCTACCTTGAGATTAGGGCTTTCCGATTTAGCGGATTAAATCCGCGAAAGTGGAACTACAGTTTCTCGTGCAATGTTCTGAAGTCAGTTTGGTACTTTGAAATAGTATTACGATCGGAAAACATTGGTTGTATGTTTTGGTGATATGGCCACTCATTTTAAAACAAAGTCTGTGTTTCGTTCGAAACACGAATAATCGAATCACAGTTCGCATAACACAATATGGAATAACACAATGCGTAAATACAGAAGAGAATTGTTAACGCAGAAAACATAAGTCGCAAAGATTAATCGAATGCAAGGGTAACGAAAACAACAGCGATGTTTTGCCGAACATAATTGAGAATACGTAAAACACAATTCGTAACATCAAAAACACCAGTGATAACAGTAAAAAAAGCATTGGCAAACAGCATAACTAAATCCCAAACTTAATTTTGGCGATAATCACCCCTCATGATACACAGGGGAACATTTGATTGACAGCCAAATTTGGGCGCGATTCCGGAATAGGCTGTCATTACAGTTCGCGCTCCAAAGCACGCTTCAATAATATCATCGCCTTGTAAAAATATTCAAAGTACTGTTTGAAAACTGAGCAGAAGTAGCCGAGAGTTTTACACCTGATAAAACACTTGATGCAATTTGATTTGAACGACTTCAAAAATAATTTATATTTTTGGCGGGGCCGAGCTGAGTGGCAAGTTCATCCGCGGGGGATGTTTTGAGTTATAGCTGACACAACAAAACTAATAACAGAGAGTCAAAAAAGTTTCTTTAACAGCAACGCATTGGTTGAACGAGGTTCGTTCCGAGTTACAAATCATTCGAATCTTGTAGCCGCATAAATATGTTAATAAATTTAAAAAACGTTCTCTGGTTAAAAAGTTTAGAATGTATGAGCTTTCGATTGCCAGTCTGCAATCTTTGACAAATAAAGAATAAAATGCGCGAACATAGAAATATATACGGTAAAAAGTGTGAAGTAGAAAAATACCGATAGAAACATTAAAAATACTTTTGGGGGAATAAAATGCTAATACAATGTTTTTAAAAGAATTGAATATTGCCTTAGGTACTTGTTTCGAGTTATCGTCTGCTTCGCTTGTAATTGCGGTAGGCCAAGATTCCAGTGTTTCGTTACGCGAAAGTTTTCCTTGTCACTTACACTTTTCACCGTATGTATTTCCATGTTCGCCCTTTTTATTCATTATTCGTCAAAGAGTCCCTTTCTCGATATATCAACAACAATGGCTTAGCAGTCTATGAATATTCCATAAAACGATTCAACACAAAAGATTAACGTAATAATGGATAAAAAGAAGAGGTATTGCAAACTGGCAATCAAAACCTCGCATATTAAAAACTTTTTAACCAGAGAACGTTTTTTAAGTTTGTAAATATGTCTTATCACCTGGTTACTCGTCCATTTTTAAAGCATAAATATCCGTTGCTTTCGGCGATGACATCTTGAATGTAAGTCTATTTTGCCAGGTTAACGGCAGCTACGTTCATCGGATAACAAAGAAGCAAAGCAATTAAATCGCTTTGTTTGTAACTTTTGTTTTACTACGAAATAATTGTTTATGCAAATATGTCTTTATCTTTATTCATGAATACACATGGTGTTTTGAATAAAAACGTAATCACACCTCCCTAAGAAAGTCACACCTTTGCACTTAAGTGTGCTTTTATGCGCACACACTCTAGAAGACTGAAATGAAAATCTAATGCCCCATTCACGCCAACGGTCAAACATGTTTAAATGTTGTTTAGTTTAACTACGTTTTAGCCTCTATCTTGAACGTTTTGAAATGTATATGACTCAAACTATCTGAAATGGTAATAAATTCAATAAAGTATCTTTTAGTAAAGATTTCACTCCAAATATTACGGGAGGTTAGGAGGTATTTTTGTAAACCTGTTTTAAACTAAACAACATTTAAACATGTTTAAGCGTTGGTGTGAATGGGGTATAAGACTGAAGAAGTTTTATGAGACTATTTCAGAAAGAGGTCTTCGTGAGCTCAAAGTTGCGCGCGTTCGGGTTATCAAGCTGAAGATTTAACGATCCGGAGAAGCTTTTGTTATTAAAGCGTGTTTTGGAGCACGTACAAAATCGACAGCCGAATTTTAATGTGCCTATCACCCCTAGAAAGCTATTTACAGAATCAACTCTATGTACATTGAATAGCTGAATGGTAAAATATTGATTGTTTTGAACGTCGTGTTAGTGAGTTATAGAGATTTGAATTTACAAAATGCTAATGAGATGACGTCAACCCGGGAATAATTTATTATACAACTACTTGTTTTCACCTCCAAGTAATATTTGTTTACGAATCAATCGACTATCCACAGTTTATTTTTAGTATTTATCAAATTAATTATCCTCAAGCTGTAAACTGCGCATTGTAAATTGGTGTAGAAATAATGGCAAATTCCCGGGTTGACGTCATCTAATTAGAATTTTGTAAATTCAAATCTCTTTAACTCACAAACGCGACGTTCAAAACAAGAAATATGTTACCATTTAACTGTTCAATTTACATAGATTTTATTCTGAAAATAGCTATCTAGGGGTGTTAGGCACTTTAAATAAAAGGTTTAAATCTTTGACGTACTAGTTTACGATGTCAAAGTGTCTCATAATTCCGTAAAAAATTAATTAAGTTGAATTGAAATCTTAAAAAGCAATATTTCAGCAAACAAACGCAAAATATGCTTTATAAAAAGGATGTCTGCATTTGGAACCAAGTTTGGTTGGAACGTATTTCCTGTAGTTCGACGGGAAATAGATAGTTTTGTCGCTTAAGACTGGCGAATCCTCTTGTAACAATGTTAAGAAGGAAAACAAGATGCCTGTGTATATATAGCGAACTCCTATTGCCATTCAAGACAGCACGAGTACCCCAGCGATACGCAACGAACTTTTCCGTAAAGAACCGTAACTATAAGGTCGTGCGTAACGACACAATAATTGGGAAAATTTACTTCTTTCCATTCACAGAAATACCGAATGAAGTGATATTATGCCTCATTAATCAATCGTCTTTGCGCGTCTTTGCGCATTGTTCTTTTCAGCCAGGAACATTTTGTTTGTCGCTGCTAATATTTTTCATCGCTCTAAACTGCTTAACATTTTAATGAGTAGAGAGGTAGGCCCTGTAAAGAATAGTCTAACTACCAATGGCGAATATATTCTCCACAGATTAGTCCTAGTATGTTTGTTGTCAATCAGCAAAGCTCTAGACTTTGGATTGGACTTAGATTATTTTAAAACATATTTAAAATGTATGGCTCTTTTACACAGAGAACTTACCTTCAATTCTGCTTCTATTCTCGTCTTCAAATGGAATGAAGAACGCAAGTAACCGCTTTCATTTTATTTCAAAAACTCATTAATAAAATTCAAAGAATATCAGCCTATCACCACCCGAGTGCATAAACCCATTCCGTCATTCTGAAAAGCCCAAAGAGGGATTTGATATCAGTCTAAGGGGAGGAAGCGGGGTTGTCCAAAATATCAGATTATCGGCAAGTTCTTTTTCTTTTTTTTTTTTTTCTTTCATGAAAACGATTTTGAATCGTCGCCGTGATATTTATATAAAGATCACAGTGATTTTTGTCAAAGTCGTTTTATCCACCGTATCAGTCATATTCGGTATAACATTTTTCAGGAGATTATTTTTCCTCCGTGTCAAGATATGGTCTATTGTGCCGGTTCACATTCACACATTAAGAATTAAACAATAGGCCTTTTGTATTAAGTGACGCTGCCGAAACCACGCCGACAAGTTCGTGGATGATCGTAAAATTTTCGGCTTGACAACCTGAGCGCGCGCAACCTTGAGCTCACAGAGAATTCTTTCTGAAATAGACTCATAAAACGAGTCCAGTCTTAGATTTTCATTTCAGTTTTGTAGAATATGTGCACATAAAAGCACACTTTAGCGCAAAGGTGTGACTTTTTTAAGGGAGGTGTAAGGTAAAACACATAATTGCATAAACAATTCTTTCCGCGGCGCCATATTTCAATGCTTTCACCTCGTAACTAAACGCCGTAGTAAAACAAAATTTACAAACAAAGTGATTTAAGTGCTTTGCTTGTTTGTTATCCGATGAACGTAGCTGCCGTTAGCCTCGCAAAATAGACTTTCAGACATAATTTTATCGAATAAAGCAACACATATTTACGCAGCTGCAAGATTCGAATGATTTATAACTCGCAGCAAACCTCGTTTAAATCTTTAAGAATACAACCAATGCGTTAGTGTTAGAGGAACTTTTATTACTCTGTTATTAGTTTTGTCGTGTCAGTTATAACTCAAAACCTCACCCACGGGGTAACTTGCCAAGGATTATTTTTAAAGTCGTTACTAAAAAAAATAGCTATGGCAGCACGTGTTTTATCAGGTGTAAAAACTCTCGACTACTACTGCTCATTTTCAGTTAAACAGTACTTTGAATATTTTTACGAGGTGCTGTTATTTAAAATTGAAGCATGTTTTGGACCAGGAAGGAAATACACGCCCGAATCTTTAAGATAAAGCGTTGAAAACCTTTTACGTACTGGTTTACGATGAAAAATGTCTCAGATATTGCCATGAAAAACGTCTTCGCTTCAGTTTAAAGATAACAGTTTTGCCAGTGTTTGTCGCATGCTATTGTTATCCCATGTGGATTGTTCTGAAATAAATATATTGGCGCCTAAGCAGTTTGCATAGTAAGCATTTAAATCTCAGACCGCGGAAATAATTGTTTATGTAAATATGTTTTAATTTATCTTTATTCATTAAAGCACACGGTGTTTAGAAGCAAAAAATCACAACTTCCTAAAAGAGTCACACATTTGCACTAAAATGCGCTTGTACACACTCTACAAAACTGAAATGAAAATCTAAGATCGAACCAGTTTTCAAATTATAAGTCCATTTCAGAAAGAGTTCTATGTGAGCTCAAAAGTTGCAAGCCCTCGTGTTGTCTACAAGCCGAATATTTTACGATCATCCACGAACTTTCCGGCGTTGTTTCGGCAGCGTCACTTAGAACAAAAGGCCTATTGTTTAAATCTAAATGTGTGAATTTGAGCCGGACAATAGACCATTTTTTGAAACGGAGGTAAAAATAATCTCCTGAAAAATGCTATACCGAAGATGACTGGCAAGGTGCATAAAACGACTTTGACAAAAATCATCTTTATATAAATATCACGGCGAGGATTCGAAATCGTTTTCATTAAAAACTTGGCGATAATTTCATTGTCTGGACATTGGAGCCCTCTTTCCCCCTGAGACTGATATCAAATTCCTCTCTGATATTCTTTGAATTATTAATGAGGTTTTGAAATAAAATGAAAACGGATACTTGTGTTCTTCATTCCATTTGAAGAAGAGAATCGAAGCAAGATTGAAGGTAAGTTCTCTGTTTAAAAGAGCTATATATTTTAATTAACGCTTAAACTAATCTAAGTCCAATCCTAAGTCTAGAGCTTTGCTGAATAGCAACGATCATTCTTGGATCAATCTGTGAAGAATATATTCGCCATTAAAGTTAAAAGTTTGAAGCAGTTTAGAAGGATGGAAGGTATTAGCCGCATCAAACAAAACGTTCCTGGCTGAATAAGAACAATGTACAAAGACGGGCAAAGATAATGAAAAGGCGTTAGGATGCATAGGGAAGCCGAATTACATGTCAAATATAACGAAAATTCTTTATCCGAGACGTCTTCATACAACTCGGGATTAACTCTTAGGAAACGTCCTTACATTTACGGTTCTTTTCGGAAAAGTTAAAAAACACGTAAGTCGTTATTTCATGCACGGGTACTATTACTGTCTTAAATGACCAAAGGAGCTCACTATGTATACAGGCAAAGAAACATCCTGTCGAATTTCTCGGTTTACTGTGCTAACGACAAGCCGTACAATATAGGGAAGTTTTGTCTGGTCATCAATTAAGCAGGAACAAAAGTTTCCAACATGACTTGGATGATGTATATTCTTCACGTTGTTTCAAGAGAATTCGCTAATCTATTAACCCGAGTTCCGTATTTTGTAACATTTCTGTATTGACCATTTCGTTTAAGCATCCCCACCAAGAGATTCCATGTGATCCCTGCTATAAAATATAAATTTTCTGCATATGATAAGATCGTGCACATTTTATCAACCAACACCTCTGTTTTGCACAATGTATTTTAGGAGTCCTTGGTTTGCCAAAGATGTTTTCCACGATTGTCTCCGTTTTTGCTGCTGTTTGTTTCATTCCCTTTGTGAGCGGGCTTGTCTTACAACGCGAAGTTGCTAATAATGTAGCATTGAAGTGTGCTGGATCTGAATGGCGTTCAGACGTTTCCGCCGAACAATCAAAGAAAGCTCCCAAAAACGAGGATGCGATTATGAAACATGCCTGCAAATCTTTAAAGGTAAGGCATAATCTCAAATAACATATGTAGGGAACGTTCGTTTTAGACAAGATGAAACAATTACGACTCATAGCATGCTTCAGTGTATATATAGATTAACTGATGAGTGGACCGACGTCATGTCGCTCTACGAAACAGATTTGTATTCAAATCTATGCCCTCACAAATTGAGTAGTTCGTATATTGATTTTATTATTGGCTCCTTCATTGTAGAGCACTGTCTTAGTTTAACCGGTGCACATCACCTATGCTACATATATATAGTTATTTTCATTTTTTGTGGACTGTTTGCACGAGGTAAAGAATTCTAGATCTGCCAGCTATTTACAAGCATTTTGAAGAACGTTGAACTCGGGTTCAGGATGTAAGCCAAACACCTGGTACCATAACCCCTGTATCAAGCTTCCTTTCTGCCTCACTAAACTTTTCTTTACTCGTCTGCAGGAATTCGTTCAGTGCATTAAAAACACAGACCCTGCTGACTACACATCATCCGTCCCCGATATGCTCCACTTCATGCTCGCTTATGAATGGCAGCTCATGGTCATTACAAAGAAAGCAGGACTTTGCAAAGACATACAGACCGATGACCTAAAGAGAATCACATTAGCTACAGGTATAATTTCATGGTTTGCCTTGTATTATGGAAAATGCACGATCCCTCTTTCGATGTGATCTGGAAAATATCGCTCGCTAACTCGGCTGTAAACCTCAACTGGTAATTCCTTAGTGTACTACGTCATCCAGCTGTCTCGTTTCACAAAACGGATATTTATGTTACGATAAGATTTGTTATTTAAAATAGAAACGCCGCTAATAACCTGAATAACAAAACATAAAGAGCAACTAAATTACTCTTACTTTTTCTGGTGTACACAGGATACATGGCTTCTAGAGCCCTTTGATTGTAGATCACTATTGCTGTTTTTTTTTCTTGAGATTTCTTTTCATTTGCGAACCTATTGTTCCAATGTAAGTTCCTCTTTAATACTTTTTTTTAACAATTGTTAAAAAAGTCTTAAATTAGCATCCGAAATGCTATTTTGATGCCCATGGTACTCTGTTTTATTCTAGGTATAATGAAAAAAGAGAACCTGCCGAATGTTGGTAAGTAATTACTATTTTTAAGAACATATTCGTATGGGACCTTCGAATATTACGCCAGAACTGAACAATGAAAATCAATTCATCAAAGTATCTTTATTCCGTACAAATAGAAAGAAGCAAACAAGAATAACAAATTGAAATAATTCTAATATTCTAACAGTCATTCGTTTCTTCCGTCACGTGGACCTATTTTCTTGCAAATTGATCAGATACCAACCTTGCATTAAAAAACGTTCAGATCGTATATATTTATCAAGCAGATTAAGTTAAAAACGCAATTTGTAAAGGTTATTTAATTACTTATTAATACCTTAAACACCTACTATACTAGAAACGTTAAAACACATATCTCATAGCCTTAACGTATTGGAATTTCAACCCAATTGGGCAGAGAAAATGAAATCTAATCTTCTTAGATAATTCGCTTTAACAGAAACTTTAGAGACACTGAGCACCAGCTGTTAGTTCTGTGATTTCTGGGATCATTAGGGTAACCAATACGAGCCATGAATACTGAGTTAAAACGTTGTTTTAGGAAACCACCAATCTATCGTAACGCTGAGAACCCAAACGATCCCAGAAAGCCACGTGCCGAAGGCCAATGAAAACTGCAGTCAATTTGTTATTTTCTTATTTTTGTAAAGAGGCACCAAAAAATACACTGAAATGTGCATGCATAGTTGACATGTTGTCTGGTAGAATTTGGTAAAAATCTTCTAATTAACGGCAATCGAATAAACCAAGACAGATGTGTATCTCGTGCTGTAGAATCTAAGCCCACTTCCAGTTCTACGGTACAACATGGAGAAGTAATAAAAGATTATTGATTTTTTTTCTACCCACAGAGAACGACAGCTACAAACCGTGTGTTGGAAATGCCGTGCGCAAATGCATAATAAGAGATGAGTCCCTGGTTAAGACAGGGATTGACAACGACCTTCTGACTTCGATGTTAGATTACATTGACTGTATTGAAGAGGCGGCTTACGACTGTGACGCAACTATGCTGGATCATTTTATTACCATTGTGAAAGCGTACCAGAAACATCTAGAGCAAAACAATGGGAAATTCGGAAAGATGGCTGAAAACATAGAGTCCAATCAGTGAAGCACTGTGATAATCGTGTCTTTACAAAAATCTGATTACTTAAAATAGTGGTTAATAAGGCAATTTAAATGACGCTGATCGCTCTCAATAAATTTATGTTAAGTCAACATGAGTAGCAGTTAAACTATAAATAAAGTGACTCATAAATTACACTTGTATTCCCGTCTGGTTTATCGTGTTATGATTATGGTGGGCAGCCTGCTTTTTAACCCTCAGGAGCATTTCTTGTTAGCTTATCACGCATTTTGTAGCTGTTCGTTTAACCTGGAGTCACATTAATATTTTGGTAAAGTTTGGCAAGCTATGGTAACGAGATATGATGTCATAAGTAGCATTTTGAATAAGGCTTAGATAGAACTACAATAATCGAAGTGTGATAATATTAAGGCGTTTTAGATTTTTATCGCAGTATTATTTAAAGAAATAAAGGGCCGCATGTGTTTTAAGGCGCCAATAGCTGAAGAGAATTTCCTGGATATTTCGTCAACGTGTAATTAATCGATCAATAGAGTCGATCATCGATGGTGAGTCCCAAGGTTTTATTATGATCGACTCTGATGATCATTTTCCCATCGATTTCGATATCAATCTCGTCACATTGGGGATTTAATCTCCGTCTTGACCCTTGTCCTATTTGTTTGCAACCTGTGGCGACTTTTGCAAAGATGAAAACGACTTCATCGCTAAAAAGTAAATTTTGCATTTGACTGTTGTGTGCATTATTGTCGGCAAAAGAGGCCCTTCTTCTTTCTCCTAACGCTTTGACCGTTCTTATTATTGGCACTTTTTCTTCTTCTTTTAAAGTGCCAGTACGACTAAAATTTTTGTATTTCTTTTCCGCTTTTTTTAACGCAAATGTATCTAATGGGTTTAGACAAATGCGAATCGTAATATATAAGAATTTGATTAATGTAGATCGTTGCCCGGTTGAACTGTATAAGAAATATGTCTCATGTCCCAATGGAAGTCAGCGATAACGTGTTTTATTTGCGAGCTTTGCATAAGCCAAAAGGGGACATCTGGTATTACAAAAAAGGAACGGGGAGAGAGACTTTGGGGAATGTAGTAAAGAAAATTATGAAAAAAAGGGGGTTCGATGGACACTATACTAATCATTCCCTTCGGCGTAGTTGTGCTGCGCGATTGTATGATGGCGGTGTACCAGAACAGATTATTCAAGAAACCACTGGCCATCGATCATCTGATGGGGTAAGGGCGTATAAATGTACGTCATCGACACTTAAGAGGAAAGCAAGTGAAATCTTGCAGGGAACGACTTCAAAACATGTTGGAATTAATGTCGACGTAAATGAAGAAAAATGTATTAAGGAAGATGATGAACATAAGTACAGTGAGCAAAAAGAAGAAAAGGGGTTAAAGGAAAAATCCATTGAGCCAGAAACAAGTGAAGTTTGTAATCAGTCCTTGTATGAGGTGTAAACAAGTTACAATTTATAATAAATTGAATATCTTGGTGTTCACATATCTCCTGGAATAGTTTTCTTGTGTACTGTTTATTTATTTTAGAAAGTTTTATTTTCAGCTGTACATTACATAATGGATTCCAATTTAAACAAATGTTAGCAGCAAAAATAATAAGGGTTAGACCCAAACGGTCTTTTAATAACGAAATCATCAGGGGGGAAACTTAAACGTGGCAAAAACGGGCTAACTGCAATATTTTTAATATTGCAGTGCGTGCACACTGCAATATTAAAAATATTGCAGTTGGTCTGTTTTAGCACGTTTAGTATTACCCCTGATAATTTCCCTTGCTAACAAAAAGGACCGCCCCCGTTTTCCTCAGACACTCGGAATCAAAACTCCTAATCACGCTGCAATCGTTGATATAATGCAGAGAGAGAACAAAAGGATTTGATGAGGATCAGTAATTATTAGCTAACTAAGGAGGCCATCGCTAGGTTGCCAAAGATATCTACCCTACACGCCACGGGGAATATGCAAGAAAGGCAAGTGAACTTGTATCCGTACTCCAGAACGTCTAAAATAAACTTAGTGGCGCCACAGATTGGAAAAAATGCAATTTTTTCTCAAGGTTGCCTTTGACCTTAACAAAGCTTGCATTAGTTTGATATTCGTAGCAATCTCGTACCTCGACAACAAAGTCTGTAAAATTGTCTTCTAACTCCTCATTTACTTGAGGATGATCCTGCTGCAGGACATCCACCGCTTCTGCCGGGAGAAAAGGACGTTCCCGCACCCGCACGTTGTACCTAGTATAGGATGGCTGGACGACTGGCCAATCCGTCTTACAATCTCTAGCCAAGTGCCCGCATCTGTTACACCTGTAACAGCGGTTGAAGCCGCCACCAACGTCTGTACGGCCTAAATAAATGTAACAAACAGTAAGAATGAAATTTAACTTAACGACAAATGGGCGGGCAGGCGGGCGGGCAGAACTAGTGTGGTGATAAAGACCGTATGGAACTGCGCGAGAGAGAGAACTAATGTTCTCATAATGAACTTATATAGTGCGATGAACCAATCATAGCTACGGAACACCCAATCAATATTAGACTTTTCAAGAGTGAAAGCGTATCCCAAAGAAGTGGCTTGGTCTGAAGGAGTACACCGATGCCAATTCCCACGAAATGGAACAACAAAAACATGAAACATATGTAGTGTTCACATCAGGCTGCACATTGCGCGAATTATGATCGAAACATGTTTACTCTGAGCATGATTGAAACTACCTTACGAGGTAATTTCGATCTAAGCCAGACATTCCATGTTTTTTATTATTATTTTTATTAACTTTCAACTGTCACGCGCTGCTGTATCAACAACCTCATTTCAAGCGAATAAACGACAGCAACTACTTCAACTTTTGAACTACTTCAACTACTTCAACTTTACAGCAACTACTTGATTTTCATATATTCACATTCATAGCAACTACTTCTTTGACTATGAACACATTTTTACTCTTATGTTTGAATTTACAATATCCTTTTCTTTAGAAATCAGGCTTAAATTAGTAACTGAGTCCGAGGTGGCTGAACAAGTCCAACAGGGTGAAATGTTGACATATGTATGACATGCAGTTAGTTGTCTTTTAAATAGCAAAGAAAGCCGTCGACTGCAAAGGGGATTACTTCAAATGGTAGAGCGCCCGCTTCGCATGCGGAAGGTGCACAATCACAATTCTCATTTGAAAAATGATTTCAGAAATACTGTAGAAGCGCCTATCCTTTCCTATAACGAAACTATTTTACCTTATTTTAGCTTACACTCGGATCTGGTTGGCTAACCCAGTCTGTAAATTAAGGTATAATAGGATGTGGGTATCTTATGTGAGATTACAGCCACGGATAGGGGAATTAGCTCTAATGGTAGAGCGCTCGCTTTGCATGCGGGAGGTACCGGGATCGATACCCAGATTCTCTATTCCTTGTTTTTTTTTTATTATTTTTATTAACTTTCAACTGTCACGCACTGCTGTATCAACAACCTCATTTGATGCGAATAAACGACAGCAACTACTTATCAACTACTTCAACTACTTCAACTTTTCAGCAACTACTTGATTTTCATATATTCACATTCATAGCAACCGTCTACTTTGACTATGAACACATTTTTACTCTTATGTTTGAGTTTACAATATCCTGTCTCTTTTCTTTAGAAATCAGGCTTAAATTAGTAACCGAGTCCGAGGTGGCTGAACAAGTCCAACAGGGTGAAATGTTGACATATGTATGACATGCAGTTAGTTGTCTTTTAAATAGCAAAAAAAGCCGTCGACTGCATAGGGGATTACTTCAAATGGTAGAGCGCCCGCTTCGCATGCGGAAGGTGCACAATCACAATTCTCATTTGAAAAATGATTTTAGAAATACTGTAGAAGCGACTATCTTTTCCATAACGAAACTATTTTACTTTATTTTAGCTTACACTCGGATCTGGTTGGCTAACCCAGTCTATAAATTATGGTATAATAGGCTGTGGGTATGATGTGAGACTACAACCACCGATAGGGGAGTTAGCTCAAATGGTAGAGCGCCCGCTTTGCATGCGGGAGGTAGCGAGATCGATACCCGGATTCTCCAACCTTTATTAGTATTTTATTTTTGGCTGACCTAATAATCCCTTCTTGATGTGAACCCTTAAAGCAGATGAAAAGTTTCAGAAATAATACAGCAGCTACTACTTCTTTCGCGCTACGAAAATCCTATTACTTAATTTTAGTTTACAAAAAGTATTTTAGTTGACGTTGCTTACTTGTTCTCAAACTCATTAATAATTCATCAAGTCAACTACAAATCACTACATGTTTTCCACATCACGTGCATGTGTTTGGATACCCAATGAAAAACTGGATGAAAATCTTTAAAGATTTGGATATTGTATCCAAATCTCTAAAGATTTGGATACAATATCCAAATGTCCACTGATTCTCGGAAAATCATATGACATCAATAAATTAATTTGAAGTAAATGACATCTCAAGCAAACAACAAAATTTTATTTCCTTCAAAGAATGTAACAGAATAGTTGGGTGTTTCACATGTTATCGCAGTTCGTAGAATTTATGACGACTTTAACATCCAAAACTCGGCGGAATGTCCCAAACCTATAGGAAGGAACAGCACGAGTTACAAAAACTTAAATTGTAAACAACAAATTAACTCTTTCAATGATACCTTTTATCGCTGACACCCAATGGATTTAATGCGCCCTCGCCATTTTTCTCCACCAAGAAACGTTTTAAGCCGCAGACAATATTGTAAAGCGTCCGAGAGGGATATCGTCCACCCGACTTATTTGCAACCTCCTGAACGAACTTGCATAACCAGTAGTTTAGACTTTTGGCATTCATGTTTTCAATGCTTTCAGTCAACTCTTGCACATCCAAACCAATGTCTTCACCTTTGAACACTCCGCCTGGCTCAATGGTGCAAATCTTGTTCGCCCTTTCGCCTTGCCATTCTCGAAAAATCTGTATCGCCCATTTGTTCTTGTAAACCGTGGATTTCGGAACAGAATTGATAAAACACGCCTTTTCCTCGTCACAAGTTTTGGGAATCCGAAACCTTGAACTTGACTCATCCATCTCGCACAGAAAACTGAATTTGATAAACTGTAATAAGTTGGCTAACTCCCAAATGGCACATTCCAACGAAACCATTTTCATCACATTCTAAAGCTATTGTTTACAAACAGTAATAGTTGGCAACTCGAAACAATAAAAGCACTCGGCCGAAGCGGCCTCGTGCTTTCATCTGTTTCTCGGAGTTTGGAACCCCTGATGAAACCCTCGCACTCGTTGTTGATATATTACTTCCAAACTAGCCAGCCAAACAGGGTCAAATGTTACAAATAAACGGATAGTTTTCAGCACCGACTGGGGGATTAGCTCAAATGGTAGAGCGCCCGCTTTGCATGCGGAAGGTACCGGGATCGATACCCGGATTCTCCATTTTTTTTTCTCGATGTTGTTGTTGTTGTTTATCCACAACCACATTTTTCACATTGAAAACTATTTTGAAATAATTGTAGCTTACCAATAGCTAGCCTGTCCAAAATGATCAAGGTTTGTTTATAAAACATCTTTTACAAAAGGAATCGATCAACAGCTGTTTGAAATTAGTGAAAATACTCTCAGAGTGCCTGACCGTTTCACTTGCTCCAGCAATGACTCTTTTTATGTACTAACAACCCTCATGATTTGATGCACTGAGGATAGGCCAACAAAAGGTATTTAGAATGATCTTTGGCCAGGCGTTGGGGAATTATTTCATTGGTAGAGGTCCAATCTTTTTTTATGCACGAACAAATCGCATGTCATTGATGCAATGCGCAGAAACCAAAGAAGAAAGATTCCAGAAAAAACGTGGCATTGACTACCTCTCTCATAATGAATCGGTTTTAACTCAATTTAAGGTTGCTCCGTTGTTATTTCGGGCGCACTCGTCTATGACAAACTTTGTCTCATAACATTTCCAGCTCTAAAGCGATGCTTCTAAAACTTTGCGAAAACTTACAGCTATTATCTAGCAATAATATGATAAAATTCGATTTTAATGAGAAAAAAACATATTTAGTGATAATCGGGCTTAAATGAACCCCACTTTTTGAACAAAATCGCATCCGGTGAAAAATTTTGCTGTTATATTTGTGTTAAATTTCTGGAATCAGCTTACATTGACTTAATACATACCCTTACCAAGTTTCAGCAAAATCGTTGGAGCAGAAATGCGGAAGAATTAACGCCATCAAAATTTAGCACCAAAATTCTCTTAAAATTTTAAATACTTCATGCTGTTTGACTAAACAATCTACGAACCTAAATTTCTGGGAGAGGCCTTCCCAATGCTTGCTAAATCTGAATTATAAGCCGATTGCAAATCGTGCGAACCGTTAAAAAGTATTCACTACTTCTGTAAATATTATAAAATGCTCCAAAACCTGCTCAAATCTCCAATGTTGCGTTTTCCATCATTTTTCGAAAATTATCCTGCAGTTTAGTGTCAAACTCCTTCCACGCGAATTTTAAGGTACTGCAATACTTTTACATCGATTGTTTTTTACTTAGAAGGGCTTGCAATTGGAGAAATAGTTGTTGGGATTATAAGCTGCTCCGCATCTGAGCTCAGGCGAAGCTGACAAGCAGTTTTCAGAGTTTTGTTTATGAATACGAAATGAGCACGTGTGGAATTTATTCTAAGAATTCGCACCTTAGTTAGGCGGGCGTACGTGATATGCGCGCGTTGTCAGCGTAGCCTCCGCATTTAAAAACATTGCACCCCATGTAAACTTCTAATGGAACGTACATGCTCCCTCCCCTCCTGGAGTAACTAGCGCGCATATTTCGTTCGGGGATTAATTCAAATGGTAGAGCGCCGCTTCGCATGCGGAAGGTGCACAATCACAATTCTCATTTGAAAAATGATTTCAGAAATACTGTAGAAGCGACTATCTTGTCTATAACGAAACTATTTTACCTTATTTTAGCTTACACTCGGATCTAGTTGGCTAACCAGTCTATAAATTAGGGTATAATAGGTTGTGGGTATGATGTGAGATTACAGCCACCGATAGGGGAATTAGCTCAAATGGTAGAGCGCCTGAATGAAACTCATAGAGTGTCTGACCGCTTAATTCCTTGCTCCATTGTGTCTTTTTATGTACTAACGACCCTCATATGATTGATGCGCCGAGGCCAACAAAAAGTTTTAAGAATGATCTTAACGCCAACGATTGGAAAAATTATTTCATTGTTAGAGCTCCAGTCCATTTTTATGCACAAACAAATCTCATGTCATTGATGTATGTAATAATAATTATTAATATTTTATTTTTGGCTGACCTTACAATCCCTTCTTGATGTGAAGCATTAAAGCAGATAAAAAGTTTCAGAAATAATACAGCAGCTACTACTACTTTCGCTACGAAAATCCTATTACTTAATTTTAGTTTACAAAAAGTATTTTAGTTGCTTTCTTGTTCCAAACTAGCCTGCCAAACAGGGTCAAATATTACAAATAAACAGAGAGTTTTCGTCACCGGCTAGGGTCTCGCTGTTGTTGTATACACACAACCACATTTGATATGAATGATAAAAGATTTTAAAACAAAAACATTTTCACTATATAAACTTTTTTTAACAAATTGTAAATTACAATTAAGCTCTTAAAAGCTTGCGAAATAGCCAGCTGATCCAAAAGGATCAGTTTGTTTATATAACATTTCCACCAAAGGAATGACACTCAGAGTGATTGACCGCTTTCCTTGCTCCATTGTGTCTAAGAAACTAAGACCATTCTACTTTTTAAGCAAAAAGCTAAAAACTATTTTTTAAATCTAGTTCCGCCCTAAGCATTACCTTTTTACTATGATTTTTACAATTTACATGTTTTTATAGTTCTTAGTGTATGTAATTTTGTAGTTTTTAATCTTTTTAACTTAATTTTTTAACTATTATTTTATTTTATTTTTTATTTACACGCGGCCTCACAGAATACCACTACAATATTGAAGTGAGCTCCCTGTATAAAGACTGTTATTTGTTATTATTATTATTACTATTATTATTATTGTATTTTTATGTACTAACAACCCTCATATGATTGATGCGCCAATGCCAGCAAAACGTTTTAAGAATGATCTTACGCTAACGATTGGAAAACAACCTCACGAGGAAGTTTCGATCCAGACGAAACACGTTAGCGCAAATGTCGTCTAAATATGTTTGTAATTTCATTGTTCACATTAGTTGTTCATTTCAAAACACGTTTCACATCTGGTTCTAAAATTAAACTTGTTTTGCGAGGAAGGCATAAGCTTCACATGTGGTATAAAATCTTTATAATTACACACGAACCGAAACAAATCGAGCTTGAACTTGTTGTATAATTCTGCGGTTTAATCTCACTTGTCAAGCTCTTCGGGAACAAAGGGTGATGCAGTGTGTAAATATGTTTCTGTGCTGATGTGAACACAGCATTAGCCTTTGTAGCTCGTTAGTTCCAAAAAAATTAAACAAGACATACAGTTGGTTCTATAAAAAAAACTTCCAGTCTCTGGGGGATTAGCTCAAATGGTAGAGCGCCCGGTACGGGTTCGATACCAGGATCCTTCATTTTTTCCTCGCTGTTGTTGTTGTTTATTCACAACATGTATACATGTTTTTTTCACATTGAAAAACTTTTTTTAAATAATTGTATCTTACCAATAGCTAGCCTGTTCAAATTGATCAAAGTTTGCTTATATAACATTTCTACCAAAGGAATCGATCAACCGCTGATGGGAAATTGGTTCAAAAGGCTCTCAGAGTGCCTGACCGTTTTGCTTGCTCTAGCAATGAGTCTCTTTTTATGTACTAACAACCCTCATGATTTGATGCACTGAGGCTAGGCCAACAAAAAGTATTAAGAACGATCTTTGGCCAGCCATTGGGAAATCATTTCATTGGTAGAGCTACAATCTTTTCTTATGCACTAACACTAAATGGTAGAGCGCCCGCTTAGCATGCGGGAGGTACCGGGATCAATACCCGGATTCTCCATTTTTTTCTCGCTTTTGTTGAACCATATTAGATATTTAAAACGACATTTTTTTTGAAGCTATATAAACTTTTTTAACTAATTGTAATTAACAATTACATTGTAAGCTCTTAAAAGCTTGTGAAATAGCTACCCGAACCAAAATGATCAAATTTTGTTTATATAACACAGACTAAGAGGAGAAACGTTCAGTGCCTGGGGGATTAGCTCAAATGGTAGAGCGCCCGCTTCGCATGCGGGAGGTACCGGGATCGATTCCCGGATTCTCCATTCCGTGTTTTTTAATATTATTTTTATTTTTTTTCTGACACGCTGCTGTATCAACAACCTCATTTGATGCGAATAAAATATTTGACAACAAGACAGTAACAACAGCAGCTACTTCTTTGACTAATATATATAGATAGGCTGAACTTAACAGCGTCGCTCTGTGAACAAGCTTAACTAAGGTGAAACTTAACTAAGGTGAAAGGTCGGAAGCACAAGAATTAAGATCACGGACTATCCGAGATGCAATTTTTATGTCCATGGTTTTGATTTATTCTAGGCATTATGAAAAAAGAGAACTTGCAGAATGTTGGTAAGTTATTACTGTTTTAAGAGCATATTCGTATGGAACCTTCGTAGGATATGCCAAATCCGAACAGCAATTTATCTATTTTTATTCTATATTATAAAGAATACATAGAATGCTATATTATATAGAAATATATCTATATGAAATGGAAACAAACAAAAAAACAACAATAAGTAATTGATACAATTCTGATATTTCAATCCTATTTTCTTATAATTGCATGATCACAGATACCAACCTTCCCTAAAAAAAAGCTTTAGATCGTGTAAATATTAAGCAAACCAAAGTAAAAAGGAAATTTATACATTTTACTATACTAGAAACTTAAGTATTAGAATTTAACCGAAATTAGTCAGAAAAGGAAATCTCATCTTCTTAGATAATTCGCTTTACCAGAAACTTTAGGGATACTAAATACCAGCTGTTTTAAGATTTCTGGGATCATTTGGGTAAAAATACGATCCATGAATGGTTAAAACGTTGTTTCAGAAAACCATAGTAATGAACGCTGAGTACCCAAACGATCCCAGAAACCGAAGTGCCGAATTTTTGAATAACAACATACCGAAAGTGGCAAGCATGGTTGACATGTTGCCACTGGTAGAATTTGGTAAAAATCATCTAATTAACTTCAATCAAATAAACCAAGACAGCAAGACCAATTTTCAGATATGTATACCGTGCTGTAGAATCTAAGCCAGTTGCAGTTTTCTGTAGGGAATAAAAAAAGTAGTATAAAAATAATATTGAATTATTTTTCTGCCGACAGAGAAAGACAGCTACAAAAAGTGTGTTGGAGATGCCGTGCGCAAATGCATAACACGAGATGTGACCCTGGTTAATATAGGGATGGACAACAACCTTCTGACTTCGTTTTCAGATTATAAGGAAAGGATGGCAATTTTTATTTCTTGGAAAGCAGTCAAGAAATCAAATTTGATGAACGGTAAGCCACTTCCATCCTTGCATTCCTGGCAACGGTAGTTCAATAGATGAGTAGTTATAGAACGCTGGATTTAAGCCCCCAAACTGCCTTTCCCTCATTATCTATGCTTGATCAAGACGTCATTACCGCTATCTGTGTTTTCTAAAATCTTTAAAAGAAAAAATCAAACTAAGTTAGAAATGTTTCTTGTCACCGGACTAACTTAGAAGACAACCTAATTTGCATAATATTTGCCACATTTTTCCTAAAGGAACCGAAGATCGGGACTTAATAATTAGCTAGTTATAGCCATTAAACAATTCAAAACGTTTATGTGTGTGTTCTCTACTGTATTTATGACTAAAAATCGTGAAATATAAATAAACGAAAAACCTAATAGTATACTTAAAGCACTCTGAATTGTCCAACAACCTAATTTGCATAATGTACGTTTTATATTCGCAAAAGCACGAAAAGTTTAATGTCGCTGTGAAAAAGGAAGACAAAAAGCGCGAAGTATTTTTATATTTCTATGCTAACTAACATTTGTTTAGCAGAATAAAATAGAAATTTAAAGCGTTACGGTCTGGACTTGGGAAAAGACAGCGAAGACAGGGTACTTTCGCATGTTTTCAAAAAGCGATTAAATGCGTACTGATGTATTAATTTTCTTGAACCTCCAATTAAAAACTTATCCAGATTAACTTGCGTTTAACACCTTTGAAGGAACACTGAACTAAGGAACAATAAAAATTTCTTGCTGTGTTTAGTGGTTTCCGTGCAGCGAGCTCGTCCATTTATGCAATTTTCGATTCTGGCCAAGCGTAAATTTAGGCCTTCTGCCGCTTTGACTGTTAGGAGCTCTAAAAATACAATTTAACGTATTTTTGAAAACTTAAGTCGTTTCATTTACTTATGACCCAAGATAGTTTTCAGGTTTTGTATTCCTAAGTCCTGTTATTTCAGTTTCAAGCGCTGACATAAACATATTTGCCTATCGCAGTTCCGTGTGATTGGAGAGTATGGATAAAAAAATGTTGACAGATCAAACACGACTCATAAGCTCGTGATAATGTGGATCGTGACCTACTAGTTTTGATCTAACGAGTATATCCCCTTTCTTAAATTGCTCTTCACTGTGGTTGACTTTGAATTAAATGCCATTTGCTCATCGTTATAAAAGGTGATAGGCCTAACACAAATGCTGCTTGTGGTTCGTCGCTGATGGCATTTTAGTCCAGCGTTACAATAGGGTACCCCAACTTGGGGTAACGCTCCCGAGAGATTTTTCCTTTTAGATCAAAATTAAGATATAACAGGCCCGTTGTTCTTAATGTTGTCAATTCTTTGATCTTAGGATTAAGTCTCTAGCTGTGATACTGACAGCAGGATTTACGAGATTGGTCCCCAACACATTTCAGGGTTTGTTCTACCCCCGCCCACATAACTGATTCTTATTGACGTCAAGGAAAAAAACAACTATAACTTTTCATTTCTGTGTCCATCCGTTGTTACAGCAGACATGTTCTTCGCATATGAGCTGACAGGTGCTTCGTTTTTTTTTTTTTTTTTTACAATTGCCGTCATCGCTCTGGACAGAATTCTTTCATTGACCTCACCTCTAAGATAGCAAGCGCTTGTCACCGAAAAAAGAATGGGTATCGCTGTTGTGATTTTATGGATCAGAAGCGGACTTGCTAGCGTCACTTTAATGACCATTTCAGGCTACAATTACTTGATCTCTGCAGTATTTCAGAACTTCTAGTCATATCTGTAGCAATTGTCGTGTATTTAAGGTTGTACGGCACCACCAAAATCAAATGCACAGCCAACTGCAGATTCTTAACGGTCAAGCAACCGCGAGCGCCAAGAGTCTCATGACCAGTGCCTTGCCGTCAGGTTTGCAGTTTGAGGTTCATGTTTGTATGCCTAGACCACGCTCTAGAGGTAAGCGATTTACCGTAAGGTTTTTTGCACCTTAAAACATCACAATCACACGTTTGAAAGGAAATGCTACTTTTTAGAACTCTTTCGCTTATTAATTATCGACCCTGAGAACAACGTATGAAAGCTTGACATGGAAAGGACTACTCTGGGACATTTTAAGGTCTTTTAAAGTCGCCTTAAGTCACATAAAGTCGGCCTTTGTCGCTTAAGGTCGCCTTTAGTCGTTAAGTTTCAAAAAGGACTGTGCACCTTAAAATTGCCCAAAAATATTTGACTTTTACTATGTCTTGAATATGTAATCATTTTATTGCCCCAAATCTCTTTTTTAGATCCCATATATGATTATATGTTGCAAGGTCATGGCCCGATACAGTAAAACACTATGCTTCAATAGCCATGCACCATGCCCTCGTTGCTTCAATTATATTTGTTGAAGCCTATGTATAAGGGATGGACCATTTTATTTATTTATTTTTTTTTTTATTTATTTATTTATTTGTTTTTTTTTTTTGGGGGGGGGGGGGGGGGGGGCAGGGAGGGGGGATTGACAAATAACAAAACAAAATATTCCATCACAGATAAATTACAAAAATTCTTGCACAGCCTCAAGATGGAATAAAATTCGTGCTCAGAAAATTGCCCAACCCCCACACCCACCCCTAAAAATAAAGTGGTCCATCCCCATGGAAGTTAAAGAGATGACACTCATTCACCTTCAAAACATTGACAGCTATTTTTAATTAAAGGGAACCTCCATTGTTATAACAAATTGACGTTAAATTGTTGGAAATAAAGTCTAAATTAAATTTTTTTGAAAAGCAGGTGCAAATGTAATTTTAGTGTACAAAAAAAATGGATATGAATATCGCCTGTTTTCGCTTTTAAATTTCCCGCGCGCCGCCATTTTGTAAGGGTTATTTTTAGGCAACGAGAGGATTTGGATTTATTCACCGAGGGCAAAGCCCGAGGTGAATAAATCACGTATCCACGAGATGCCTAAAAATAACCGGCTTATATTCCACATGGGCGAGGTTGACTGCCCAATAACAAACAAACGCTTTAGTGCAATGCATATATCGGAATGCCTTTGTATCTGTGGAGAACAATAGAATAAATATGCTGAACGTACGCACTGGGATTTCGACGTGGTAAATTAGTACAGAACAAACATGTTTTGCGTCATGTCGAGCTTTATTTACTCCAAAATCAGAAGACATGAGTGACTCAGCAGACTTGTTTCTTACTCAGAACAGTTTCAGTGGTTCGTTAAATGTAAGCAGTTAGCTAGACGAGGAGCTCGCGACTGAACAGCCTCGAGGCCGGGCCTCGAGGTGCTCATGATAACGCGCCGTTTAGCGTTGCAGAAGTGACTGAGGGATTGTTTGAAGATGCCGAGCAATGTCAAGATATCGCAGCAGTAAGTAGAATCCAGTATTTCGGAACGATCATCGTCTGTGTTCAATTTAACAAATTGCTCGGTTGTGTTCAAAATGTAAGAATCATTAAAGTTGGTGACAAACTTTCCTTGCTTTGCTTTTATTTTTGTTTGCAACTTTGGGTGTTGAGAGGGGAATATGTCGGGGGAATATGTTAAGGTGAATATATTTCATTGTTTTGCTATTGTTTCAGCCCCCGCACTCCCCTGTAACAATCAAAAGCCGCCACCAGCTTTTCAGACAGTTGATAATTAGCGGGGATTACTCAATATAATCCCCAACGAGCACAAGGAAAACCAAGCCATGTGGAATATAAGAGAATTTATGACGTGTTACGTTTGTCTAATTGTTGCATACAAAAGAACTTCGATTCTCAACAATAATGGCAACCGTAACACTTCATAAATATTCAATATGGCGGCGCGCGGGAAATTTAAAAGCGAAAATAGGCGATATTTATATCCATTTTATTTGTACACTAAAATTATATTTGCAGATGTTCTTTTAAAAATTTTAAATTTCGACTTTATTTCCAACAATTTAACGTCAATTTGTTCTGACAATGGAGGTTCCCTTTACGAGCGGCTGTCTGTAAATATCGAGAACTCGCCGTCAAAACTGAATTTTTGGATTTCTTCACATTTAGTCAGGAGAAACCCTTTGGTGACCTATTTACGAAATTACATTCAAACTTTCTAGAGACTTTTCGTTTTCGAGAAATCCGCCAAAAACTAAAATGCCGTGTTCAGGTCGCAGCCGCCATTAAATTTAGCAGGAAATTTGAAATTTTCCCAATATTGTGCTAAACAGTGTAGATTATAGCGCATTTATTCGCTTCTCGCGGGTAGCCCCAAAATCGAACGATAATAAGTAAAAATTTGTTTGTCGCCATGTTTATTTACCGTTGCTATGCAAACGCTGATTAGCATAAAAAGAGCATCGCTCAAAACATTCATCCAATCCTAGCATCTGGTATCAAATTCAGATTCATTGAGCTAAAGTAAGATTATGTTTAAGCGCATTCAAAAAGGGAAGTGTGACCCAAAAAAACTACTTGGAGCTACTTTAATTTTTATTTACATTTTTTTAACTGAAAAATTAAGGGGTCCAGAAGGGGGTCCAGAAAGAGGGGTCCACGTTTTGTCTATTAGGTTTCTGAGTTACAACAGTAACTATCCGCGGCAATAAACGGAAATCGAAGTCCAGTTTGGCAAAAATTCGAGCACGAGTATTCATCTATACTCACAACGCATTACGGAATCGCGCCCATTGAAAACCGTCGGCCGAAAAATGTGGGGTACCCATGATGTTTTGTGCGCTGACAAAGGATACCACTTCTTGCGGTCTCTTTTGTGATGTCTTGAAATTATCCTGGGTATTTTTCGCATTGTTTCTGCGAGACAATAGAAACGGAAAGATGCAAACGGAATTGTTACGGCAAGACGAAACAAAACACTCGCTGAAAGTAATGCGTTACGCATTCGACTTTGGTTTTAATATATATATATAGATAGGCTGAGCCTAACAGCGTCGCTCTGTGAACAAGCTTAACTAAGGTGAAACTTAACTAAGGTGAAAGCTCGGAAGCACAAGAATTAAGATTGACGACCGGGCTATTTTTCAATTTTAGCAATTCTCAAAAACAGTATTACGCGACCGTCTGCACAGTACATTTAGACCGTACAAAAGTTCACAAAAACAACTTTTTCTCCGTCTAGAATAACTAGTACGACTACTTTCCGAATAAAATACACTTGTTGCTTGTCAAAAATTGCCCGAGAAACTGATTTGGAAATCAAAATTGCAAAAATACACAAACAAATTTGCATAAGGCGACGCGAGTGAAGTCTAAGTCTTGTTTTGTTTACATAAAATTGCTTTTCAATCAATGTAATGAATGAAAAAAATTTTATTCAAATCTCCATTAGTTTATGTTTAAAAGCAAAACGCGTACCATTTATAGCGCATCAAAGCCGCCTTCGATGAAATTCAAGAAATCGATAAGCACGTTTCAAAAACAATTCTCCAAAACTACACAACACACAAAAAAAGTCAATCACAGATTGATATCAAGATAAATTCCCATCGAAAAATGTAATCTGTTTTACCTTTGAGTCCCTTGCTTGCTTGTTAATTCTTTAAATCTCCGCTACTTTGGTTCTGAAATCCGTAATAAAAACAAACATATCTCCCCTCACTGAAAAAAGTATGAAGTTGCTCGAAGCAAGATTTTATCCCAGAAAGCTCTTCTCTTTCCACTAAAGCGGCTTCTGAGTATCCCTATCTTGAGTAGCAAACCGCGAAAAAATGCAAGGAAATAACGACATTACTTCTCCGTTAAACACTGACCAGCGAAAGATCTAATAATAAAAGTGTTTACCGAGCTGACGGCTGTGTAGCTGCGCGAAAAACAAAGCCCGAGCTACTGAACCCTGCGCGACGTACGGACGCGCCCGCGAAACATTCCGCTAGCCATGACCATGAAAAATGACCGGCATGGTTCTATGCCTGGTTCTATGAGTCCCGGGTGGGGACTGCCATATAAAAATGACGGTTGTGCTCGTCGTGTCTTTTAGGGGTCAAAATTTGTAGATTGGTACCACTTAGGGTACTAAAATCTAAAATGACTACCGTTAGAATTATCGCGGTACCTTTTAGGGTATGAGCCGAAAAATAAAAACGAATGTGACATGTGCTGTTTTAGAATTGGTACCTCTTTTTGAGTCACGCCCATCAAACGAGATTCTGGTACCTTTTAGGGTGTCGTTCGAAAATTTCTGACGAGCACCCTCGTCATTTTTATATGGGAGTCCCCGCCTCCCCGGGCTATGAGTATGGGGCTCCGCGCGGGTCTTTGGCCCGCAGAGCTCCGCTATTATCTTGCGCTTTTAATAGACCATTTTCGTATTCTCGGTATTAAACTGGTACTAGCTTGCAGTCGAGGCTCATGCGGGGGAATCTTTTCACATGCAATTATTTTTAATGATTTTCCCACGCATTAGCCTCCATTGCAAGCTAGTACCAGTTCAATACCGAGAATACGAAAATGGTCTATTGCAAGCCTTTCTAAACAAAAAACAATCAATGTAAAAGTATTGCAGCACCTTGTAATTCATGTGGAAGGAGTTTGACACCAAACTGCGGGATAATTTTCGAAAAATGATGGGAAACGCAGCATTGGAGATTTTAGCAGGTTTTGGAGCATTTTTTTTATATTTACAGAACTAGTGAATACTTTTTAACGGTTCGCACGATTTGCAAGCGGCTTATAATTCAAATTTAGCAAGCATTGGGAAGGCTTCTCCCAGAAATGTGGGTTCGTAGACTGTTTTGTCAATGAGCATGAAGTATTTAAAATTTTAAGAGAATTTTAGGGCTAAATTGTGATAGCCTTAATTATTCAGCATTTCTGCTCCAACAAAATTTTTCACAAGGTGCGATTTTGTTCAAAACGTGAGGTTTATTTAAGCCCGATTATCACTAAATATATTTTTTCCCATTAAAATCGAATTCTATCCTATTATTACTAAATAATGGCTGTAAGTTTTCGCAAAGTTTTAGAAGCATCGCTTTAGAGCAGAAAAAGTTATGAGACAAAGTTTGTCATAGACAAGTGCGCCCGAAATAACAACGGAGCCACCTTAAAACAATTGCGCTTTTGTGCAAAGAGGAAATTAGCATACAACACATGTGCCACGTCTTCGACGAAGCGACCATTGCTTCCTGGCTCCTGTCGAAATTTTTGGGATTTTACAGTTCTGAGGAAAAAATAATCTACTACAAAGTTGACGGGTACGGTAGATAAATCGTCTGACAATTTTTTTTTTCAGTGGTAGAGAACGAGTAGAAATAAGCAGCTTGCATCTCCGAACCAGTCGCTTACCTGGCAATTTACACTAGGGCGCTGGAGTCGGCTCATCCTCGGTGTAAGAACCTGTCAAATTCACGAGTGACGTAAAACAAAGAAAACAAAAGGCATAAAACAATAGAGTCAACTGGGAATGCAATACTACAAAGTTAAAAAACAGAGGAAAAAGTCACAGGTTCTTACACCGAGGTAAACCCCTGGAGTCATTCAAATAACGGCTCACTTGTTGAACTGTTGGCTGTTTATTTTGTTGAGAAGATTCCAAATAGAATGGCAAACGACTAGATATCGTAAAACAGTACTGAACAAAAATATTAAAGTCACCATTTGTTGTACTTAGAATCCTGAATAATTACTACCCATATTGGTATTCTTTATATAAAATTACGTGTGATCTTTATATAAAGATCACGGTGGTCATTTTAAAATCATTCTCATTAAAAATTTAGCGATAATTGCATTGTTTGCATATGCAGCCCCGCACTCCCCTGTGACTGAAATCAAAGACGCCACCAGACTTTTCATAATGACAATAGATTACCAGGGATAAAGGTTCATACACGTGATCGATTTGCGTCGTATGATAAGCTGATATGCTCATGAATTATGAACGAGTTTTTGAATTACGGACAATGCCTTTTGTTCACCGTGTCTTTGTGAGAGAGCTTTGTCTGGGCAGTGAATGTGAAAATAAATATAAGTTCCATAGTTTTGAAACAGGAAAAAAGATAAAGCACTATTAATAGTAATTTCATCATAAAGTGGGAAAATTATTAGCTGCATAAAAAATGTCATTCAATGACACAACACATTCTGGAATAATTGGTGTTTAGTTTTCAGTTGAGTGTCGAAATTAACTTCGCTATTGTTTTGGTTTTCCATTGCTGCGCATTGTTATTACCTAAAGGACACTCGCGCCACTTTCTTAACCAATTAGAAGTACTGAGAACCAAAACTAATCGTGACTTGCTCGCACGCATTTTCTCACGCTTGACGCCGACTCCTTGGATTGTGTCGGCTTCCGTTATGATCGGCAAGGCAAATTGCTTTATTTTTGGTTTAACGATAATCATTAATACTCGGCTCTAGGCTGCCATACAAGACACAAGACACAACACAAAGTGAACGATAATTAGCTGTCTGCAAAAATGTTATGCAATGACATAATACACAAAGTGAAATAATTAGCTGTCTGTAAAAATATCATACAATGACACAACACAAGGTGAGTAAATTATGTTTGCAAATGGATATCCCTCAACAGATCGCATCGATAATTCTCTTTTCGCTGCACATCGCTGTAGCGGCTCGCTCGACATTTCTCTCTGTTTACTGACCTCATTCCTAAAAATCAAACATCTCTAAATTAGTAACAGAAGAATTGAGGACTTTTAAAAAACTATGGGTAGAGAACTTTGAAATTAAGGTACCATCTTTTAACAATGCATTTAAAAAAGTGTCGATAGGCCCTTGAAAAACAAAGGAACTGTTCTACTCAGGCAATTTTCACCTCGGCGTTTGCATAGCTCATTAACGGTATAATACCGACTGTATGCCTTGTATTATAAATTAATGTACATGTAAAGGCTTTTGATATTAGTTGTATTAGTCAAATTTGAATGCATAAACAAAAGAGGCCTTTCTTTCGATGTAATAAAAAAAATTCTTTGGGGCAATTTTTTGGACCATGGCGAAATCATACCATGTGCGCAAGACGTGAAGAAATAAAGCCGGAACAACAGCCAAATTGTACCGGCTCCCTCCACGAGAAATAAGCTTTTATGTAGACTCGTAAAAATGCGAGGAGACAACTTTGAAATTTAACGTAAACCTGTGATAAATCGCTCTCGTCATTACAATCCTAAGCATGCTTCTTTAACAGAGCATCCTTAACAAGTGTTTCATTACTGCTTAATTCCGTAATGTTTTAGTCCCTGTGTTTGGTATTAATTATCACCTCGACCTCGAATCTTTCAAGCAATTATTCTCTTTATATTTATCATCATGATTATTTTTTGTATTATTGTTACTATCACCTTTATTCAAAATTAGGTTAAGCCTTATCGGTAGGCTTTCAAATGTTAATTTTATTACCCAGGATATTTAATGAGTGAAACAGTTTTCAACAGCATCAGTTTAGTCTGTCCGTCGCTCTTGTTCCAAAGTTTTAATACGGTAAGTTTGACTTTGTCAATTTTCATTTGTATTTCGTTCAATGTTACCACGGTTATCGTTCTGTACGTCACACACAGAAAAGAAAGCGATTTTCCTAGCTTAGACTGTTTCGACACGCCCTCTACACTTGGTGGAACCTTTTAGGTCGATTTAGACGGTACCTGACCTTTTGCTTATAATACACAATTATACAACTTGTATGTTACGAGCGCTGAAAACTGTATTTTAACAGTCAGGTGATTCGGGGATAACCCCTTCATCAGTGCTTGCATGTGTTCCCAGAGACAAACGCTTATTTGAGTTGCCAAACACTTTTTTTGAGTGCTACGCACACCAGTACTATAAATAATATTAATTTATTTTGAGTCAATTTGGACGGTTTTTAAGAGGTAACTCGTAACTTCATGAACATCAAGGCTGTGACAATTAATAAGTAATTTGTTATACGGCCGCCATCTTGGATCCGCCATCCTGGATTTCTGAAATGTTTTTAAACCTCTTAAAAACCGTCCAAATTGACTCAAAATTAATCAAAACCAATAAATAAATGCTAAATGACGTAAAAATGTAAACATTGTTTTTCTTCATTCATTCAATCAATCGATTCGCATATAATTTACCGTATATAGGTGGGTCTAATTAACATGAAATCACCGCTACTGAGAAATAACGAAAAAAGAGCTGATCTCAAACTGGCTTTTGTTTTTCACTTGAACATTTTACATAAAGTAAAACTTCTTTTTTAGAATAAAAGAAGGAAAAAGAAGGAAAAAGAACAAAATGTATGCTTCATAACTAATATCCATATCCATTACACCAACGAGGGCTAACTGACAGGAATTGTAATTTTTTAACATATTTAGTGTTCCCCATAACCATAAATGAGAGCTAACCGTTTTCAAATCAGTGCTTAACCCTAAACACTGCAGATCAGTGCTAAACTGAAGCTCTCTTCTCTCTGTTCTGTGTGTACGTCAGTAATATAAAGAATGCTACTGTTAGGTAAATATGGCCTATTTTACTCGCATGCATGCGGTAATTTGATGTTAATTATACCCGCTATATTATATGCGGTCAATTATATGCGAATCGGGTGCATGGAGCCACCTTAATCGGATTTTGGTTAGGTCAATAAACACGGTAGGTGAATCGAGAGCAAACAATAACGAAAAAACAGCAATAAGCACATACAATTAAATAGATGAATGTTCTTTCTAACTTGAGATTAGGGCTTTCCTATTTAGCGGATTAAATCCGCGAAAGTGGAACTACAGTTTCTCAGTCAGTTTGGTACTTTGAAATATTGGTTGTATGTTTTGGTGATATGGCCACTCATTTTAAAACAAAGTCTGCGTTTCGTTCGAAACACGAATAATCGAATCACAGTTCGCATAACACAATGCGTAAATACAGAAGAGTATTGTTAACGCAGAAAACATAATTCGCAAAGAATAATCGAATGCAAGGGCAACGAAAACAACAGCGATGTTTTGCCGAACATAATTGAGAATACGTAAAACACAATTCGTAACATCAAAAACACCAGTGTAACAGAAAAAAAAGCATTGCCAAACAGCATAACTAAATCCCAAACTTAATTTTGGCGATAATCACCCCTCATGATACACAGAGGAACATTTGATTGACAGCAAAATTTGCGTCTTCGATCGACGTGTTTCAATGGTCGCGATTCCGGAATAGGCTGTCATTTCAGTTCGTGCTCCAAAGCACGCTTCAATAATATCATCGCCTTGTAAAAATATTCAAAGTACTGTTTGAAAACTGAGCAGTAGTAGACGAGAGTTTTACACCTGAAAAAACACTTGATGCAATTTGTTTTTGAACGACTTCAAAAATAGTTTATATTTTTGGCGAAGGACGAGCTGAGTGGCAAGTTCATCCGCGGGGGATGTTTTGAGTTATAACTGACACAACAAAACTAATAACAGAGAGTCAAAAAAGTTTCTTTAACAGCAACGCATTGGTTGAACGAGGTTCGTTCTGAGTTATAAATCATTCGAATCTTGTAGCCGCATAAATATGTTAATAAATTTATAAAACGTTCTCTGGTTAAAAAGTTTAGAATGTATGAGCTTTCGATTGCCAGTCTGCAATCTTTGACAAATAAAGAATAAAATGCGCGAACATGGAAAAATATTAACGGTAAAAAGTGTGAAGTAGAAAAATACCGATAGAAGCAATAAAAATACTTTTGGGGGAATAAAATGTTAATACAAAGTTTTTAAAAGAATTGAATATTGCCTAGGTACTTGTTTCGAGTTATCGTCTGCTTCGCTTGTAATTGCGGTAGGCCAAGATTCCAGTGTTTCGTTACGCGAAAGTTTTCCTTGTCACTTACACCTTTTACCGTATATATTTCCATGTTCGCCCTTTTTATTCATTGTTCGTCAAAGAGTCCCTTTCTCGATATATCAACAACAATGTCATAGCAGTCTATGAATATTCCATAAAACGATTCAACACAAAAGATTAACGCAATAATAGATAAAAAGAAGAGGTATTGCTAACTGGCAATCGAAACCTCGCATATTTAAAACTTTTTAACCAGAGAACGTTTTTTAAGTATGTAAATATGTCTTATCACCTGGTTACTCGTCCATTTTTAAAGCATAAATATGCGTTGCTTTCGGCGATGACATCTTGTCTGTAAGTCTATTTTGCCAGGTTAACGGCAGCTAAGTTCATCGGATAACAAAGAAGCAAAGCAATTAAATCGCTTTGTTTGTAACTTTTGTTTTACTACGGATATAATTGTTTATGCAAATATGTGTTTATCTTTATTCATGAATACACATGTTGTTTTGAATAAAAACGTAATCACACCTCCCTAAAAAAGTCACACCTTTGCACTTATGTGTGCTTTTATGTGCACACACTCTAGAAGACTGAAATAAAAATCTAAGACTGAAGAAGTTTTATGAGACTATTTCAGAAAGAGGTCTTCGTGAGCTCAAAGTTGCGCGCGTTCGAGTTATCAAGCTGAAGATTTAACGATCATCCACGAAAGTTTCGGCGTGGTTTCGGCAGCGTCACTTAATACAAAAGGCCTATTGTTTAATTCTTAATGTGTGAATGCGAACCGGTACAATAGACCATTTCTTGACACGGAGGTAAAAATAATCTCCTAAAAATAGTTATACCGAAGATGACTGGTATGGTGGATAAAACGGCTTTGACAAAAATCACTGTTATCTTTATATAAATATCACGGCGACGATTCAAAATCGTTTTCATGAAAAAATAAATAAATAAATAAATAAAAAAACTTGACAATAATTTCATTGTCTGAACATTGAACCCCGCCTTCCCCCTGAGACTAATATCAAATCCCTCTCTGGGCTTTTCAGATTGACGTTAAAGGTTTTTGCACTCATGTGATAGGTTGATATGCTTTTAATTATTAATGAGTTTTGAAATAAAATGAAAACGGTTTCTTCTGTTCTTCATTCCATTTGAAGACGAGAATCGAAGCAGAATTAAAGGTACGTAAGTTCTCTGTTTTCAAATAATCGAAGTCCAATCCAAAGTCTAGAGCTTTGCTGCATAGCAAAAAAAAAATACTAGAACTAATCTGTGAAGAATATGTTCGCCATTGGAAGTTAGGCAATTCCGTACAGGCCATGAGAACAGTGAGCCATCGAATTGTTATTGAAGCAAGACAATGTCTACCTCTTCACTTATTTAAATCTTAAGCAGTTTAGAGCAATGATAAATACAGCCGCGCAAACAATATAAATGCGCAAAGACGCGCATAGGTAATTGGTTAATGAGACATAATGTCACTTCATTCGGGATTTCTGGGATGGAAGAAGTAAAATCTTTCATTTGTTGTGGCTTTTCGCAAGTCAGAATTTCTCCTTATGAAATAATAAGATGTTAACGGTTCTTTATGGAAAAGATAAAAAAAATCAAATTCGTTACTTCACGCTGGTGTACTCGTACTGTCTTGAATAGCAAAAGGATCTCGCCATATATACACATGCCGATTTCTCGGTTTACTCTGTCAACGCAAGCCATACAATGAAGGAAAGTTTTGTTTCGTCATCAATTCAGCAGGAACAAATGTTCTCAATATAACAAGCGGATGTCTTTCCTTCTTCACATTGTTATAAGACGATTCGCTATCTCTTGAGATAAAGCTATCTATTTTCCGTCGAACTAGAAGAAATGCGTTCTGGATTCCACACCCAAACTTAATTCCAAATCCAGACATCTTTTCTTAAACCATTTTTACGTTTGTTCGCTGAAATATTGCTTTCTAAGATTTCAATTTTTAAATGTGATAATTGTTTCACGGCACTATTTAAGACACTTTGACATCGTAAACCAGTACGTCAAAGGTTTAAACGTTTTATTTTAACATTCGGCTGTCAATTTTGTCGGTGCTCCAAAAACACGCCTCGATAATAAAAGTTACTTAAAAAGTAGTTAAAAACATTCCTCGTGCGTCCCTACGAAAATGAAGGAAGTGCGCTTTTGAGCAAGGAGGAAATTAGCATACAAGAAAAAACAGGTAGACTGATTGGCATTCCACAAATGTGCCACATGCACCAACTGCTTCTGCTTGCGGGCATGGCATCTTGTCTGCCCTCGAAAATGATGTGAATTTAAAGTTGAGGTAAAGATATTCTCCTGGAAAATGCTATAGCAAAGTTGATTGGTACGGTGGAAAAAGCGACAACGGGCAGCGAGTTAAGCGGAAAGCCTAAAAAAGAGTGAACAAATGTGTGACCTGTAATAAACAAATTTGTCGGTTTTAATTATCCGATTTCGATTTTGAAACAATCACGTGTCACAAACTTTACGCAGAAAAGCAATGTACTCCGCATTTAGACCACTTTGAATAGAACATGAAAAATGTTCTTTTTACTATCAAAGCACCAGGTCTGTGTTAATTCTCTTTTCTGAACGATTGGGCAAAACACGAATCTTCGTTGCGTTTGATTTTAAAATATAAGTTATGATGTCAAGATAACTGCACAACTAAACCCATATCGTGAGGTTAACACGGTTCGATAGTTTTTTTTTTTGAAAATTGAATTACTTCAAACGCCAAAAGCCAAAAGAAATGCGAAACTCTGTAAAGAAATGATTCTTTACTCAAACATTCATGATATATTAAGATATACACTTGAATAGCAGTTCCATGTCGAAGTTTCCTTTTAGCGGTGTCACCGTGGAAATGGGGTCGTAAAAAGACTTAATGACAACTCGCCACAGATTATTAAAGCAGAGTGTTTTGGATCGCAATTTTATTAATTTTAGAACGTCAGTTTATAATTTCGATGAAGGTTGCGTTCATCAAATTTCCGTTTAAAAAAAAAAGGAGAGAAAGGTAACAAAAATAATAGAAAATAGACATCTTTGCCTGGATTCGAACGCGGGCAAGCGATTCCCGGTGGCGCTTAGTGAGAAACATGATTAAATATTTAAATACAAGTAGCTTACACTGTTCTTGTTGTGTTGAAGGATCCATATGAAATCCTTGGCTATAGATCGGTTTTAATTTCCATCAAAGGGCTCTAAATGCGAAGCATAAGTTTATCATGTTGATAATGTAATGTCTTTTTCTGTGGACGAGTATTCCTAATATATATTTCTTTGCATTTGGGAAAAAGGCCTCACTGGCAGAGTTACCGATAAACCTTGACAGCCCATGAAAGGATGGATAAAGGGAAGGAAGAAAGGAGATTAAGATTCTATATCTCGTTCAACGCTTTGCGTATACAGTCCAACCTCTCCTTACGGACACCTCTCTATTTCGGACACCTAATTGTACCTAATTCAATAACGGTTGCTTCAGCAATTGGTACTTGGGCATACGGAACACAATGCAATGCTTTGCTTGAGTGACCGCCAAACAATAGCTGCCCAAAGCAACGTTAACCTTTATTGAATTAGGTATATTCACGAGATAAAAAAGAATGGAACACATTTTCTTTTTAGATGCCGATTTCCGTAGTTCAATCAAAACAAGTCGCCAAACTACGCTTTAAGATGAAAAAAAAAAAAAACATTTACTTTCTTATATCCCGAGTTCTGTATTGTGCAAAATTTGTTAACCATCTCATTTTAACATCTCCACCAAAAATTGCATGCGGTCCCTTTTACAAAATATATTTTTTTCTGCACATGTCAATCGACATCTCTGTTTTTTACACAATTTATTTTAGGATTCCTTGATTTGCCAAAGATGTTTTCAACGACAGTCTCCGTTGTTGTTGCTGTTTGTTTCATTTCCTTTGTGAGAGGGCTTGCCTTAGATCGCGAAGTTGCTAATAATGCAGCATTGAAGTGTGCTGGATCTAATTGGCGTGCAGTCGTTTCTGATCCCAAAAGCAAGGATGAGCTGATGGAACAAACCTGCAAATGTTTAAAGGTAAGACTTAATCTCAAATAACTTTTGTGGGGTACGCTCTTTATAGACAAGATGAAACAATTAAGACTCCTCGATGTTTTTATAAGTAAGGGTGGGGAGGGGGGGGGGGGGGGGGGAATGTATTTTTGTGCAGTTGAAAGTGAGACGTCTTCAAGGTATTTATATTTTGTTCAAAACTTCAAAAGGAAGTTGACTGCGCGGGCATTCAATCAATCTTTGCATTGCAGGCTATGCAATTAAAAATTCATACCTTCCACAAAAGTCATTTTCAAAAGGCACTTTCCAGTTCCAAAATTGTTTTCTTGCAGCAATTTAACATAATGCCTTATCCATGTATAATTTCGATTTATCTCATTTCTACTGCTTGATATTGAGGAAAGGGTAGAAAGCAGGCATGGCAAACTTGTTGATTCAAAAGCGCTCAAGTATGTAGAATGTAGACAAAAGGGAGAGTCCTGAAATGTACCAACTAGCAACAAATAATACGGCAATGAAACTTTGGAAGACTTATTAAAAAGTCCCCTATACTTTTATTTTTATTTTATTTGCTCCCTTAAAATGGTTCGATGGTCAATTACATGTTCAGTAAACATCAGTTCAAAAGATTTGAAAACATTTGCATTGACTATTTTTTAAATAAACTATTCCCTAACAATGAAGTGCTACCTCTGAAGCAAACCAGTCTTCAAAACTGTAAAGTTTAAAAAAACGTACCAGAGCGTTTTTGAATGTGTTGAAAATATCCATAAAAATTAAAGATTAGCATTACTTTATGTTAATTCGTCAATGCCAATGTTTACCTAACAAATTGTAATAATATTTCCACCACATATTACTCATCTGCGATAATACTACCTCATCGAGAGTTTCATCCTATAATAGACTATAAGAGGCAAACAGTCGTTTTAAAACTTTAGAGAACAATTTTAATGTGCAAAGACCATGACGTCGTCAGATCGATGTTATGGTAACACTTTTATCAATCAAATCGACTTTTCTGGAAGGTTAATTTCGTCATAAGATATGTGGGAGACAGCTTCTCTGACCGAGCTCATGCAGTAAACTATCACCTGTTTAATTTTTATGTTGTGTCGCCAAAAGAAAATTATCCACCTTATTGAAACTTTACGAGCGTGGAGAACATAAACGTGTTATAAATAAACCTTTTTTGTTTCCAGGCAGCTTTTAAGGTGTGAATTGTATATATATTTTTCTAGACTAGCCACTAATTTACAATTCTTTACAAGACGTTGAACTCGGGTCCATGATGAAACTACTCCAGTTCAGTTCAGGAGGTGAGCTAGGGACCTGGTACCATTACCTGTCTCACTAAACTTTTCTTTACTTGTCTACAGGAATTCGTTCAGTGCATTATAAAGACAGACCCTGCTGACTACAAATCATCGGTCCCCGATATGCTCCACTTCATACTCGCTTATGATTGGCAGCTCATGGTAATTATGAAGAGAGCAGGATTTTGCAAAGACATGCAGACCGATCAACTGAAGAAAATCACAATGGATACAGGTATATTTTCAGGTTTTGCCTTGTCTTATGGAAAATTCACGATCCCGTTTCTTTCGTTGCGGCGAGTGAAATGTCACTCGATCGTTGTCATCGCTCGCTAACTCGGCTGTAAACCTGTGTTGGTAATTACCCAGTGTACGTTCTTTATCCAGCTGTCTCGTTTCACAAAATGGATATTTATTCCACTATAAGATATGTTTATTTACCGCAAATAAACGCCGCTTATAACAAAACATAAAGAACAATTAAAACTATTACGTTGTTTCATATTCACGGGATGCATGGATCCATGGATACTTTGATTGAAGATAAGTAGGTGTCTTCTCTTAAAATTTCTTGAACTGAGTGTGAATTTCAATTTGCGAGCCTGTAGTTCCTATGTAATATTTTGATATCAATATATTTTTTTAACAATTGCTTGTTAAGAAAATCTAAAATTACTATCCATGGTTTTGATTTATTCTAGGCATAATGAAAAAAGAGAACTTGCAGAATGTTGGTAAGTTATTACTGTTTTAAGAGCATATTCGTATGGAACCTTCGTAGGATATGCCAGATCCGAACAGCAATTTATCTATTTTTATTCTATATTATAAAGAATACATAAAATGCTATATTATATAGAAATATATCTATATGAAATAGAAACAAACAAACATAAGTAATTGATACAATTCTGATATTCCAATCCTATTTTCTTATAATTGATCACAGATACCAACCTTCCCTAAAAAAAGCTTTAGATCGTGTAAATATTAAGCAAACCAAAGTAAAAAGGAAATTTATACATTTTACTATACTAGAAACTTAAGTATTAGAATTTAACCGAAATTAGTCAGAAAAGGAAATCTCATCTTCTTAGATAATTCGCTTTACCAGAAACTTTAGGGATACTAAATACCAGCTGTTTTGAGATTTCTGGGATCGTTTGGGTAACCAATACGGGGTGTTTCTTGGTGTTGCGTAAACTATTGTTGGTTAGCTTTTGTGTTGTGGTGTCGGTATTGTTTAGTTTCTTTTGAATCTTTTGTTTTACGTCATTTGGTGGTCGCAACACCAAGAAACTGCCCCAATACGAGCCATGAATGGTTAAAACGTTGTTTTAGGAAACCATAGTAATAAACGCTGAGTACCCAAACGATCCCAGAAACCCAAGTGCCGAATTTTTAAATAACAACACACCGAAAGTGACAAGCATGGTTGACATGTTGCCAATGGTAGAATTTGGTAAAAATCATCTAATTAACTTCAATCAAATAAACCAAGACAGCAAGACCAATTTTCAGATATGTATACCGTGCTGTAGAATCTAAGCCAGTTCCAGTTTTCTGTAGGGAATAAAAAAAGTAGTATAAAAATTATATTGAATTATTTTTCTGCCGACAGAGAAGGACAGTTACAAAAAGTGTGTTGGAGATGCCGTGCGCAAATGCATAACACGAGATGTGACCCTGGTTAATATAGGGATGGACAACAACCTTCTGACTTCGTTTTCAGATTATATTGGCTGTATGGAAGAGGCAGGTTACAACTGTGACGCAACTATGCTGGATCATTTTATTGCCATTTTGAAAGCGTTCCAGAAACACCTGGAGCAAAACAGTGGGAAATTGGGAAAGATGGCTGAAAACATAGAGTACAGTTAGTGAAGCACTATGATAATCGTGTGTATTTACATAAATCTGATAGTTAAAATAGTAGTTAAGGCAACATAAGTGACGGTGATCGCGCTCATTAAACTTGTGTTAAGTAAACATGAGGAAAAGTTAAACTAAAAAATAAAGTGACTCTCGAATTTCACTTGTATTAAAGATTAAAGGGACACTGTCCCGTCTGGTATATCATGATTTCACGATTGTGATTGGGAGCTTGCTTAAAGCTTGCTTTATTATCTTGAAATGGGAAGGGAAAGTCGCTAAAAGAAATATAAACCAGAGACAAAATGATGGGTAAAAAGAATGACAATTTTTATTTCTTGGAAAGCAGTCAAGAAATCAAATTTGATGAACGGTAAGCCACTTCCATCCTTGCATTCCTGGCAACGGTAGTTCAATAGGTGAGTAGTTATAGAACGCTGGATTTAAGCCCCCAAACTGCCTTTCCCTCATTATCTATGCTTGATCAAGACGTCATTACCGCTATCTGTGTTTTCTAAAATCTTTAAAAGAAAAAATCAAACTAAGTTAGAAATGTTTCTTGTCACCGGACTAACTTGGAAGACAACCTAATTTGCATAATATTCACCACATTTTTCCTAAAGGAACCGAAGATCGGGACTTAATAATTAGCTAGTTATAGCCATTAAACAATTCAAAACGTTTATGTGTGTGTTCTCTACTGTATTTATGACTAAAAATCGTGAAATATAAATAAACGAAACACCTAATAGTATATTTAAAGCACTCTGAATTGTCCAACAACCTAATTTGCATAATGTGCGTTTTATATTCGCAAAAGCACGAAAAGTTTAATGTCGCTGTGAAAAAGGAAGACAAAAAGCGCGAAGTATTTTTATATTTCTATGCTAACTAACATTTGTTTAGCAGAATTAAATAGAAATTTAAAGCGTTTCGGTCTGGACTTGGGAAAAGACAGCGAAAGACAGGGTACTTTCGCATGTTTTCAAAGAGCGATTAAATGCGTACTAATGCATTAATTTTCTTGAACCTCCAATTAAAAACTTATCCAGATTAACTTGCGTTTCACACCTTTGAAGGAACACTGAACTTAGGAATAATAAAAATTTCTTGCTGTGTTTAGTGGTTTCCGAGCAGCGAGCTCGTCCATTTATGCAATTTTCGATTCTGGCCAAGCGTAAATTTAGGCCTTCTGCCGCTTTGACTGTTAGGAGCTCTAAAAATACAATTTAACGTATTTCCGAAAACTTAAGTCGTTTCATTTACTTATGACCCAAGATAGTTTTCTGGTTTTGTATTGCTAAGTCCTGTTATTTCAGTTTCAAGCGCTGACATAAACATATTTGCCTATCGCAGCCGTGTGATTGGAGAGTATGGATAAAAAAATGTTGACAGGTCAAACACGACTCATAAGCTCGTGATAATGTGGATCGTGACCTACTAGTTTTGATCTAACGAGTATATCCCCTTTTTTAAATTGCTCTTCACTGTGGTTGACTTTGAATTAAATGCCATTTGCTCATCGTTATAAAAGGCGATAGGCCTAACACAAATGCTGCTTGTGGCTCGTCGCTGATGGCATTTTAGTCCAGCGTTACAATAGGGTAACCCCAACTTGGGGTAACGCTACCGAGAGATTTTTCCTTTTAGATCAAAATTAAGATATAACAGGCCCGTTGTTCTTAATGTTGTCAATTCTTTGATCTTAGGATTAAGTCTCTAGCTGTGATACTGACAGCAGGATTTTCGAGATTGGTCCCCAACACATTTCAGGGTTTGTTCTACCCCCGCCCACATAACTGATTCTTATTGACGTCAAGGAAAAAAACAACTATAACTTTTCATTTCTGTGTCCATCCGTTGTTACAGCAGACATGTTCTTCGCATATGAGCTGACAGGTGCTTCGTTTTTTTTTTACAATTGCCGCCATCGCTCTGGACAGAATTATTTCATTGACCTCACCTTTAAGATAGCAAGCGCTTGTCACCGAAAAAAGAGTGGGTATCGCTGTTGTGATTTTATGGATCAGAAGCGGACTTTCTAGCGTCACTTTAATGACCATTTCAGGCTACAATTACTTGATCTCTGCAGTATTTCAGAACTTCTAGTGATATCTGTAGCAATTGTCGTGTATTTAAGGTTGTACGGCACCACCAAAATCAAATGCACAGCCAACTGCAGATTCTTAACGGTCAATAAACCGCGAACGGCAAGAGTCTTATGACCAGTGCCTTGCCGTCAGGTTTGCAGTTTGAGGTTCATGTTTGTATGCCTAGACCACGCTCTAGAGGTAAGCGATTTACCGCAAGGTTTTTTGCACCTTAAAACATCACAATCCCACGTTTGAAAGGAAATGCTACTTTTTAGAACTCTTTCGCTTATTAATTATCGACTCTGAGAACAACGTATGAAAGCTTGACATTGAAAGGACTACTCTGGGACATTTTAAGGTCTTTTAAAGTCGCCTTAAGTCACATAAAGTCGGCCTTTGTCGCTTAAGGTCGCCTTTAGTCGTTAAGTTTCAAAAAGGCCTGTGCACCTTAAAATTGCCCAAAAATATTTGACTTTTACTATGTCTTGAATATGTAATCATTTTATTGCCCCAAATCTCCTTTTTAGTTCCCATATATGATTATATGTTGCAATGCAAGGTCATGGTCCGATACAGTAAAACACTATGCTTCAAATGTCCACTCCAGAAACTATTAAAAATACCATAATACTCTTTAAAGTGCAGGTTTGGGTGGTACTTCATGTAAGCCTCATTTTTCCAATTTCTTTTGTTTTCAGCACGAACTGCACGTGCTATGCTTCAACTTCGTGGCAATTTGCATACGGTGCACATTTGTATGCGAAGACACAATGCTACGTCCTAGCATTCCTACATGTACTCTGAATTCCATTGTGCCATTCTAACAAAGGAGACTTGAATAATTACACCCCGGCGAGGCTGAGCCTGCACATAAAAGAGTATTATGGTATTTTTCGGAGTGGCCAATAGCCATGCACCATGCCCTCGTTGCTTCAATTATATTTGTTAAGCCTATGTATGAGGGATGGACCATTTTATTTTTTATTTATTTATTTATTTATTTTTTTTTTGGGGGGGGGGGGGGGGGGGGGGGGGGGGGGGGGGGGGGGGGGGGGGGGGGGGGGGGGGGGGGGGGGGGGGGGGGGGGGGCAAGGACGGGGAATTGACAAATAACAAAACAAACAAAAATTCCATCACGATAAATTATACAAAAATTTTCTTGCACAGCCTCAAGCTCAAGATGGAATAAAATTTCGTGCTCAGAAAATTGCCCAACCCCCTCACCCACCCCTAAAAATAAAGTGGTCCATCCCCATGGAAGTTAAAGAGATGACACTCATTCACCTTCAAAACATTGACAGCTATTTTTAATTAAAGGGAACCTCCATTGTTATACCAAATTGACGTTAAATTGTTGGAAATAAAGTCTAAATTAAATTTTTTTGAAAAGCAGGTGCAAATGTAATTTTAGTGTACAAAAAAAATGGATATGAATATCGCCTGTTTTCGCTTTTAAATTTCCCGCGCGCCGCCATTTTGTAAGGGTTATTTTTAGGCAACGAGAGGATTTGGATTTATTCACCGAGGGCAAAGCCCGAGGTGAATAAATCACGTATCCACAAGATGCCTAAAAATAACCGGCTTATATTCCACATGGGCGAGGTTGACTGCCCAATAACAAACAAACGCTTTAGTGCAATGCATATATCGGAATGCCTTTGTATCTGTGGAGAACAATAGAATAAATATGCTGAACGTACGCACTGGGATTTCGACGTGCTAAATTAGTACAGAACAAACATGTTTTGCGTCATGTCGAGCTTTATTTACTCCAAAATCAGAAGACATGAGTGACTCAGCAGACTTGTTTCTTACTCAGAACAGTTTCAGTGGTTCGTTAAATGTAAGCAGTTAGCTAGACCAGGAGCTCGCGACTGAACAGCCTCGAGGCCGGGCCTCGAGGTGCTCATGATAACGCGCAGTTTAGCGTTGCAGAAGTGACTGAGGGATTGTTTGAAGATGCCGAGCAATGTCAAGATATCGCAGCAGTAAGTAGAATCCAGTATTTCGGAACGATCATCGTCTGTGTTCAATTTAACAAATTGCTCGGTTGTGTTCAAAATGTAAGAATCATTAAAGTTGTTGACAAACTTTCCTTGCTTTGCTTTTATTTTTGTTTGCAACTTTGGGTGTTGAGAGGGGAATATGTCGGGGGAATATGTTATGGTGAATATATTCCATTGTTTTGCTATTGTTTCAGCCCCGCACTCCCCTGTAACAATCAAAAGCCGCCACCAGCTTTTCAGACAGTTGATAATTAGCGGGGATTACTCAATATAATCCCCAACGAGCACAAGGAAAACCAAGCCATGTGGAATATAAGAGAATTTATGACGTGTTACGTTTGTCTAATTGTTGCATACAAAAGAACTTCGATTCTCAACAATAATGGCAACCGTAACACTTCATAAATATTCAATATGGCGGCGCGCGGGAAATTTAAAAGCGAAAATAGGCGATATTTATATCCATTTTATTTGTACACTAAAATTATATTTGCACATGTTCTTTTAAAAATTTTAAATTTCGACTTTATTTCCAACAATTTAACGTCAATTTGTTCTGACAATGGAGGTTCCCTTTACGAGCGGCTGTCTGTAAATATCGAGAACTCGCCGTCAAAACTGAATTTTCGGATTTCTTCACATTTAGTCAGGAGAAACCCTTTGGTGACCTATTTACGAAATTACATTCAAACTTTCTAGAGACTTTTCGTTTTCGAGAAATCCGCCAAAAATTAAAATGCCGTGTTCAGGTCGCAGCCGCCATTAAATTTAGCCGGAAATTTGAAATTTTCCCAATATTGTGCTAAACAGTGTAGATTATAGCGCATTTATTCGCTTCTCGCGGGTAGCCCCAAAATCGAACGATAATAAGTAAAAATTTGTTTTTTTTGCCATGTTTATTTACCGTTGCTATGCAAACGCTGATTAGCATAAAAAGAGCATCGCTCAAAACATTCATCCAAGCCTAGCATCTGGTATCAAATTCAGATTCATTGAGCTAAAGTAAGATTATGTTTAAGCGCATTCAAAAAGGGAAGTGTGACCCAAAAAAACTACTTGGAGCTACTTTAATTTTTATTTACATTTTTTTAACTGAAAAATTAAGGGGTCCAGAAGGGGTCCAGAAAGAGGGGTCCACGTTTTGTCTATTAGGTTTCTGAGTTACAACAGTAACTATCCGCGGCAATAAACGGAAATCGAAGTCCAGTTTGGCAAAAATTCGAGCACGAGTATTCATCTATACTCGCAACGCATTACGGAATCGAGCCCATTGAAAACCGTCGGCCGAAAAATGTGGGGTACCCATGATGTTTTGTGGCGCTGACAAAGGATACCGCTTCTTGCGGTCTCTTTTGTGATGTCTTGAAATTATCCTGTATTTTTCGCATTGTTTCTGCGAGACAATAGAAACGGAAAGATGCAAACGGAATTGTTACGCAAGACGAAACAAAACACTCGCTGAAAGTAATGCGTTACGCATTCGACTTTGGTTTTAATATATATAGATAGGCTGAGCCTAACAGCGTCGCTCTGTGAACAAGCTTAACTAGGTGAAACTTAACTAAGGTGAAAGGTCGGAAGCACAAGAATTAAGATTGACGACCGGGCTATTTTTCAATTTTAGCAATTCTCAAAAACGGTATTACGCGACCGTCTGCACAGTACATTTAGACCGTACAAAAGTTCATAAAAACAACTTTTTCTCCGTCTAGAATAACTAGTACGACTACTTTCCGAATAAAATACACTTGTTGCTTGTCAAAAATTGCCCGAGAAACTGATTTGGAAATCAAAATTGCAAAAATACACAAACAAATTTGCATAAGGCGACGCGAGTGAAGTCTAAGTATTGTTTTGTTTACATAAAATCGCTTTTCAATCTATGTAATGAATGAAAAAAATTTTATTCAAATCTTCATTAGTTTATGTTTAAAAGCAAAACGCGTACCATTTATAGCGCATCAAAGCCGCCTTCGATGAAATTCAAGAAATCGATAAGCACGTTTCAAAAACAATTCTCTAAAACTACACTACACACAAAAAAAGTCAATCACAGATTGATATAAAGATAAATTCCCATCGAAAAATGTAATCTGTTTTAGCTTTGAGTCCCTTGCTTGCTTGTTATTTCTTTAAATCTCCGCTACTTTGGTTCTGAAATCCGTAATAAAAACAAACATATCTCCCCGCATTGAAAAAGGTATGAAGTTGCTCGAAGCAAGATTTTATCCCAGAAAGCTCTTCTCTTTCCACTAAAGCGGCTTCTGAGTATCCCTTAATTAGTATCCCTATCTTGAGTAGCAAACCGCGAAAAAATGCAAGGAAATAACGACATAACTTCTCCGTTAAACACTGACCAGCGAGAGATCTAATAATAAAAGTGTTTACCGAGCTGACGGCTGTGTAGCCGCGCGAAAAACAAAGCCAGAGCTACTGAACCCTACGCGACGTAGGGACGCGCCCGCGAAACATTCCGCTAGCCATGACCATGAGAAATGATCGGCATGGTTCTATGCCTGGTTCTATGAGTCCCGGGTGGGGACTCCCATATAAAAATGACGGTTGTGCTCGTCGTACCTGTTAGAGGTCAAAATTTGTAGATTGGTACCACTTAGGGTACTAAAATCTAAAATGACTACCGTTAGAATTATCGCGGTACCTTTTAGGGTATGAGCCGAAAAATACAAACGAATATGACATGTGCTGTTTTAGAATTGGTACCTCTTGGGGGTAAAAATTCTTTTGAGTCACGCCCATCAAACGAGATTCTGGTACCTTTTAGGGTGTCGTTCGAAAATTTCTGACGAGCACCCTCGTCATTTTTGTATGGGAGTCCCCGCCCCCCGTGCTATGAGTATTGGGATCCGCGCGGGCCTTTGGCCCGCAGAGCTCCGCTATTATCTTGCGCTTTTAATAGACCATTTTCGTGTTCTCGGTATTGAACTGGTACTAGCTTGCAGTCGAGGCTCATGCGGGGGAATCTTTTCACATGCAATTATTTTTAATGATTTTCCCCCGCATTAGCCTCCATTGTAAGCTAGTACCAGTTCAATACCGAGAATACGAAAATGGTCTATTGGAAGCCTTTCTAAACAAAAAACAATCAATGTAAAAGTATTGCAGTACCTTGTAATTCATGTGGAAGGAGTTTGACACCAAACTGCGGGATAATTTTCGAAAAATTATGGGAAATGCAGCATTGGAGATTTTAGCAGGTTTTGGAGCATTTTATTATATTTACAGAACTAGTGAATACTTTTTAACGGTTCGCACGATTTGCAAGCGGCTTATAATTCAAATTTAGCATGCATTGGGAAGGCTTCTCCCAGAAATGTGGGTTCGTAGACTGTTTTGTCAATGAGCATGAAGTATTTAAAATTTTAAGAGAATTTTAGGGCTAAATTGTGATAGCCTTAATTATTCAGCATTTCTGCTCCAACAAAATTTTTCACAGGGTGCGATTTTGTTCACAACGTGGGGTTCATTTAAACCCGATTATCACTATTAAAATATATTTTTTCCCATTGAAATCGAATTCTATCCTATTATTACTAAATAATGGCTGTAAATTTCGCAAAGTTTTAGAAGCATCGCTATAGAGCCGAAAAATTTATGAGGCAAAGTTTGTCATAGACAAGTGCGCCCGAAATAACAACGGAGCCACCTTAAAACAATTGCGCTTTTGTGCAAAGAGGAAATTAGCATACAACACATGTGCCACGTCTTCGACGAAGCGACCATTGCTTCCTGGCTCCTGTCGAAAGTTTTGGGATTTTACAGTTCTGAGGAAAAAATAATCTACTACAAAGTTGACGGGTACGGTAGATAAATCGTGTGACAATTTTTTTTTCAGTGGTAGAGAACGAGTAGAAATAAGCAGCTTGCATCTCCGAACCAGTCGCTTGCCTGGCAATTTACACTAGAGCGCTGGAGTCATTCAAATAACGGCTCACTTGTTAAACAAAAAACAATCAATGTAAAAGTATTGCAGTACCTTGTAATTCATGTGGAAGGAGTTTGACACCAAACTGCGGGATAATTTTCGAAAAATTATGGGAAATGCAGCATTGGAGATTTTAGCAGGTTTTGGAGCATTTTATTATATTTACAGAACTAGTGAATACTTTTTAACGGTTCGCACGATTTGCAAGCGGCTTATAATTCAAATTTAGCATGCATTGGGAAGGCTTCTCCCAGAAATGTGGGTTCGTAGACTGTTTTGTCAAAGAGCATGAAGTATTTAAAATTTTAAGAGAATTTTGGGGTTAAATTTTGATGGCCTTAATTATTCAGCATTTCTGCTCCAACAAAATTTTTCACAGGGTGCGATTTTGTTCAAAACGTGAGGTTTATTTAAGTCCGATTATCACTAAATATATTTTTCCCATTAAAATCGAATTCTATCCTATTATTACTAAATAATGGCTGTAAGTTTTCGCAAAGTTTTAGAAGCATCGCTTTAGAGCAGAAAAAGTTATGAGACAAAGTTTGTCATAGACAAGTGCGCCCGAAATAACAACGGAGCCACCTTAAAACAATTGCGCTTTTGTGCAAAGAGGAAATTAGCATACAACACATGTGCCACGTCTTCGACGAAGCGACCATTGCTTCCTGGCTCCTGTCGAAAGTTTTGGGATTTTACAGTTCTGAGGAAAAAATAATCTACTACAAAGTTGACGGGTACGGTAGATAAATCGTCTGACAATTTTTTTTTTCAGTGGTAGAGAACGAGTAGAAATAAGCAGCTTGCATCTCCGAACCAGTCGCTTGCCTGGCAATTTACACTAGAGCGCTGGAGTCATTCAAATAACGGCTCACTTGTTAAACTGTTGGCTGTTTATTTTGTTGAGAAGATTCCAAATAGAATGGCAAACGACTAGATATCGTAAAGCAGTACTGAACAAAAATATTTAAGTCACCATTTGTTGTACTTAGAATCCTGAATAATTACTACCCATATTGGTATTCTTTATATAAAATTACGTGTGATCTTTATAGCGGAGCCCGCGGGCCGAAGGCCCGGCGGAGCCCCATACTCATAGAACCTATGCCCTCATTTTTCATGGTCATGGCTAGCGGAATGTTTCGCGGGCGCTGTCTCAACAAAAACATTTGTGTCTGCAACAAAAACATGTGTGTCGCGCAAGGCTACCGCGCATGCGCGTATGACGCCACACAACATCGGGATCTTAGCGGAGGACTAGCTCGCGGGCGCGTATGACGTCGCAAAACATGCGCGTACGACGTCATGTTGAAACCAAAGCGAGGCTTTTTTTTCGCGTGGTTACATGGCCGAATGACACGTCAGCTGGGAAAACACTTTGATGTTTTGCTGTGTTTACTGAGCGGAGAAAACGGTTTTATATTAAAGTCGTTATTTTCCTGCATTTTTTCGTGGTTTGCTACTCAAGACAGGGATGCTAATTACTTATGCGCATAGCGCGCATAAGGTAAGGTTCCGGCTTCGTTTTTCTTGTTATTATTACTTATGCGCATAGCGCGCATAAGGTAAGGTTCCGGCTTCGTTTTTCTTGTTATTATTTTTATTATTATTATTTTTATTTTTTGTGTCAAGATTTTCCATGCAAATTTATGTACGCATATTTTAGTGACCGGGTCCTCGGGTCACCAACATTCTACAAAAATGGCTGCCGCGCTCGGCATGTGCTTGGTTTTTAAACCCGTAGTTTCGTGTCATCGGATTAATAACTCACATTTAAAATATTCAAAATGGAAAGAGAAAGCTTTAAGGAATACCCAAAGCCGCTATAGTGGAGAAAAAGGAGACCTTTTAGCAACTAATCTTGCTTCAAGGAAATTCATACGCTTTTATCAGTGTGGGGCGATCAAAACCGAAGAAGCAGAGTTTTAAAGAATTTTCAAACAGACGAGGGACTTTACCGTAAAAGAAATTACAAATTTTGGTGAGAATTTATGTTGATATCAATTTGTGATTCACTTTTTCTTTGTGTTCTGGTTAGTTTTGGAGAAATATTTATAAAACATGTTAAAATTCAATCGTAATGACATCTGATATTATGTAAACAAAACAAGACTTAATTTTATACCTGTAGTTCTAACTTCACACGCGTCGCCTAATACGCAAAGATGTCTGTGTATGTTTTGCAATTTTCATTTCCAAATCAGTTTCTAGGGCAATTTCCGATACAACTGGTGTATTTTATTCGAAAATTAGTCATACTTTTAGTCTAGACCGAGTAAAAGTTTTTGTGCACGGTCGCGTAATTCTGTTATTGAGATTCACTAAAATTGAAAAAATAGCCCGGTCGTTTGCTGATTTCATTGCTTTTAAAAGTAGTCTTTTCAAATGTAACAGAAAGAAGTCACGGTTTGGGAAATAAAAGACGAGTGTGTATTTGATCGGGAATCAATAAATTAAATATTCAAAGCGAGTACAGAAAACGTGTTTTAGCGTGTTCTTTAGTGTGTCACGCAAAATTCGTTGAGTGGGGAGGGATGCGTGACCCATTTAAAATAAACTGTATAACTTTGTTATGCAAGCGCATAAGTACAGGCTACCAGTGTAGCCTCTTGTTAAGGGATACTCAGAAGCCGCTTTAGTGGAAAAAGAAGAGCTTTCAGGGATAAAATCTTGCTTTGAGGAACTATATACGTTTTTAGCAATGCGAGAGATGGGTTCGTTTTACGGATTTCAGCACCAAAGCGGAGATTTAAAGAATTTCCAAGCACAGTAGTCGCCGGAGGGACTTAAAGGTAAAACAAATTACATTTTTCCATGGGAATTTATCTTGATATCAATCTGTGATTGACTTTTTGTTAATGTGTTCTCGTTAGTTTTGGAGAATTGTTTTTAAACGTGTAGCTTAAATTCAGTTGTATTAATTTCTTAAATTTCATCGAAGACACGGCTTGGCCTCGATGCGCGTTTTGCGTTTTGCTTTTCAACATAAACTAATGGAGATTTGAATAAAATTTTTCGAAAGAAGATTGTGTTGTTTATTTTTATGTGTTTGTTCATTCATTACGTAGGTTGAAAAGCGATTTTATGTAAACAAAACAAGACTTGAATTTTATTATAGTTCTAACTTCACTTGCGTGGCCGTATGCAAATATGTTTGTGTATTTTTGGCAATTTTGATTTCCAAATCAGTTTCTCAGGCATTTTTTGACAAGCAACAACTGTATTTTTTAACAGTAGTCGTAATAGTTATTCTAGACGGAGAAAAAGTTGTTTTTGTGAACTATGTACTGTGCAGACGGTCGGGTAATACTGTTTTTGAGAATTGCTAAAATTGAAAAATAGCCCGGTCGTCAATATTAATCTTAATTCTTGTGCTTCCGACCTTTCACCTATTAGTTAAGTTTCATCTTAGTTAAGCTTGTTCAGAGGGTCTTCAGAGGGCGCCGCTGTTAGGCTAAGCCTAACTATATATAGTAGCGGAGCACTAGCCGGGCCGAAGGCCCGGCTGCGGAGCCCCATACTCATAGAACCTATGCCCTCATTTTTCATGGTCATGGCTAGCGGAATGTTTCGCGGGCGCTGTCTGCAACAAAAACTTGTGTGTCGGAGATGTGTGTCGCGGATGTGTCGCGCAAGGCTAGCGCGCATGCGTGTATGACGCCACACAACATCCGGGATCTTAGCAATTTATGTTGCGTCAGCTAGTATTTACTTCTGTATTTATTAGCGGATCGAGGAAACTATTTGCAAAATCGTTTTACCCTGCATTTTTTCGCGGTTTGCAACTCAAGACAGGTTTCACATTTCTCAGACAGTGGTCAAGACCGCATTTCAGGCTTCGTGACTCTGCTAGTCAAGCGTTTTTGGAGGAATATAGAGCTAAGTGCTTACTTTTGAACCTGATTTTGTCTTAAATTCAAGCTAGTAGATCGTCGAAGCATTTGTTTACAGCTAAACTCTTTTGAATTTATTTGTGCTTTCGCCCTTGTTCACTTTTGGCGTGCATTTAAAAAGGCTTAAATTTTGAATAATTAGGTTATATATGATGGTTGGGAGAAACATGACAGAAGAGCAGAGACGAAAGAAGAGAGAAAAAGACCGAAAACGACAAAGGGAACGGAGGAAAAAAAGAACGAACGAACAGCGTCAAGCAGAGCTAGAAAGAAACCGAGAACGACAAAGGGAAAGGAGGAGAAAGAGAACCGAACAACAGCGTCAATTAGCGTTAGAACGGCTTCGAGGAATGAGAAGAACTGAAGAACAGTGTGAACGAGACCAAGAACGGCAGCACGAAATAAGAAGGAACTGTGTAGAGGAGCAGCCTGAAGCAGATAGAAAAGGCCAACAAGGTACATTAATTAAGTAAATTCAATTTTATTTTGTAGTGTGACTCTGTTTTATTTATTAAGTGCGTTTGTCGATGTTTTGATTGTCGTAGAAATGCCAGGGAAACATGCTAATTAAGTGTACACGTGTTACAATCAGAATTATATAACTTACAGGCATTAAACACAGTTAAGAAATCACTCTCAAATAAAAATATCCTCGAAAATTGCTTGATTTCAAAATAATGTACTCATTATGAATTTTTTTTCAATTCAATTCATGTCAAATAGTCAAATTTATGTTTTATTATCACAATTGAAGGGCCGAGAGCATAACCGACCTATGTGGATTTTTACGCCTTTTTTAGTTTTTTTCTCACTCAGATTTGTCCATTTTTGGCATGTGACAGTGAACTACGGTTATGCTCTCGGCCCTTCAATTAATTGTTGCCTCCAATTTACATATTTCTCTACCAAGGTCTTAAAATTTATAATTCTCTACCAGCATTAATTACCTATATATCAAGCTTTCCTACCTTTAAGAAAAAAATGTTAATAGAGTTTTTAAGAAAATAGTCCTGAATTGGCCAAGCACATGTGCAGCACTCTTGAATTTGTCTATATCTACGGGATTTACTTGCAAAATCGTAATGGACAAACAGCAAGTTTCAGTGCAAGGTGCAAAATATAAACAATAGTTAGTGCAAATAAAAATAATGATAATTAATCTAACTTATGCTAGAGTATAATTTCAAAATGGTGGATGCGAAGGAGTTGTTTGACAGCACATTATATGCCAAGACAACTGGCGAAACAGTACTGATTATCTTCTTCAAGGTAACACTCCTCCAGTACAATCCCTGAAATAGATCATAATTCCATAAAGGTGGTCAGACACGAGGGGTCATGTAGCAGGGACATGTCGCAGCAACATGTAACAGCGACAAATTTGTGTAGTACACACTGAGGGACATGTAGCAGGGAGGTGTGGCGGAGACATGTAGCAGGGACAAAATCATAGCGCTTGCACACACATGAAAATGTTGTGAGGGCACGTCTCAGGGACATGTTGCAGCGACACGTCCCCTCGGTGAACTGATACTTTCATAATTGTGCAACACCAATTTTGGGGACATTTTGTCCCCGCGACATGTCGCACTGAGTTCAACTTGTCCAACTTCATGGGACACGTCGCGGGGACAAAATGTCCCCAAAATTGGTGTTGCAAGCACTCTGAATTTTTCCCTGCTACATGTCCCCGCTACACTCCCTGCTGCATGTCCCTCAGTGTGGGGTAGGGACAAAACGTGGGTAGGCCATGGGGTATAGGTCATGGGGTAGGCCATGGCCTACCGGTGGTTAATTTCTTTAAAAAGATCCTAAAAAATAAATAAATAATTCCTCTTGAATACCATAAAATCTCTGTGTTCAAGAGTTCCAGCCTTGTACCACTTCATACAGCTAAAAGACAGAGTTTGCAGGGTTCGAGACTAACTTTTTAGCCTATGAGCCTTAAGTGGCTAGTGACAGGTTTGATTTAACTAGCGAAAATGAATTTTCACTGTCCAGACTTGTAAGGGGGGGGGGGGGGGGGGGGTAGTTACAGTGACAGTTAAAGAAGGGGGAAAAAAATATCCGAGACATTTAGTACTGCTATTGATTTTCTTTTTTCAACCGATTTGAACATATTTTAATCCGTTTTAACTTATTTTGAATTTGTAAATATAAAAACCAAATTAATTTCAAAATCATTCAAACTTTCGAACAAGAAAGATACTTTCTTTATGGAAAAACGTGTATGTGCATGACCTTTTGACCTCATTATTCATGCTAAATGAACGTGATGCCTGGAAGTTCCGCTTGATTTCATGCATGATAAATCAACAGCGCAAAGCAGTTTGATTCTTTCCTTTGTTGCTTTCGAAACAGAAAGGAAAAATTGTTCGTATCGTTCTGTAATATGATGCCGTTTACAGTCTATGTGATAGTTTCTGTCCCTCAATTTGCTTAAGTTGCAATTGATATGAAGTAATTTTTTTCAGTTTCATTTCCGTCCGGTGCAGTACCATTTTCAGTAAACCAGAATGGCTATCAGTGAAAGCCAAAATCCGCTAAGTCTCGAGTCCTGGTTGCAGGGGTTGACTATTTTAAAAAGGTGCGTAAATTGAAACCCGAGATTCTCCCCCAAGGATAGTTAAGAGCCAATGTCTGAAATTTTCGAAAATCGGGCGTCACTCACAAAATTTCGGATTTCTTCATATTTTGCCCAAATAATCTCTATAGTGAAGTATTTTCAAAAATGACATTGAAAGTTGTAACGGCGTTTTAATTTTTTCGAAAACGGGCAAAGTTTGAAAAACGGCAAATCGGCGGCCTTTCAATTGTGAAACTGGCGAAAAATTAAACATTTTCATCTCGCTCGTACAGAAAAACGCGATGCCATACATAAATAAAATGTGGCCACAACATAAACACGCTCTTGTTCTTCACACTACTGTTATTTACTTTGGATTAGCAGTTGAAATAAGAATATTTCGGCCGTTAGAAGAAACGTGATTTCTTCCGTTTTAAAAATTAGCAAATTTGAACCAATTTCAACGTCGTGGAAACCCAATTGGTACGTTGAGTTTGAAAACAAAATTAAGACGGTCTTGAAGCACAACTTCTGCTGTTTACTGTGGTAAAATATTTCTGGCGGCACTTTAAAAGTGCCCCGTCGAGAGACCAAAATGTGAAGGGTAGTTTGACACCAGGAGAACTTGTGACACGAACCTGAGCGCCGCCACTACGCACAAAATGTTTATCGCTAAAAATAGTTCCTTTGAGATAGAGCCTTTTTCAGAATCGTAAAAACTTCAGAAGAACTTTATCTATGCTTTGCTAACTTAAAATGATCTTTTAAGCAGTTTGTTGGGATACGGAGTAGAGACACGAACATCATGTTGTGCGACCTTACAAATAACAACGATCAACACTTACCCGCTTTTTCATCAGAAAATTAAACTGACCCGAACCTTGAATTGCGTTTATAATAAAGACAATCCTGCACTCCGATCCATTATATTGCTGTGTTTGGAATATCTGAGCCTTGTAGATCATATCATAGCGTTATTTACTCCAAATTTGTTAAAACAACAGTCGCTAAATGACAGTTCGGAAGTTTCCCACAATTTGTTGCAAAGAGATTGCGTGACGCGTAGCACACTGGAATTTGCTGCATGCTTATGGTATCGGTCAAGGAAAGAACATTGCCGTGGAAAAGTCACAGGAGTAACGTCCGTTTTTGGAAATGTATAAATGTATAAAGTCTGTTTCCTTCGTTTTGGTACAATTTTAATTAAGTTCAAATCGTCTTTCAGGAATATTTGGTAGATAAATATACAAGTCATTTATGGGGGGGGGGGGGGGGTGTCAGCCTTTCACTACGCCCCTTGCCGGCTCTTTTGCGATAACACACCGCCTTTATTCTGCTACGAAGTTATGTTTTCAATACTCTTATAAACTAATTTCGATTTTGAGGTGTCAATTGCAGTACTGCATTATATTGACGGCTAGTTGGGAGAAAATATATTCCGTATTGGGCGGAGTCGCGAATCGGCGGAGCCCCGGGGATGGAGCCCAGTACGGAATATATTTTCTTCCAACGCCGTCAATATAATGCAGTATTGACGCGCGCCTTAAAATCGAAATTAGTTTTGTCTAGATTTTTGAGACGTCAATACGACTTTATATTGACGTCCCAAAAGCAAGCAAAAGTATCTGACAATAGTGATACTATTACAGATGTGAGCTACAGCTGGCTGTCAGTTCTGTTTTCGGCTGGTGGGTTTAAAGCTGTTTCTGTGACATCTCCACCGCAAGTTACAGTCTCAACAGCCACGTCCGATGACAAGGAAAACAGTCCTGAACGTCCAACATCCAATGTATTTTCATGCCCACAGGAAGGCTGCATCCCGGGGAGGGGGGGGGGGGTACTTCCCAAAAATACCTAGACGGGTATGTGACGCCTAACGGGGTCGTAATTTTGCGACTCCTGGTCAAGAACGAACGGGTATCCATTTTAGAGACATTTCCTAGAACGAGGTATAATATTTCGAACGCACGAAAGCTTCATAAGATGGTGAATAAACGGAAATTGTAGATCGTGACTTTATCGTCTTTATCTTCTGTTTGAAATCAAAGCAATTATGTTGCTGATTTGTGTAGAAGCAGAATTGTCGTATTTTGATGTATAAGTCGAACAAACAAAGAAATAACTTTTTAAAAAATGGGCTATTGAAAGTTACGCAATTTCTATGAAATCTAAGTTAAATACTGCGCAGGATATTCCAGAAGTGGTGTTGACCTTGGGGTTGTCTAGTTACACGCCCACTTGTACTCCTGACCAGAATCTGACTTTCAACGTCCACAAGGCCGTGGACAATCAGGGATAGGCGGCTGACAGCCCAGCGAGTTTCGAGGCTCTGCCATCCGAGATCGCATATCATTTCCGTATCATTTTTCTAGAATCAGAGTGTTAAAAATTGACCTATTTTTAGAATGGGGTAACATTTTGAGTGCAAATTCTTTCTAAAACGGGGTCTAAATTTGGAGACCCGGGCGGCACATACCCAGCCAAGACATATCCGAGTACCCCCCTAGCCTCAAGCAAGCTCTCGGGGTCGGGACCGGGCTCGCGGTTTGGGAGGGGAGGAGGCCCCCCGAACCCTTTCCTCCCAACCCCTAAGCCCGAGAGCCTTGCTCGCAGGCTAGTACCTCCCGGGGGCTGCATCAAAGTGTTTCAATGGCCGTCCGCCCTGGAACACCATCTGTCATTTGAAGCCTGCTCCAGGTCACCGGAGAAGCACACCCTAATGAACCTGGCCAAACAACAGTACGCCACCCTCCTCGGCGAAAGCGTTCCACTTCTCCCTTTCTTTGCAAGTCTCAAGCTCAGTTAGCAGCTCAAACAAAGGCCAAAGCCTCAAGGCGGGCTGGGCGCTAAAGGAAATGGAACAGCCCTTGCTACCAATTCAATGAAAAGCAGAAAGCCTACCTGGAAAAAGAAATCCGTCGTGCCCGTGCCGGCAGTAAAGGAAAAAGCGCCATCGATGGCCCTCGTTGAAGATTTTGAGGATAGTTGCCCTTGTAAAGCTAGAAAATGAAGGGCCAATGTAATGCAAGATTGCTAACCACTTTTACAGTTTTATTTTCTCTTGTAAGAGGATTGAAGAAGCCTTGTGTGATGCATGATTTTTTTTCCGCCTTGAGGCTGTGCAAAAATTTTTTTTTCGAGATTATTCCATACTTTTCTTTCGCTCGCTGTGAACGATTTTTTTTTCTCTACTTTTGCTGTGCAGGAATTTATTGGAGTGCATGATTGGCTTTATCATAAACGCAACTGATTCAAGGCTCGGGTTAGTTTAATTTTCTGATGAACTATTAACGGAAAGCGGGTGCAATAGTGGCTAAAAAGAAAAAATATCTTTGAATTTCACTTTTGTTTTTGAAAATATCTTGTATTGAATGATGTAAAAAGCACTTTCGAGCCTCCCGACGTCAAAATTCAATATAGAAGACATGCACTCGGACCCCACTAGAGCCTCAAGTTCTACAACTAAAGGACCCCCCCCACTTTAATAAATGACACTGACCTGAAACCTTTTCCACGGCAATGTTCTTTCCTTGACCGATACCATAAGCACGCAACAAATTCCAGCGTGCTACGCGTCACGCAATCTCTTTGCAACACATTGTGGGAAACTTCCGAACTGTCATTTAGCGACTGTTGTTTTAACAAATTTGGAGTAAATAACGCTATGATATGATCTACAAGGCTCAGATATTCCAAACACAGCAATATAATGGATCGGAGTGCAGGATTGTCTTTATTATAAACGCAATTCAAGGTTCGGGTCAGTTTAATTTTCTGATGAAAAAGCGGGTAAGTGTTGATCGCTGTTATTTGTAAGGTCGCACAACATGATGTTCGTGTCTCTACTCCGTATCCCAACAAACTGCTTAAAAGATCATTTTAAGTTAGCAAAGCATAGATAAAGTTCTTCTGAAGTTTTTACGATTCTGAAAAAGGCTCTATCTCAAAGGAACTATTTTAGCGATAAACATTTTGTGCGTAGTGGCGGCGTTCAGGTTCGTGTCACAAGTTCTCCTGGTGTCAAACTACCCTTCACATTTTGGTCTCTCGACGGGGCACTTTTAAAGTGCCGCCAGAAATATTTTACCACAGTAAACAGCAGAAGTTGTGCTTCAAGACCGTCTTAATTTTGTTTTCAAACTCAACGTACCAATTGGGTTTCCACGACGTTGAAATTGGTTCAAATTTGCTAATTTTTAAAATGGAAGAAATCATGTTTCTTCTAACGGCCGAAATATTCTTATTTCAACTGCTAATCCAAAGTAAATAACAGTAGTGTGAAGAACAAGAGTGTGTTTATGTTGTGGCCACATTTTATTTATGTATGGTATCGCGTTTTTCTGTACGAGCGAGATGAAAATGTGTAATTTTTCGCCAGTTTCACAACTGAAAGGCCGCCGATTTGCCGTTTTTCAAACTTTGCCCGTTTTCGAAAAAAATGAAACGCCGTTACAATTTTTAATGTTATTTTTGAAAATACTTTACTATAGAGATTATTTGGGCAAAATATGAAGAAATCCGAAATTTTGTGAGTGACGCCTGATTTTCGAAAATTTCAGACATTGGCTCTTAAAAATCATATCATTTTAAAAAAATCCACTTAACATCACTTTCAAATCAGTTTCATACCATATAATGTTACTAATAGTTTGACTGTGCCAGCTCTTTTTCACAAAAAATAACGAACAGATGACCATCAGTAAATTGTTAGTAGATGCCAGCTCTATGATTGATGTTCTTGAACAGATGACAGCTAGCAAAAATGATACTTGTCTAATACTTTGACTGTGCCAGCTCTTCTCCACAAAAAAGAATGAGCAGATGGCCATGAGTACATTGTTAGCAGATGCCAGCTCTATGGTTGATGTTGTTGAGCAGATGGCAGCTAGCAAAAATGGCTCTGATATGCTGGGCAAATATGTACCATAAAATTTTTAAAAAAATCCTGCCCTCGTTTTTCTTTATAAAAGAAAATTGCTTTAAGCTGAATGTCTTCATGTGACTTTCAAACACTGCTCGAACTAGTGAATCAGTTCACCAAAAAAAAATATCATCTATAGATATAAAGATATCAGCAATGATAGTGGTCAAGTCATGTAATTGTACAGTATGACCTTGGTACCCGCATGAAAATAAAGAGAGTACTTCAATGTTTCCTTAATTTTATGGTACAGTATATTAAGAGAATTACCAGACAGCATGAGCCATGCATATGTAATCTAGACTAAGTGATGGTTTGATATATAGCCAGTTGTTGGGTTCATGCACACTAATGACAGCCTTGAGAGTTAAAAAAAGTTTCCATATCCATCCATTCCATTTAGTAACTACTAATTTGCAATTTCTTTGACTACAGATCACAAAAATGAATTTGTTTCGTATCATGCACTTGCTATCAGTGTGGAGTAGTTCAGGTAAGATGTCATTTAAAAACACTGATTACCAGCTAGTTGAATAAATAAGTGATTTTCTAAGTGCATAAATTGACCTTATTTTGTTATTTTTGATATGCCATGACAGTAAACAAGAATGTTGGTGGGGATAACAATATAAGGTTAATCAATAGCAAGTCAATTTATTCAAGCAGGGCAAGAACAGCTTTTGCTCTTTAAAACTGCATAACCCATTGTGCTTGGTCAAGTCCATCCCATATGAGCGCAAACAAAATACATTCTACATATAATTTCCCACCTGACCCTTTTACATGAATTATAAATTCAGAATATAATTTTCTTTTTAACACAGATCACAAAGATGAATACAATTGCCATGTTCTTTATTCAATTCTTATTGTTGTCTTGCTATCAATGGACATACAGTGTAAAGGTGAGCTGATAGAACTAAAACAATGCTTATTAGGTCACATTAAGGTCACGCCGGAAAATACACTGTACCATTAATACATGTAAATTCATTAGAACAGGAGTCAGATTGTTTTTGGACAGTCAGATTGTTTTTGGAAAGTGTTTATTAAGCAAAAAATCCGTCTTTTCTACATAATAAGCAAGTTTGACACGTGAAATTTAGTTAATAACCAAAAAAGATGCTATTTTCTTGTTATTAAGCAAGAAATGTGTTACTTTTTGCTTATTAAGCAAGTAACTTTTGCTTATTAACTCAGAAAGGTGCATGTTTTGCTTATTAACTAAAAGAGGCACAACACTTTACAAACGCGTCCTTCAGCCGCCATTACGGAAAAAGATATCGAGGACGAAAACGACGCAACGGATGAATAATTCTAGAAAAAAACTATTTAGTAGATGTCTTGTCTGCTAAATCCTCCCATTGGGCTAAACTAAGTCAGGACTTTCTTTCTCGAGACAGAAATTTTTCAAAAGTTCGACTTCGCGGCGCTATCGACTGTGTGCGAGCTGCTCGTTCGATGTTTATGTGTTAAAACCAAATTGAGCCTTTTTCACTCGAATTACACCATCAAAAGAGAACTTTCAGAGGTTTTTGAATGCAGCAATAGCGAGAGATTTTTATTTTAATTAAACATAGCCCATTCGTAATTATATTCTGTGCGGAGTGGTCGACAACAACGAGGTCATATTCAATCGATTCGTACGCAAAGTTTAATCACGGTCAAAACATTTTCATTTTCGCGTTATTTTGGAAAAACAGGTTTTCTAATAGAAAAGTAGAACTGCTTGATTGTTTGGAAAGGCTCCAGCTTTTACGAATAAAGGACTCGTTTGGAATTTGATCCGACAAGCAAAATTATCTATGTATGCAAATTCAGGCAAAATTCCGTGACAGCACTGCACTTGAAGACATAAAATAGCGAAAAGGTTTACCGTAATTTATTTGATTAAAACCTAGTGTAAAAACAGTGGCATTACAGAAACTCGTTTTCTTTCTCGAATTCAATTTTTTTAGACACTAATATGAAATCTTGAGAAACACTGTCAAGATAAGAGAACGGAGAATTCGCGGACTTTCTGCTTATTAAACAAGAAAGACAAGAAATGGTGTCACTTTTGATTAATAAGTAGGTTATTCCTGCGTAATAAGCATATAAGGCAGAAAATCGAAACTACGGGAAAAAAGTTTTCCACCTTCCGATGGCAAAACTCGACCAAATTTAGCGTAACTTGTGGTACTACTGAATTGCAGCGAGAAAATGTCCTAAAACTTCTGCTTATGAAAGCTTAAGTAATTAAAACACAATTAAAAGTTTATCGATGGTAAAACTTCTCATCTGAAGGGGTTCGGGTTTTGTCCTAAAATTCGCTGCTAAAACCTTCTATTAATATAGCCAAGTGAATCAACAGCTTCACTTTATAATTCTATCCAAGTTTGCGTGCAAGCGAAATCTACAACAACACGACAAAGTGACGCCGTCAATTTTCTATCAAAACATTTCCAGACTTTTTAATACTTTTCTTGGTGTGTAAAATACAATTCCCATTTGAAATCTAGAACAGTTTCAAAGGTTGAAAGGCTCTTTCCCTTGCAATAATTGTGAGTTTTAAATCAAAGAATTTTGTTTGTAATTTGATCCGACAACGCAAATCTCGATTGAACTACCGGTATGTAAATTTGGATCAGGAATGCGGCCGATAAAAGAAGAGCCGGTACCGAAACATTTTATTTGACGAACTTAATCTATTAAACCTGTAGAACCTTGTTGTCTCACATGAACATGCACACAGACGACCGGGCGAACTTTGCAAAACTACATGAACAATGCGAGTGTAAACACTTCGGTGATATAACAAACAAGAAAGACAATGAAGGTTTTCCTCTTTAATATATTACAGTAAAAACAGTTTCATCGAAGTTTATTCGACAAGAGTTCTCGAGAAGAGTCGTCAACATATCTACCAGTTTTTCTTTAAACAATTCATTTTTTTCCCTTCGAATTGGCGCGGCCAAAATAATTGCAGCGTTCGCGTCATTATAAATTTGTTGAGCATAGTTTACGATTCCCTATAGTAAAGAAAAGCAGCTTGATGTTTTGGAAAGGTTTCTTCGGAGAGATTTTCATTGAAAGAGATTTACATCATGTAATTTTAAAAATAAGCTAAGTTTACTGCGGGATTTCCCCGCCGAGACACGGCTTCACAAAACGCGCCGCACAAAAGATTTTATCACCGGCGGGAGAAAATATTTGAAAAACTATTCGTATCAAGACAGTCATTTTTACAAAGGACCGGAATAGACTAAAATCCCATGGTAAACAAAGCTACTATTCCTGAGACTGCCATACGATGCGATTGGCGGGCAAATTCTAGTCAACCGCCCAACAATTTTACCTGTAGACATCCGAAACTCCAGCGAGATAAACTAGGTCAAATAAATTAAATTGCTTTATAATAAACCTCTTTTACCGTGGCGAAAAGTGAAATCAGTTCCGACTCGCGTGAAGCTTGCGAACTGGATTAAACAGTCGTAATAAAAGTGCTGAAGATTTTAAAAACAAAGGTGCGAAAAGCGAAAATCACGATTGAGAAAAAGCGCGCACTTGAGTCGTCTTGCAGGTCAAGTTTAATTTAGCGCCAAAGTTGTGTTTTCGCGGGAACAAAACTGGTGACTTTTGAAAGCATAAAATAAATTCAAAACGGCAGTGAAAGTTATAAAACACCACCATCAATGTTAAATGTGTTTCTAAGCTAGGTTTATTAACAGAAATGAAATGAGCTCACCTTAGCAAAGTTGACAAATTTTCCTTGCGTTACGCGTTACAACAATGCCGGTTCGGCTGTCTATTTCAGGTCTTGTGCTATTTAAAACTATCATCAATGATTTGTTTTGCAATTATGTTGTAGCAACCTCGTCGTGATACAGCAAACTGAAAAAATCATGTACTTGCTGAGCCAAGAGTGCACGTGCAAAGTTCAATAATATTCCATATTTTTATGCGGTAGAATTGTAGGCACAAGTTTGGTTTATGATAGTATCAGAACCCATACTGCACAAACAATGTTTTTTAAACCATCCGGCTATCCAGATCGACCGCCAAAATATTTGTAGTGAGTAATGAAATCAAACGCTGTCCCGAAATAGTTCTCAAACACGCAAATCCACCTGCAATCAGGGCGTTTAGAGCCAAATCGGAGACATGCAAATTTGGAGCGGTCGGTGTGTCATGATCAGTCATGACTGAAGTGTGTCAGTCAAAAGCACGTTGTGAGTATTTGTGCAACCTTAATGACCAATGGGCGACTTTGCTGTCAGTTTGTGTGTCATTCATGGTGGAGTGAAACGTTCTCTCCATTGTGACTGACACAGTGCCAGCAATCAGATCTGTAGAACAAATACGTTAGGGGCAAACCGTTATGTTGCGGAGGGGAGGGGGGTGTTTAGGTGACCTTTAAAAAATATATCCTGCAAGCCAACACTTTGAAAAAATATCCTGCAACTGCGAAAGCCAATTTGTAGCTTTGTTCTTTTTTGGCAAAAAGAATCCCTGCAGCGACACGGCTAAGGGAAAACAATTCAAGCATGGACAAGAACACCGACCCCCCCCCCCCCCCCCCCCCCCCCCCACCCCCTTGAAGTTGAAAGGGAAGCGTGAGTCACGCCACACGGGAGGGGTGCGAAAAATAAAGGGCTACACCTTATTGCTGTCAGTGTCAGGAAGAAAACGTTTCACTCCACCATGACACACAAACTGACAGCAAATTCAACGATTGGTCAGTAAGGTTGCACAAAAACTTAACGTGCTTTTGACTGACACACTTCAGTCATGACTATCATGACACACCGACCGCTCCAAATTTGCGTTGCTCCGATTTGGCTCTAAACGCCCTGATTGCAGGTTGATGGATTTGCGTGTTTGAGAACTATTTCGGGACAGCGTTTGATTTCATTACTCACTACAAATATTTTGGCGGTCGATCTGGATAGCCGGATGGTTTCAAAAACATTGTTTGTGCAGTATGGGTTCTCGTAAACCAAACTTGTGCCTACAATTCTACCGCATAAAAATATGGAATATTATTGAACTTTGCACGTGCACTCTTGGCTCAGCAAGTACATGATTTTTTCAGTTTGCTATATCACGACGAGGTTGCTACAACATAATTGCAAAACAAATCATTGATGATAGTTTTAAATAGCACAAGACCTGAAATGGACAGCCGAACCGGCATTGTTGTAACGCGTAACGCAAGGAAAATTTGTCAACTTTGCTAAGGTGAGCTCAATTCATTTCTGTTAATAAACCTAGCTTAGAAACACATTTAACATTGATGGTGGTGTTTTATAACTTTCACTGCCGTTTTGAATTTATTTTATGCTTTCAAAAGTCACCAGTTTTGTTCCCGCGAAAACACAACTTTGGCGCTAAATTAAACTTGACCTGCAAGACGACTCAAGTGCGCGCCTTTTCTCAATCGTGATTTTCGCTTTTCGCACCTTTGTTTTTAAAATCTGCAGCACTTTTATTACGACTGTTTAATCCAGTTCGCAAGCTTCACGCGAGTCGGAACTGATTTCACTTTTCGCCACGGTAAAAGAGGTTTATTATAAAGCAATTTAATTTATTTGACCTGGTTTATCTCGCTGGAGTTTCGGATGTCTATAGGTAAAATATTGTTGGGCGGTTGACTAGAATTTGCCCGCCAATCGCATCGTATGGCAGTCTCAGGAATAGTAGCTTTGTTTACCATGGGATTTTAGTCTATTCCGGTCCTTTGTAAAAATGACTGTCTTGATACGAATAGTTTTTCAAATATTTTCTCCCGCCGGTGATAAAATCTTTTGTGCGGCGCGTTTTGTGAAGCCGTGTCTCGGCGGGGAAATCCCGCAGTAAACTTAGCTTATTTTTAAAATTACATGATGTAAATCTCTTTCAATGAAAATCTCTCCGAAGAAACCTTTCCAAAACATCAAGCTGCTTTTCTTTTCTATAGGGAATCGTAAACTATGCTCAACAAATTTATAATGACGCGAACGCTGCAATTATTTTGGCCGCGCCAATTCGAAGGGAAAAAAATGAATTGTTTAAAGAAAAACTGGTAAATATGTTGACGACTCTTCTCGAGAACTCTTGTCGAATAAACTTCGATGAAACTGTTTTTACTGTAATATATTAAAGAGGAAAACCTTCATTGTCTTTCTTGTTTATTATATCACCGAAGTGTTTACACTCGCATTGTTCATGCAGTTTTGCAAAGTTCGCCCGGTCGTCTGTGTGCATGTTCATGTGAGACAAAAAGGTTCTACAGGTTTAATAGATTAGGTTCGTCAAATAAAATGTTTCGGTACCGGCTCTTCTTTTATCGGCCGCATTCCTGATCCAAATTTACATACCGGTAGTTCAATCGAGATTTGCGTTGTCGGATCAAATTACAAACAAAATTCTTTGATTTAAAACTCACAATTATTGCAAGGGAAAGAGCCTTTCAACCTTTGAAACTGTTCTAGATTTCAAATGGGAATTGTATTTTACACACCAAGAAAAGTATTAAAAAGTCTGGAAATGTTTTGATAGAAAATTGACGGCGTCACTTTGTCGCGCTGTTGTAGATTTCGCTTGCACGCAAACTTGGATAGAATTATAAAGTGAAGCTGTTGATTCACTTGGCTATATTAATAGAAGGTTTTAGCAGCGAATTTTAGGACAAAACCCGAACCCCTTCAGATGAGAAGTTTTACCATCGATAAACTTTTAATTGTGTTTTAATTACTTAAGCTTTCATAAGCAGAAGTTTTAGGACATTTTCTCGCTGCAATTCAGTAGTACCACAAGTTACGCTAAATTTGGTCGTGTTTTGCCATCGGAAGGTGGAAAACTTTTTTCCCGTAGTTTCGATTTTCTGCCTTATATGCTTATTACGCAGGAATAACCTGCTTATTAAACAAAAGTGACACCATTTCTTGTCTTTCTTGTTTAATAAGCAGAAAGTCCGCGAATTCTCCGTTCTCTTATCTTGACAGTGTTTCTCAAGACTTCATATTAGTGTCTAAAAAAATTGAATTCGAGAAAGAAAACGAGTTTCTGTAATGCCACTGTTTTTACACTAGGTTTTAATCAAATAAATTACGGTAAACCTTTTCGCTATTTTATGTCTTCAAGTGCAGTGCTGTCACGGAATTTTGCCTGAATTTGCATACATAGATAATTTTGCTTGTCGGATCAAATTCCAAACGAGTCCTTTATTCGTAAAAGCTGGAGCCTTTCCAAACAATCAAGCAGTTCTACTTTTCTATTAGAAAACCTGTTTTCCAAAATAACGCGAAAATGAAAATGTTTTGACCGTGATTAAACTTTGCGTACGAATCGATTGAATATGACCTCGTTGTTGTCGACCACTCCGCACAGAATATAATTACGAATGGGCTATGTTTAATTAAAATAAAAATCTCTCGCTATTGCTGCATTCAAAAACCTCTGAAAGTTCTCTTTTGATGGTGTAATTCGAGTGAAAAAGGCTCAATTTGGTTTTAACACATAAACATCGAACGAGCAGCTCGCACACAGTCGATAGCGCCGCGAAGTCGAACTTTTGAAAAATTTCTGTCTCGAGAAAGAAAGTCCTGACTTAGTTTAGCCCAATGGGAGGATTTAGCAGACAAGACATCTACTAAATAGTTTTTTTCTAGAATTATTCATCCGTTGCGTCGTTTTCGTCCTCGATATCTTTTTCCGTAATGGCGGCTGAAGGTCGCGTTTGTAAAGTGTTGTGCCTCTTTTAGTTAATAAGCAAAACATGCACCTTTCTGAGTTAATAAGCAAAAGTTACTTGCTTAATAAGCAAAAAGTAACACATTTCTTGCTTAATAACAAGAAAATAGCATCTTTTTTGGTTAATAACTAAATTTCACGTGTCAAACTTGCTTATTATGTAGAAAAGACGGATTTTCTGCTTTAATAAACACTTTCCAAAAACAATCTGACTGTCCAAAAACAATCTGACTCCTGTTTTAGGCAAATTTTTGGAAGAGGAACATGTGTCACTTTGAAAACCTTCATATCTTGGACATTAATTTATTTTGATATTATTAAATGGATTGCAATTTCCAGCTATGATGAAAGCAACTTAATTAGTTGAATTTTGCATAAAACAAAGTTTAATGTCCAGTTTTCTCCTCAAGATAAAGACAAAATTACTACCTAGTTAAATTTCAACTCAGTGATCAGTCAAAACCTCTTTGTGATTTCAACTTTCATTCAAAGTTATTGCCTTTTTAAGGTAAAAAAAACTTCCGATGTTAGACTTTTAATTCTTTCTTTCTTTTACTAGAAAGCCTTTTTAAAAATTCAGAGTCAGCTTTGACACAATACAATACACAATATGTGCACTGTATTATTGGACATAAAATAATAAGGCCACTCCCTAGCCCACTTTAATCCCCCCCCCCCCCCCCCCCCCCCCCACAAAAAAAAAATTAACCCACCCTCAGACAAGACTGAGTGCTCACACAATATTTATAGCACCTTGCAATAAATAAATGCCATCAGGGGTGAGGGGGGAATGTATCATTATACCCTTAATTTCTTATCTCACCTTAAGTTAATATTCATATATTCTAATGTTCATTTTCTTTACTACAGATAACATGGAGGGACACAATATTATACTTTCAAATTGGTGAATTTCAAGAAGTTCACTGAGGAGTCAACATTTTATTTATTATGGACTGCTACGATGTAGCACTTACAAAAGAACTTGACTGCTTTGTGTTCTTGAGAAGGGGTTCAAAGAAAACTCTTTTGTAGTCTTTTGATGTCAAGTTGAAACCTTTTTCTTGTTGCATATCCTAAAGCTGTTGCATCACATCATGCATTCTGCTTTCAAACTCAATCAATTAATAAATTAAAAGCAATAGCCCTGTTTGCAGTTAACCTCTTTCATTTGCATTACAATAAAAGTCAACATGGTTGCGAAGCAATTTCAGGCAATTTTGTAGTATTCTGCCCCAAATTGCCTCGCAACCATGTTGCCTTTCATTGTAATACAAATGAGACAGGTGAACCGTAATGGCCCTTTTTGCAGTTAACCTCTCTCATTTGCATTACAATAAAAGTCAACATGGTTGCGAGGCAATTTCGGACAATTTTGTAGTTTCTGCCTGAAATTGCCTTGCAACCACGTTGACTTTTATTCTAATGCAGATGAGCAAGGTTAACCTCAAAAAGGGCTATTCCATTAAGTTTGATTTTTTCTGGTCATTGAGCAAAATTGAACTTGACAAAAAAAAATGTGTATCATGCAGTGTGTCAAGAGCATGACTTTTTTTACCTTTAGTTTTGTATTCCAATTGTTGACGGCTCATTACTGCATCTTTCAGTAAGACGCAAACTCTTAATCCAAACTGATCATCTGCATTTTTTACTGCATTTAATCCAAATGACATGTATTTTTTGTAAATATTAATGAACCATGAAAAATAAAAAAACAACAAAGTGGATTGAAATCCACAGATCACAGCACACACAGTTAAATGCAGTGACCTGGTGATTGATAGCAAGGAAAAACAAAACCGTTGCTGGAGTTTTTAACTTCAGAGTATAAATGTTATTGAAAGGCGCAGTGAGTCCGCGAAAGATTTCACCTGTTTACAGACCATCTGCAAGTTGAATCATCAATTGATTTTGTCGTTCCAATTGTTGAATCCTCTTGACTACAAGACAATAAATTTATTGCATTAGACATCTTGAATCATAGCAAATGTTCACTGGACTAGTCTCTCTTCATTATAGATTTTAGCTCAAAGTTTGATTTCTGCACAAGATCAAACAGTGGCATTTGATTTCATTCATAAGTCAAACTCAGAATAAAAGTTTGTGTTCGACTCTGTTCAATGACCAAACAAAATCAATCTTGATCGTTTCATTCAGTTTGATGCAAATTTTGTTCCATTTAATTCAATGTCATACACAGGGTCTCCAGTTAGGTAGATTTTCTGCAAAAATAATGTAAAAAAATGTTTTACCCTCTTAACATGTGTACATGCTCTGTCTATCATGTGCTAAGCTTTCATCCATAAAACACTTTTTTTGGAGCTACAGTGTACTGTTTGTGTACTGTATTGAGGCATGTAGCCAAAGAACCCCCAACCCTTTCGCTTTCTCCCTTTTAAGCTTGAAAAAAAACTTGAAAAATGTTTTTCAAATATGTAATGAACAAACTACAGCTGTAGTTAAATAACATCTAATGTATACAAACAATTACAATACTGAGTAGCTTGAATGTCAACAATTGGTAATTGCAATAAATTATTCAATCAGTAATGTTGAGACCTAAAGCATTTATTATTTTTCAAAAATTGCACCATCCAGGGATGTAGCTAAGAGCCGGCTACCAGCTAATTTTACCATCTGAAAGAAAACTTATCACCGGCTGAAATGTCACTAGAAAACAAAGACTTTGGGAGATTTTGAAGGTGCACAAGACAGAAAAACTGGCTGAACTTGTTAATGAGCCTGCTAGGTGTTTTCTTAGCTACACCCCTGACCATCATGCACAAATAAAATTTATAATTTGAATGCTTATTTGGCACCTAAATGACAACAAGACATGACTATTTTTCAAACAACTGTGTGTGATTCAGCCAATCAGCAAAAAAAAAAAAAAAAACGGGTATTTGCTGATCAGCCAAAGACCAAGATGAAATATCACAAAATGACATCTGACAATTCAATCAATATCACAACAAAACAGGAAATGACTCGATTAATATTCTTGTACACTTTATTGAATAAGAAAAATATGTGAGAACTTCAAAACACACTGATCAAAATACAGCACAACTTGTAAGCAAGGTTTTCTGCTGGTTGAGGAATGAATGAAGCGGAAAACATTTTACTCACATTTGCTAGGTTTTCAGTTTTAGTACATTTGGGTATAAGTGTAATGGAATAGTTACATCTTATTATCCTGGTTTTGTGTGTAGTATCACGGGATATTTTTACAAGCTGTGCCGTATTTCAAAAAAATACAGAATGTAACTTTATTTTTCTCCAGAAAACAACTATAAGCTGAATTGTAGAAGTTACAGCGCTTACCATTAACATGCAGCCCATCACTTTTATCCCTAAAGGTCAAACTTGAGTTTGGTGGACGTCAATCAAAGGAAGCCATTAACATTGTTTTTTTTTTTAATTCTAACTGGATTTCAAACAATTTTTCCAAAAAGAAATAGTAAACATTTTAAAACAAATTTCAAAGTCAATTACAATTTAAAGGGAATAATCATTTCATTCAACATGATAAAAAACTCACTGGCGCTTCTCGCAGCCACGGCTTTATGATTTTGATCTGCCTGATATTCATCATGCATCACTGGGTTGCAAATTATCACATGCGGTGAAATTTGCAAGTTTTATTCTAAAAATATGGTTTTCTTTTTGTTTCAACTGGCTTGGAAATTAAGTTTGGAAAAATTTTACATTCTCTCGGCAGGGTAAATTGTTGATTTTAAACTCTGCTTTCTTGAAATCCTGTCAAGAATCTAAAATAATGTTAACAGCTTTTTTTGGATTGACATCCACTAAAACTCGGCTTTATCCAACTGTGTTGAAGGTGGTGGGTCACGTGTTATTGGCTACCGCTGTAAAAGAAATTTAATTGTAAACATTTAAAAAAAAAATCCCCCACTCTGGTGGCCACCCCTCTCTCTTCTTCCACTTTTTGTTGTGGTAGGAGGAGAGGGGCATTGCCACTGGAGGTGGCCTGCTCCTCCACAGTTAAAGCAAGTTTCTGCAAAAGAAAATTAATTGATCAGAAAATTAGGATTGTGGAAATGCAGTAATAAAACAACAGGATTACAGAACATAAAACAAATTAAATTCCTGATGATCCCTACTGCATACACACAAATGGCTGGTATTGTGTAATTAGAATATAGCTGAAGAATATGCACCATTTGATTGGAATGTTAATTATTTGATTTTCAATAGATGCACGGCTGGAAATTATAGAGCACGCACATAGCTCACCACTCCTTACATGGCAATATTTTGCTTTTTTAAGTTTCATTTCTAAACTAATTATCAGAATAATGGTGTTCTCATGTCACGTCAAGTAAAACTGCTACATGTAGTGGACACACCAGCAGAGCATGACTGCATTCATAAATTTCTCTTTGAAAACATGGAACAGTGTTCAGACTACAGTACGTAATATTATTGGTAATTCTAAACACCATGCAATATTGTCCTATACTTCAAAGGTTTGTATTAGCAAATCTCTTGTGTGCATCCAAATCTTATGTGCATCCAACTGAATGAAACCAAGAGATTATAATTGGAACATTGTACATTTTAACTCTAATAAACCAAATCTTCCTTTTGCCATTTCACTACTCTTTAAGGTGTTACCAATTTTTTTGGGGAAAACCTTAGTAATTATAAACTGTTTCATAAAAGGACCTACATAATATTTAAAGCAAAACATAACTTACTCAGAACAACTACATCTAAAACCTAACAATACCAAATAAATTTACACAGTGAAATATTTTAATGCACAATTTAACTTAACAGCTGGTGCTGCAGCGGCTGCTGCTGGAGCATCTGGTGGTGCTGCATCAACCAAAGAATGAACGTTACATCAATACCAAATCAATTCAAGGTAATCATCAGGTATTTCAATGCACTGATATGATTAACTTACCCTCTGACCATCCACATCTGCAATTAAAACTAGAAATAAGTACATGTCTCGCAGAACCTCGGAGGAGGTGCACCGCGGGTCGAAACTTTGGTGGCGTCTCGATTAGCGTATGAAGCTTTTCGCCATTCTACTTCGTCTTCTTTGAAACCAAAAACTCTGGTACCGTTTCGCATACCGTTTATCGTCCGCCATCTTTGTTTACAATGCTCCTTTACAGGCTTACATGAAGTAGTACCGCAGGCGTTCCCATCATCCTCTTTCGTTTGTCTGACGTCATTCAAGCTTTGTTGCACTGTTGCCAGGCAACTGCACGACACCTTGCTGGAATTCGCGAGGCACGACAAATTTATTATTAAACCTCGCTTCGCACGGAAATTTCGGTCAGCCTCTGCACAATATGTTATCATTCATCCGAGAAATAGAATCACAGTCTTAGGGCCTAATCGCACTACGGTCAAAAACAAAAATTAGCCCGTGCAAAATGACACAAAAACAAACACATTCTACAAAGAGCGTGTCCCACCGGAGTGGTTTCTCTTGTTTTCCTCGATTTTTGCACGGGCGGATTTTTGTTTTTGACTGTAGTGCGACCAGGCACTTATTTCGATTTTAGGGATCAATTACCAGTTCAATGGGTCGGCAAAAGGTGATTTTTGCGCACTGTGATTCCCAGGGGTGTGGATAAAATTTATCGATACACTTGACTACAAAAACATGCAATTTTCCTGCAATCTTTATTTAGTATGCTGGCAAACTAAGGTACCCCAAGCTCAAGTGATGTTTACACGTTGTATTAATTTGAACGTCGTGGTAACTGTTGTGTAATAGCGAAATTCTAAGGATTTCTATGGGGAAAATTCGCTTCCAATTTGAGCGTAAAATTACGAACGAATTTGAGCGTAAAATTACGAACGATATTTCAATAAAAATGGCTCACCTGAACTTCTTTGTGTGTTTACTGGTGTATTGAGCGTTTTTTTGGGTCGATTCAAAGCAATTCCAGCGAGTTACACCAATTTCTTTCGGTCATACAATTTTCACAGACGTTAACGAACGGAATTTTTCAGCGGCAGAGCCGTAATCTGACTTACGGCTCTCGCCATTGTATAGTACACGGTTTATATTTTACCCAGAGACCTTCCTTCCTATGTATTAGGCTCATGGAAAACTCATTTATTAGCGCCGTCTGTCACGTATACAGAACAGCCGTGATTGGTATTTTGCAATTAACAACTATCCGTTTTCATGCCTCAGCTGTATAGCAGGCTGGCTGTATAGTATCGTTTATCTTTTACACAGAGGCCTTCCTTCCCTTTCACATAAAAATTCTAGTGGTACTCATCAAGGAACATGGAACAATAATTTTATAAAAAGGTTTTTGGAAATGTTGGGGAACTTAACAAATCTTCCTCTCGTTATTCTCTGTCTGTAAAACTCGATTCATAGCCGGATCATGGACCAGCTTGTCCGCAAAGGGAAACGGGCTTAGATGAACTGTGCCTATTAGTATAGCTGCTGTATACTGGTCACTGGATCGCAGCGCGAAATGCATATGATTAGTAACTGGAAATTATGGAAACTTGTAGCGTGCGCACTATATTGCAGTTATAGCTAAAAAAATGAGAATTTAGGGAGCTCCGCTGTTAGGCTCAGCCTATCTATATATATTATAAAGATCACGGTGGTCATTTTAAAATCATTCTCATTAAAAATTTAGCGATAATTGCATTGTTTGCATATGCAGCCCCGCACTCCCCTGTGACTGAAATCAAAGACGCCACCAGACTTTTCATAATGACAATAGATTACCAGGGATAAAGGTTCATACACGTGATCGATTTGCGTCGTATGATAAGCTGATATGCTCATGAATTATGAACGAGTTTTTGAATTACGGACAATGCCTTTTGTTCACAGTGTCTTTGTGAAAGAACTTTGTCTGGGCAGTGAATGTGAAAATAAATATAAGTTCCATAGTTTTGAAACAGGAAAAAAGATAAAGCACTATCTTAAATAGTAATTTCATCATAAAGTGGGAAAATAATTAGCTGCATAAAAAATGTCATTCAATGACACAACACATTCTGAAATAATTGGTGTTTAGTTTTCAGTTGAGTGTCGAAATTAACTTCGCTATTGTTTTGGTTTTCCATTGCTGCGCATTGTTATTACCTAAAGGACACTCGCGCCACTTTCTTAACCAATTAGAAGTACTGAGAACCAAAACTAATCGTGACTTGCTCGCACGCATTTTCTCACGCTTGACGCCGACTCCTTGGATTGTGTCGGCTTCCGTTATGATCGGCAAGGCAAATTGCTTTATTTTTGGTTTAACGATAATCATTAATACTCGGCTCTAGGCTGCCATACAAGACACAAGACACAACACAAAGTGAACGATAATTAGCTGTCTGCAAAAATGTTATGCAATGACATAATACACAAAGTGAAATAATTAGCTGTCTGTAAAAATATCATACAATGACACAACACAAAGTGAGTAAATTATGTTTGCAAATGGATATCCCTCAACAGATCGCATTGATAATTCTCTTTTCGCTGCATCGCTGTAGCGGCTCGCTCGACATTTCTCTCTGTTTACTGACCTCATTTCTAAAAATAAAACATCTCTAAATTAGTAACAGAAGAATTGAGGACTTTTAAAAAACTATGGGTAGAGAACTTTGAAATTAAGGTACCATCTTTTAACAATGCATTTAAAAAAGTGTCGATAGGCCTTTGAAAAACAAAGGAACTGTTCTACTCAGGCAATTTTCACCTCGGCGTTTCCATAGCTCATTAACGGTATAATACCGGACTGTATGCCTTGTATTATAAATTAATGTACATGTAAAGGCTTTTGATATTAGTTGTATTATTCAAATTTGAATGCATAAACAAAAGAGGCCTTTCTTTCGATGTAATAAAAAAAATTCTTTGGGGCAATTTTTTGGACCATGGCGAAATCATACCATGTGCGCAAGACGTGAAGAAATAAAGCCGGAACAACAGCCAAATTGTACCGGCTCCCTCCACGAGAAATAAGCTTTTAGGTAGACTCGTAAAAATGCGAGGGGACAACTTTGAAATTTAACGTAAACCTGTGATAAATCGCTCTCGTCATTACAATCCTAAGCATGCTTCTTTAACAGAGCATCCTTAACAAGTGTTTCATTACTGCTTAATCCCGTAATGTTTTAGTCCCTGTGTTTGGTATTAATTATCACCTCGACCTCGAATCTTTCAAGCAATTATTCTCTTTATATTTATCATCATGATTATTTTTTGTATTATTGTTACTATCACCTTTATTCAAAATTAGGTTAAGCCTTATCGGTAGGCTTTCAAATGTTAATTTTATTACCCAGGATATTTAATGAGTGAAACAGTTTTCAACAGCATCAGTTTAGTCTGTCCGGCGCTCTTGTTCCAAAGTTTTAATACGGTAAGTTTGACTTTGTCAATTTTCATTTGTATTTCGTTCAATGTTACCACGGTTATCGTTCTGTACGTCACACACAGAAAAGAAAGCGATTTTCCTAGCTTAGACTGTTTCGACACGTCCTCTACACTTGGTGGAACCTTTTAGGTCGATTTAGACGGTACCTGACCTTTTGCTTATAATACACAATTATACAACTTGTATGTTACGAGCGCTGAAAACTGTATTTTAACAGTCAGGTGATTCGGGGATAACCCCTTCATCAGTGCTTGCATGTGTTCCCAGAGACAAACGCTTATTTGAGTTGCCAAACACTTTTTTTGAGTGCTACGCACACCAGTACTATAAATAATATTAATTTATTTTGAGTCAATTTGGACGGTTTTTAAGAGGTAACTCGTAACTTCATGAACATCAAGGCTGTGACAATTAATAAGTAATTTGTTATACGGCCGCCATCTTGGATCCGCCATCCTGGATTTCTGAAATGTTTTTAAACCTCTTAAAAACCGTCCAAATTGACTCAAAATTAATCAAAACCAATAAATAAATGCTAAATGACGTAAAAATGTAAACATTGTTTTTCTTCATTCATTCAATCAATCGATTCGCATATAATTTACCGTATATAGGTGGGTCTAATTAACATGAAATCACCGCTACTGAGAAATAACGAAAAAAGAGCTGATCTCAAACTGGCTTTTGTTTTCACTTGAACATTTTACATAAAGTAAAACTTCTTTTTTAGAATAAAAGAAGGAAAAAGAACAAAATGTATGTCCCGAACCCGAGTCGTTTGCTTTATAACTATAATATCCATATCCACTACACCAAGGATGGCTAACTGACAGGAATTGTAATTTTTTAACATATTTATAGTGTTCCCCATAACCACAAATGAGAGCTAACCGTTTTCAAATCAGTGCTTAACCCTAAACACTGCAGATCAGTGCTAAACTGAAGCTCTCTTCTCTCTGTTCTGTGTGTACGTCAGTAATATAAAGAATGCTACTGTTAGGTAAATATGGCCTATTTTACTCGCATGCATGCGGTAATTTGATGTTAATTATACCCGCTATATTATATGCGGTCAATTATATGCGAATCGGGTGTATGGAGCCACCTTAATCGGATTTTGGTTAGGTCAATAAACACGGTAGGTGAATCGAGAGCAAACAATAACGAAAAAACAGCAATAAGGACATACAATTAAATAGAAGAATGTTCTTTCTACCTTGAGATTAGGGCTTTCCGATTTAGCGGATTAAATCCGCGAAAGTGGAACTACAGTTTCTCAGTCAGTTTGGTACTTTGAAATATTGGTTGTATGTTTTGGTGATATGGCCACTCATTTTAAAACAAAGTCTGCGTTTCGTTCGAAACACGAATAATCGAATCACAGTTCGCATAACACAATGCGTAAATACAGAAGAGAATTGTTAACGCAGAAAACATAATTCGCAAAGAATAATCGAATGCAAGGGCAACGAAAACAACAGCGATGTTTTGCCGAACATAATTGAGAATACGTAAAACACAATTCGTAACATCAAAAACACCAGTGATAACAGAAAAAAAAAGCATTGCCAAACAGCATAACTAAATCCCAAACTTAATTTTGGCGATAATCACCCCTCATGATACACAGAGGAACATTTGATTGACAGCTAAATTTGCGTCTTCGATCGACGTGTTTCAATGGTCGCGATTCCGGAATAGGCTGTCATTTCAGTTCGTGCTCCAAAGCACGCTTCAATAATATCATCGCCTTTTAAAAATATTCAAAGTACTGTTTGAAAACTGAGCAGTAGTAGACGAGAGTTTTACACCTGAAAAAACACTTGATGCAATTTGTTTTTGAACGACTTCAAAAATAGTTTATATTTTTGGCGGGGACGAGCTGAGTGGCAAGTTCATCCGCGGGGGATGTTTTGAGTTATAACTGACACAACAAAACTAATAACAGAGAGTCAAAAAAGTTTCTTTAACAGCAACGCATTGGTTGAACGAGGTTCGTTCTGAGTTATAAATCATTCGAATCTTGTAGCCGCATAAATATGTTAATAAATTTATAAAACGTTCTCTGGTTAAAAAGTTTTGAATGTATGAGCTTTCGATTGCCAGTCTGCAATCTTTGACAAATAAAGAATAAAATGCGCGAACATGGAAAAATATTAACGGTAAAAAGTGTGAAGTAGAAAAATACCGATAGAAGCAATAAAAATACTTTTGGGGGAATAAAATGCTAATACAAAGTTTTTAAAAGAATTGAATATTGCCTAGGTACTTGTTTCGAGTTATCGTCTGCTTCGCTTGTAATTGCGGTAGGCCAAGATTCCAGTGTTTCGTTACGCGAAAGTTTTCCTTGTCACTTACACTTTTTACCGTATATATTTCCATGTTCGCCCTTTTTATTCATTGTTCGTCAAAGAGTCCCTTTCTCGATATATCAACAACAATGTCATAGCAGTCTATGAATATTCCATAAAACGATTCAACACAAAAGATTAACGTAATAATAGATAAAAAGAAGAGGTATTGCTAACTGGCAATCGAAACCTCGCATATTTAAAACTTTTTAACCAGAGAACGTTTTTTAAGTTTGTAAATATGTCTTATCACCTGGTTACTCGTCCATTTTTAAAGCATAAATATGCGTTGCTTTCGGCGATGACATCTTGTCTGTAAGTCTATTTTGCCAGGTTAACGGCAGCTACGTTCATCGGATAACAAAGAAGCAAAGCAATTAAATCGCTTTGTTTGTAACTTTTGTTTTACTACGGATATAATTGTTTATGCAAATATGTGTTTATCTTTATTCATGAATACACATGTTGTTTTGAATAAAAACGTAATCACACCTCCCTAAAAAAGTCACACCTTTGCACTTAAGTGTGCTTTTATGTGCACACACTCTAGAAGACTGAAATAAAAATCTAAGACTGAAGACGTTTTATGACACTATTTCAGAAAGAGGTCTTCGTGAGCTCAAAGTTGCGCGCGTTCGAGTTATCAAGCTGAAGATTTAACGATCATCCACGAATGTTTCGGCGTGGTTTCGGCAGCGTCACTTAATACAAAAGGCCTATTGTTTAATTCTTAATGTGTGAATGCGAACCGGTACAATAGACCATTTCTTGACACGGAGGTAAAAATAATCTCCTAAAAATAGTTATACCGAAGATGACTGGTATGGTGGATAAAACGGCTTTGACAAAAATCACTGTTATCTTTATATAAATATCACGGCGACGATTCAAAATCGTTTTCATGAAAAAAAATAAATAAATAAATAAAAAAAATAAATAAATAAATAAAAAACTTGACAATAATTTCATTGTCTGAACATTGAACCCCGCCTTCCCCCTGAGACTAATATCAAATCCCTCTCTGGGCTTTTCAGATTGACGTTAAGGGTTTTTGCACTCATGTGATAGGTTGATATGCTTTTAATTATTAATGAGTTTTGAAATAAAATGAAAACGGTTTCTTCTGTTCTTCATTCCATTTGAAGACGAGAATCGAAGCAGAATTAAAGGTACGTAAGTTCTCTGTTTTCAAATAATCGAAGTCCAATCCAAAGTCTAGAGCTTTGCTGCATAGCAAAAAAAAATACTAGAACTAATCCGTGAAGAATATGTTCGCCATTGGAAGTTAGGCAATTCCGTACAGGCCATGAGAACAGTGAGCCATCGAATTATTATAGAAGCAAGACAATGTCTACCTCTTCACTTATTTAAATCTTAAGCAGTTTAGAGCAATGATAAATATAGCCGCGCAAAAAATATAAATGCGCAAAGACGCGCATAGGTAATTGGTTAATGAGACATAATGTCACTTCATTCGGGATTTCTGTGAATGGAAGAAGTAAAATCTTTCATTTGTTGTGGCTTTTCGCAAGTCAGAATTTCTCCTTATGAAATAATAAGATGTTAACGGTTCTTTATGGAAAAGATAAAAAAAATCAAATTCGTTACTTCACGCTGGTGTACTCGTACTGTCTTGAATAGCAAAAGGAGCTCGCCATATATACACATCCCGATTTCTCGGTTTACTCTGTCAACGCAAGCCATACAATGAAGGAAAGTTTTGTTTCGTCATCAATTCAGCAGGAACAAATGTTCTCAATATAACAAGCGGATGTCTTTCCTTCTTCACATTGTTATAAGACGATTCGCTATCTCTTGAGATAAAGCTATCTATTTTCCGTCGAACTAGAAGAAATGCGTTCTGGATTCCACACCCAAACTTAATTCCAAATCCAGACATCTGTTCTTAAACCATTTTTACGTTTGTTCGCTGAAATATTGCTTTCTAAGATTTCAATTTTTAAATGTGATAATTGTTTCACGGCACTATTTAAGACACTTTGACATCGTAAACCAGTACGTGAAAGGTTTTAAACGTTTTATTTTAACATTCGGCTGTCAATTTTGTCGGTGCTCCTAAAACACGCCTCGATAATAAAAGTTACTTGTAGAAATATTTAAAGTATTGTTTGAAAAAGTAGTTAAAAACATTCCTAGTGCGTCCCTACGAAAATTAAGGAAGTGCGCTTTTGAGCAAGGAGGAAATTAGCATACAAGAAAAAACAGGTAGACTGATTGGCATTCCACAAATGTGCCACATGCACCAACTGCTTCTGCTTGCGGGCATGGCATCTTGTCTGCCCTCGAAAATGATGTGAATTTAAAGTTGAGGTAAAGATATTCTCCTGGAAAATGCTATAGCAAAGTTGATTGGTACGGTGGAAAAAGCGACAACGGGCAGCGAGTTAAGCGGAAAGCCTAAAAAAGAGTGAACAAATGTGTGACCTGTAATAAACAAATTTGTCGGTTTTAATTATCCGATTTCGATTTTGAAACAATCACGTGTCACAAACTTTACGCAGAAAAGCAATGTACTCCGCATTTAGACCACTTTGAATAGAACATGAAAAATGTTCTTTTTACTATCAAAGCACCAGGTCTGTGTTAATTCTCTTTTCTGAACGATTGGGCAAAACACGAATCTTCGTTGCGTTTGATTTTAAAATATAAGTTATGATGTCAAGATAACTGCACAACTAAACCCATATCGTGAGGTTAACACGGTTCGATAGTTTTTTTTTTTGAAAATCGAATTACTTCAAACGCCAAAAGCCAAACGAAATGCGAAACTCTGTAAAGAAATGATTCTTTACTCAAACATTCATGATATATTAAGATATACACTTGAATAGCAGTTCCATGTCGAAGTTTCCTTTTAGCGGTGTCACCGTGGAAATGGGGTCGTAAAAAGACTTAATGACAACTCGCCACAGATTATTAAAGCAGAGTGTTTTGGATCGCAATTTTATTAATTTTAGAACGTCAGTTTATAATTTCGATGAAGGTTGCCTTCATCAAATTTCCGTTTAAAAAAAAAAGGAGAGAAAGGTAACAAAAATAATAGAAAATAGATATCTTTGCCTGGATTCGAACGCGGGCAAGCGATTCCCGGTGGCGCTTAGTGAGAAACATGATTAAATATTTAAATACAAGTAGCTTACACTGTTCTTGTTGTGTTGAAAGATCCATATGAAATCCTTGGCTATAGATCGGTTTTAATTTCCATCAAAGGGCTCTAAATGCGAAGCATAAGTTTATCATGTTGATAATGTAATGTATTTTTCTGTGGACGAGTATTCCTAATATATATTTCTTTGCATTCGGGAAAAAGGCCTCACTGGCAGAGTTACCGATAAACCTTGACAGCCCATGAAAGGATGGATAAAGGGAAGGAAGAAAGGAGATTAAGATTCTATATCTCGTTCAACGCTTTGCGTATACAGTCGAACCTCTAATTACGGACACCTCTCTATTTCGGACACCTAATTGTACCTAATTCAATAACGGTTGCTTCAGCAATTGGTACTTGGGCATACGGAACACAATGCAATGCTTTGCTTGAGTGACCGCCAAACAATAGCTGCCCAAAGCAACGTTAACCTTTATTGAATTAGGTATATTCACGAGATAAAAAAGAATGGAACACATTTTCTTTTTAGATGCCGATTTCCGTAGTTCAATCAAAACAAGCTAGTCGCCAAACTACGCTTTAAGATGAAAAAAAAAAAACATTTACTTTCTTATATCCGGAGTTCTGTATTGTGCAAAATTTGTTAACCATCTCGTTTTAACATCTCCACCAAAAAAATTGCATGCGGTCCCTTTTGCTAAATATATTTTTTTCTGCACATGTCAATCGACATCTCTGTTTTTTACACAATTTATTTTAGGATTCCTTGATTTGCCAAAGATGTTTTCAACGACAGTCTCCGTTGTTGTTGCTGTTTGTTTCATTTCCTTTGTGAGAGGGCTTGCCTTAGATCGCGAAGTTGCTAATAATGCAGCATTGAAGTGTGCTGGATCTAATTGGCGTGCAGTCGTTTCTGATCCCAAAAGCAAGGATGAGCTGATGGAACAAACCTGCAAATGTTTAAAGGTAAGACTTAATCTCAAATAACTTTTGTGGGGTACGCTCTTTATAGACAAGATGAAACAATTAAAACTCCTCAATGTTTTTATAAGTAAGGGGGTGGGGGGGGGGGGGGGGGGGGGGGGGTGTATTTTTGTGCAGCTGAAAATGAGACGTCTTCAAGGTATTTATATTTTGTTCAAAACTTCAAAAGGAAGTTGACTGCGCGGGCATTCAATCAATGTTTGCATTGCAGGCTATGCAATTAAAAATTCATACCTTCCACAAAAGTCATTTTCAAAAGGCACTTTCCAGTTCCAAAATTGTTTTCTTGCAGCAATTTAACATAATGCCTTATCCATGTATAATTTCGATTTATCTCATTTCTACTGCTTGATATTGAGCAAAGGGTAGAAAGCAGGCATGGCAAACTTGCTGATTCAAAAGCGCTCAAGTATGTATAATGTAGACAAAAGGGAGAGTCCTGAAATGTACCAAATAGCAACAAATAATACGGCAATGAAACTTTGGAAGACTTATTCAAAAGTCCCCTATACTTTTATTTTTATTTTATTTTGCTCCCTTAAAATGGTTCGATGGTCAATTACATGTTAAACATCAGTTCAAAAGATTTGAAAACATCTGCATTGACTATTTTTTAAATAAAGTATTCCCTAACACTGAAGTGCTACCTCTGAAGCAAACCAGTCTTCAAAACTGTAAAGTTTAATAAAGACGTACCACAGCGTTTTTGAATGTGTTGAAAATATCCATAAAAATTAAAGATTAGCATTACTTTCTGTTAATTCGTCAATGCCAATGTTTACCTGGCAAATTGTAATAATATTTTCACCACATATTACTCATCTGCGATAATACTACCTCATCGAGAGTTTCATCTTATAATAGACTATAAAAGGCAAACAGCCGTTTTAAAAGTTTAGAGAAAAATTAATATGCAAAAACCATGACGTCGTCAGATCGATGTTATGGTAACACTTTTATCAATCAAATCGACTTTTCTGGAAGGTTAATTTCATCATAAGTATATGTGGGAGACCGAGCTTATGCAGTAAACTATCACCTGTTTAATTTTTATGTTGTGTCGCCAAAAGAAAATTATCCACCTTATTGAAACTTTACGAGCGTGGAGAACATAAACGTGTTATAAATAAACCTTTTTTGTTTCCAGGCAGCTTTTAAGGTGTGAATTGTATATATATTTTTCTAGACTAGCCACTAATTTACAATTCTTTACAAGACGTTGAACTCGGGTCCATGATGAAACTACTCCAGTTCAGTTCAGGAGGTGAGCCAGGGACCTGGTACCATTACCTGTCTCACTAAACTTTTCTTTACTTGTCTACAGGAATTCGTTCAGTGCATTATAAAGACAGACCCTGCTGACTACAAATCATCGGTCACCGATATGCTCCACTTCATACTCGCTTATGATTGGCAGCTCATGGTAATTATGAAGAGAGCAGGATTTTGCAAAGACATACAGACCGATCAACTGAAGAAAATCACAATGGATACAGGTATATTTTCAGGTTTTGCCTTGTCTTATGGAAAATTCACGATCCCGTTTCTTTCGTTGCGGCGAGTGAAATGTCACTCGATCGTTGTCATCGCTCGCTAACTCGGCTGTAAACCTGTGTTGGTAATTGCCCAGTGTACGTTCTTTATCCAGCTGTCTCGTTTCACAAAATGGATATTTATTCCACTATAAGATATGTTTATTTACCGCAAATAAACGCCGCTTATAACAAAACATAAAGAACAATTAAAACTAATACGTTGTTTCATATTCACTGGATACATGGATCCATGGATACTTTGAATGAAGATCAGTAGGTGTCTTCTCTTAAAATTTCTTGAACTGAGTGTGAATTTCAATTTGCGAGCCTGTAGTTCCTATGTAATATTTTTTGATATCAATATATTTTTTTAACAATTGCTTGTTAAGAAAATCTAAAATTACTATCCGAGATGCAATTTTTATGTCCATGGTTTTGATTTATTCTAGGCATAATGAAAAAAGAGAACTTGCAGAATGTTGGTAAGTTATTACTGTTTTAAGAGCATATTCGTATGGAACCTTCGTAGGATATGCCAGATCTGAACAGCAATTTATCTATTTTTATTCTATATTATAAAGAATACATATAGAATGCTATATTATATAGAAATATATCTATATTAAATAGAAATAGAAACAAACAAACAAACAACAATAAGCAATTGATACAATAATGATATTCCAATCCTATTTTCTTATAATTGATCAGATACCAACCTTCCGTAAAAAAAGCATTAGGTCGTGTAAATATTAAGCAAACCAAGGTAAAAAGGAAATTTATACATTTACTATACTAGAAACTTAAATACACATAGCTTCCATCGTATCCCTGAAGAATTAGAATTTAACCGAAATTAGTCACAAAAGCAAATCTCATCTTCTTAGATAATTCGCTTTACCAGAAACTTTAGGGATACTAAGTACCAGCTGTTTTGAGATTTCTGGGATCGTTTGGGTAACCAATACGAGCCATGAATGGTTAAAACGTTGTTTTAGGAAACCACAGTAATGAACGCTAAGTACCCAAACGATCCCAGAAACCCAAGTGCCGAATTTTCGAATAACAACACACCGAAAGTGACAAGCATGGTTGACATGTTGCCACTGGTAGAATTTGATAAATATCGTCTAATTAACGGCAACCAAATAAAACAAGACAGCAAGACCAATTTTCAGATATGTATACCGTGCTGTAGAATCTAAGCCAGTTGCAGTTTTCTGTAGGGAATAAAAAAAGTAGTATAAAAATAATATTGAATTATTTTTCTGCCGACAGAGAAGGACAGCTACAAAAAGTGTGTTGGAGATGCCGTGCGCAAATGCATAACACGAGATGTGACCCTGGTTAATATAGGGATGGACAACAACCTTCTGACTTCGTTTTCAGATTATATTGGCTGTATGGAAGAGGCAGGTTACAACTGTGACGCAACTATGCTGGATCATTTTATTGCCATTTTGAAAGCGTTCCAGAAACACCTGGAGCAAAACAGTGGAAAATTGGGAAAGATGGCTGAAAACATAGAGTACAGTTAGTGATGCACTATGATAATCGTGTGTATTTACATAAATCTGATATTAGTTAAAATAGTAGTTAAGGCAACATAAGTGACGGTGATCGCGCTCATTAAACTTGTGTTAAGTAAACATGAGGAAAAGTTCAACTAAAAATAAAGTGACTCTCGAATTACACTTGTATTAAAGATTAAAGGGACACTGTCCCGTCTGGTATATCGTCATTTCACGATTGTGGTCGGGAGCTTGCTTAAAGCTTGCTTTATTATCTTGAAATAGGAAGAAAAAGTCGCTAAAAGTGATGAAAGCACTTACAGTTATTTTGAAATTGCGGTGAACCAATTGATGGCCCTTCAGAATCCCCTTTTAGTATTAGAGACATACACTATGATGTGGCTATGTTGTTAACCTAGACTTTTATAAAAAAGGAGCTTGCTTAAAGTTTGTTTTATTATTTTGAATGGGAAGAAAAAGTCGCCAAAAGTGACGAAATCAAAGAAATATAAAACAAAGAGACAAAACGATGGCTAAAAAGAATGACAATTTTGATTTCTTGGCAGGCGGTCAAGAAATCAAATTTGATGAACGGTAAGCCACTTCCATCCTTGCATTCCTGACCCCGGTAGTTCAAAAGCTGAGTCGTAATAGAACGCTGGATTTAAGCCCCCAAACTGCCTTTCCCTCGTTAACTATGCTTGATCAAGACGTCATTACCTATATCTGTGTTTTTTTAAATCTTTAAAAGAACAAAATCAAACTAAGTTAGAAATGTTTCTTGTCACCGGACTAACTTTTGAACACAACCTAATTTGCATAATATTCACTACATTTTTCCTAAAGGAACCGAAGATCGGACTTAATAATTAGCTAGTTATAGCCATCAAACAATTCAAAACGTTTATTTGTGTGTTCTCTACTATATTTATGACTAAACATCGTGAAATATAAATATATAAAACGCCTATATTTAAAGCACTCTGGATTGTCCAACAACCTAATTTGCATAATGTGCGTTTTATGTTCGCAAAAGCACGAAACGTGTAATTTCGCTGTGGAAAAGGAAGACAAAAAGCGCGAAGTAGTTTTATATTTCTATGCTAACTAACATTTGTTTAGCAGAATTAAATTGAAATTTAAAGCGTTTCGGTCTGGACTTGGGGAAATTTAAGACAGCGAAGACAGGGTACTTTCGCATGTTTTCAAAAAGCGATTAAATGGGTACTACGGGAGTTATTAATTTTCTAGAATCTCCAATCAAAAAACTTATCAAAATTAACTTGCGTTTCACACCTTTGAAGGAACACTGAACTTAGGAATAATAAAAATTCCTTGCTGCGCTTGGTGGTTTCCGAGCAGCGAGCTCGTCAATTTATACAATTTTCGATTCTGGCCAAGCGCAAATTTAGGCCTTTTCCCGCTTTGACTGTTACAAGCTCTAAAAATACAATTTAACGTATTTCCGAAAACTAAAGTCGTTTCATTTATGACCCAAGATAGTTTACTGGGCAAAGTTTGAGGGAAAATATTTTTCCGACTCGAAATGCAGTGGACCGCTTTTACAGACACTGCCTTTAAAATTTGCATGACTTCAGATGTAACACTTTCAACGGTATTGTGAGTGAAACCTCTGGCTGTGAGACGTAATTTGAATTTGTCGATACTCTCTCCTTTTGATCGACATTTCACAATAAGAATATATCATGTCGTCAATGTATCTTTTTCACTCAAGTGGTCTTGCATTGCTAAGTCCAGTTATTTCAGTTTCAAGCTCGATCTGACATAAACATGTTTGCAAAGGCAACGGCTATCTCTGCCCATATGCCCATTGCAGTTCCGTGAGATTGGAGAGTATGGAATATATATAGATAGGCCAAGCCTAACAGCGTCGCACTTTGAACAAGCTTAACTAAGGTGAAAGGTTGGAAGCACAAGAATTAAGATTGACGAACGGGCTATTTTCAATTTTAGCAATTCTCAAAAACAGTATTACCCGACCGTCTGCACAGTACATTTAGACCGTACAAAAGTTCACAAAAACAACTTTTCTCTGTCTAGAATAACTAGTACGACTACTTTCCGAATAAAATGCAGTTTTTGTTTGTCAAAAATTGCCCGAGAAACTGATTTGGAAATCAAAATTGCAAAAATACACAAACATATTTGCATAAGGCGACTCGAGTGAAGACAGAAAATCTAAGTCTTGTTTTGTTTACATTAAATCGCTTTTTAATCTATGTAATGAATGAACAAAGACATAAAAACAGATGACACAATCTTCTTTCGAAAACTTTTATTCAAATCTACATTAATTTATGTTTAAAAGCAAAACACATACCATTTATAGCGCATCAAGGCAGAGCTGTCCTCGTTGAAATTCAAGATAAGACTGACACGTCTTAATTTGAACGTTTCATAAACATGTCTCCAAAACGTAAGAGAACACAAAAGAAAAGTCAATCAAACATTGATATCAACATAAATTCCCATCGAAAAATATGATTTATTTTACCTTTAAAGCACTGGACTGCTTAGAAATTCGTTAAAACTCCGCTTCTTCTGTTCTGAAATCCACTTGACACTTCTAATTTCTACTTCCTAAAAAAACAATTCATAATTAGACATTTAAAAGTTTGCCTCTAAAAAATGTAATATTGACTGTCTTGTTAAGCGCTCAGTTCCGTCAACAAAAAGCTTTGTTTCATCTTTGGATGTGGAATATTATACCTATCAGCAAGAAAATTATTTTATTTTTCACCGATCAACAAAAACTCTTATTCCTGCACCTTCTATTCTTCATCACCCTTCACAAAAATATTACACAACTTGACTCCACTTGTAATTTATACTTCCTATCACGCAAATTATTCGAAGTAAACATCAATTCGTGATTAGTAATTACACATTTGAAAGTTTCGTTACAAATCAGGCTGCGTCGGTAAGCAATATATTTTATGAAATTTGTGTTTCGGTGTTTTAACGTCAAGAAAAAAGAAAAAGTTCTAATTGTATGTTATTGGACAAAAACATGATCGCCCTTTCTGCGATAGCACCATACTCCTTAAGTTTCAAATAAGCACATTTCGTATTACGTATTTGCGTTTTAAACTTAGTGTTTTCCATCATGGCAACTCCTTAACATCTGTTGATTATTCACCCGTAATGTGGAAAGCCACATCGATACCCCTTACTTTGCTTTCTCTGATCTTGCTGTGTGATTTAAGAGCCAATGTCTGAAATTTTCGAAAATCGGGCGTCAGTCACAAAATTTCGGATTTCTTCATATTTTGCCCAAATAATCTCTATAGTGAAGTATTTTCAAAAATAACATTAAAAATTGTAACGGCGTTTTATTTTTTTCGAAAACGGGCAAAGTTTGAAAAACGGCAAATCGGCGGCCTTTCAGTTGTGAAACTGGCGAAAAATTACACATTTTCATCTCGCTCGTACAGAAAAATGCGATGCCATACATTAATAAAATGTGGCCACAAAATAAACACGCTCTTGTTCTTCACACTACTGTTATTGACTTTGGATTAGCAGTTGAAATAAGAATATTTCGGCCGTAAGAAGAAACATGATTTCTTCCATTTTAAAAATTAGCAAATTTGAACCAATTTCAACGCCGTGGAAACCCAATTGGTACGTTGAGTTTGAAAACAAAATCAAGACAGTCTTGAAGCACAACTTCTGTTGTTTACTGTGGTAAAATATTTCTGGCGGCACTTAAAAGTGCCCCGTCGAGAGACCAAAATGTGAAGGGTAGTTTGACACCAGAAAAACTTGTGACACGAGCCTGAGCGCCGACACTAACGCACAAAATGTTTATCGCAAAAAAATAGTTCCTTTGAGACAAAGCCTTTTTCAGAATCGTAAAGACTTCAGAAGAACTTTATCTATCCTTTGCTAACTTAAAATTATATCTTTTAAGCAGTTTGTTGGGATACGGAGTAGAGACACGAACATCGATCATGTTGTGCGACCTTACAAATAACAGTGATCAACACTTACCCGCTTTTTCATCAGAAAATTAAAAGGACCCGAACCTTGAATTGCGTTTATAATAAAGACAATCCTGCACTCCGATCCATTATATTGCTGTGTTTGGAATATCTGAACCTTTTAGATCATATCATAGCGTTATTTACTCCAAATTTGTTAAAACAACAGTCCCTAAATGACAGTTCGGAAGTTTCCCACAATGTGTTGCAAAGAGATTGCGTGACGCGTAGCACACTGGAATTTGCTGCGTGCTTATGGTATCGGTCAAGGAAAGAACATTGCCGTGAAAAAAGGTTTCGGGTCAGTGTCATTTATAAATTACTTCAATTATATTTGTTGAAGCCTATGTATTTATTTTATGTTTTTTGGAGGGAAAGGGGTTGACAAATACCAAAAAAAAAAACCATTCCTTCACAGCTAAATTACAGAAAAGTATCGAAAAAAATTATTGCACAGCCTCAAGATGGAAACAATCCATGCTCAGAAAACTTGCCCAACCCCCTCCCCCCATCCCTAAAAATAAAATGGTCCATCCCCAAGGAACGTAAGGAGGGGACACTCATTCATCTTCAAAACATTGACGGCTATTTAATATTTCACCTATAGGTTTACTTATATTTCATAGACAAAGTGTTGCTGAAAGGTTGAAGTTGTCATAAATTGTGGCTTATGATATCATCAACATTTAATATGAGCAACATCATAGAAAAGAAACACTGCTGATTAGCAGTCAATTATGTGTTTTCATTAAAGTCATATCAAAATTCAGAAGCATTAAAATGCAGATTTAGGTTATAAAATGTTTATAACATTGCAGAGCGTTTAAAACTACAGATATGGGCCAAATTTTAAAACGCAAAAACATTTCGTGCAAGAGTAAAAGGTGAACGAGTATCAGAATTTTTGGTAAGAAATGTATGGAGCAGCCATCTTGGTGCCCCATTTTGGGGCACCAACATGGCGGCCAAAACTTCAAAGTCTTATTTACACCCAAAATCTCATCAAAAAAATATTGAATGCACTATAAGTACCATTAAATCGTCTTATAAGCATCTATAATGCAAAAATAACTTTCAACTACTTCAATTTTGTTTATTATCACGGCTTATCTGAAATAGCGTGACAAAATATTAATTGCGTGACACATTTAAAATATTTAAAATTTGGAAGCAAAACATCGTTAAAACCTGAAACGTTTTCCGAAGGATTGTAACATCGGTGCCCACATACCATGTTAGAAACATTTCTGTAGGATGTAGAGTTTATTTTTTATATGACGTCATGTGCAAACCCACAATACTGATATAATGGTGCAGACATTCCTTCACCTTCAGGGTATTATAACAACCGTGAGAGCTGTTTTGAACCACTAAGATCAGAATAATTTGAAACGTATTTTGGAGTTAAGCCCAATTCTTGTTTATCACTTTTTGGTTGAGCAAGTAAGCTTGAAAAGATCATAATTAAGCTTACCCAAAAGCAAAATTGTAACTGTATACAAATGTACTTAACTTTTAAGCTTACTTACTTAAAATGGTAAAGATGTGTTATTGAGAAGGACTCTCGCTTACGGCACTAAATATGGTATTGTAGTATTCTATTGGACTAAGGCAGGAGAACAACAAATTGACTGGGTGCCTGAAAAGGACCAAACGGTTTGGATGTCGTTCAACATGCATGTCGTTTGCCAAGCTTTCGAGCCAAAATTGACTGTGCAACTACCACAACAGTGGCAGATAAATTTACTAAGATTACTATTTATGTAATACGTGAAATCGAGAAGTTATTTTTAATTAACTGTTTTTGCTTTATAAATAAGTCAATGAAAATGTATGTTAGTTTGATTCAGATCAGGTATCCATTTTTAAGTAAAAAAGTTGGATTTGTTTTCCAAAGTTCTTAGAACAAACTTCCTCAAATATTATTTGGCAGTGTTTATGATCTTTATATTTTTGTTTGATGATTGTTTTTATTGCAATATCTTAAAAACATTTTTTTTAATTTTTAAATGCTTTTTAAATGAATTGTTCTAATTCTAGATAAGCAGTATTGTTTCTGCCTCTTGTTTGGTAAATCATTCATATTATTTATATAATGTAGTTGTTGTTGTTATTGTTAATAATTTTAATAATATACATGAAAAAATCTGACTCGATTCTGATTGGCTAAGAGCAGTGCAGTTCAAGTGTAACACCAGTGCAAAATGTGTAACACCAGTGCAAAAAGTGTAACACCAGTGCAAAAAGTGTAACACCAGTGCAAAAAGTGTAACACCAGTGCAAAAAGTGTAACACCAGTGCAAATTACAAATCGAAAAAAAATTGATGCAAAAAGGTTTTGCAAAAAAAAAAAAAAAAAAAAAAATTTGAAAAAAAAAAGAAAAAGAATCCAAAAATAATTTTTTGCAAAAAAAAATCCAAAAAAAAATGGATGCAAATTTTTTCATGTATAATTATTAATAAGTAATCATAAGCGGCTCGTGCAATTTGAGCTTTTTGAAAAACTCACTCATGCAAATTAATCCCAAATTGAACTCGAAACCGTATGATTACCTATACAAATCTCGGTGATTTTGAGCTAAAACGGGCTTAAAAATCTGGAAACTGAATACTTATGGTCACTTAGGTCTATCTGAGACCAAGTGAACTGTTTGTGATAATTTTGTTTATTGAAAGACGAAACAAAACTATCATGAATGGCAGGATTCAAGTCAGGACTCAAGCTATAGCCCTAATTAACCCTAACTCTACGTCTAACCCAAACTGGAGTCCTCGTCGCATCCTGACTTAAGTCCTGACCCGATCGGACCTGGCTTGAATCCTGTCTCATATTCTGTCCAGAGACCAGTGGCTTGATATTTACGAAAAGTACAGAAGAGACTGTCAGATCAGGTATCCATTTTTAAGTGAAGAAGTTGGATTTTTTTTTCAAAGTACTTAGAACAAACTTCTTCAGATTTTATTTGGCAGTGTATATGATCTTTATATTTTTGTTTCATAACTTTTTATTCATTTTTAAGTAAAAAGGTTAAATTTTTTTTCAAAATACTTAGAACAAACTTCCTCAGATTTCATTTGGCAGTGTTATGATCTTTATATTTTTGTTTGATGATTTTTTTATTGCAATATCTTAAAAAATTAAAACATTTAAGAGCAAATCAGTGCAAAAATCAAACATTACACAGCAAAGTTAAAAAACTAAAATTCGCTCTTCTTTTGCATACAGGTAGCCTTTAGTAAGTATACAATTGCTGTGTAGTTTTTTTTTTCTTGAAAATTTTATTTGTTTCTGGGAAAATGAAAACATTTCGTTTTCAGCCCCGGCTTCAATTTGGCGACACCAAACAGGCTTAAAATAAGTCATGATTCACTCGACTCGCGTATCAAAACTACTGCGCTAGAAAAAGCTGTCATAGTTTCAATTTGTTGAATAACTTGTATAGTCTAAACACGACGATTTCATAAAAATTAGATTAATCTAAGTATTCAAGGGAAGTCAAAAGCTTATGGCTCTCCCGTGCTCCGTAAAACGGTAGGTGAAAAACAACGATGATTTTGAGCATGTGCCTTTGTTCAAAATTTGCGTGATATTAAGTATGGCGATACTAGAGTTGACGATCTTTCAAAATATGTAAAGTTTAGTTTGAAGAAATGAATTTGGGATTTTTAAGAATTTCTTGAAAATCGCAAACAAAAGACAAAATCACGCCATCTTGTGCATGCGTGACCAACAACAAAAACAAAAACGTTTCTCCTGGAGAAATTTTGGCAACTCTGACGCAAAAAAAAAATGGAAATATACAAACCTTAACTTGGATATGACATTCTTGAATGTTCAACTGAGTGTTTCATTCTGCCGTCTGTTCAATTTCATTCGTGAAGTTTATCATGAACAGCAAAGCCCATAGCCACGATCAAAAACGCTTTACCACCTACTTTACTTTTCGCTGAATTGTTCGTAGCTATTTTGCACTTTGTACTCTTTATACTGTTGATACATTCCCCCCCCCCCCCCCCAGATTTCTGGCGGAAACTGTAAACGGGTTGACAATAAAGCGAACTTGTTCAAACATATGTTCCCAGTTTTTCATTCTTGCATAATCGTGAACCGTGACTATATGCCTCAAATTTGCATATCAGGCTGAGCAAGCGTTCGTGACAGTCACGGTTGGTACACAGGGTGGATATATATGGCGTTATATCCCCGCCAAAATTCAAGTTTTGTTTTTAACATTTAAGTTTCCTTTTTAAATTTCATGTTTACGATTTAGATCTGAACTTTTATATACAAAATCCCTACTTTGAATTCAACATTGTACCTTATTGTAATCATTTCAAGTTCTAAGATGCGAGAAAAGATTCAAGATTGAAGTTTTCGCTTTAACAAGCAAGTCTTTGCTTCAACATTCAAGTATTTGCTTTAACATTCAAGCCTCCGTTTGAACATCCAAGTTTCTGTACAACAACCAAGCCTTCGCCTCAACATTAAAGTCTTCGCTTCAACGTCGTGTCTTTGTTTTTAGCCTTCTCGAAGACGCGCCAAACAACATTCAAGTTTTGAATTCAATCTTCATGTTTTGAATTCAAACTTCAAGTTTTGAATTCAAACTTCAAGTTTTGATTTGAACTTCACGCGTGAAAACTCGGTCACATGACTATACCCAAGGTCAGGCATGCGCACTTGTAGCCAACCCAGCATGCTTTGTTGTCTTAGTTTTTGAAAGATGGCGGCCGCCACGGTGAGACGAGAAGATCATTTATTTCTCCACGGAACTGTACTAGAAACTTTTTCTAGTTTAAACAACATGCTAGATCCATCACAAATAGATAGTGTAGTATTGAGGCTAGATTGCATGAAGCGATATCTAGTAAATATCAGTGATGACTCGCAGACAGATGCCATCATAACTATAATCTTGAACAAATTATCGAGAGCCCACAAGAGGAAAGACAACAATACGAAAATGTAGAGGGTCATCCAATGGCCGCCAAGCTTGTCAATCAAGGACGTGGACGGCCTAGTTTTGACATTAGGGAAGAAACGTCATTTTTTTTCTCGAAAACAGCTTCAAAATTACGGTCATCGCTCAACCTGCTAATGGTTTCCTCTCGCACCGTCGAAAGAAGGATGAACAAATTTGGATTGACAGTGTCAGGTTAGTGTATAGCTTTTTTCCTGTAAGTGATGTGTTGAATGACATGTGTAGCCGCTCAGTTCAGGGTTTTAATAGCAAGTAATATTTATTTGTATATTTATTTTGTTAAATTTGACCTTGTATGTGCATTGGGCCATTATATTTTTATTATACCCATCAAGGGCCAAGGAAATCTTGCGGGGAGGGGAGGGGGTATTTTCATGGATTTCTCGGGGGTCATCCCAAGGGTCATTTTCATTTGCGTTCTCCTTACATTTTTTTGCACTTTCCTTACAATATTGCGCCCTCTTTTCATTGCGTCTGCGCTTCCTTAAATTGCTCCTGCGCCTACCTTACAATTTTGGAAATTTTGCAAAGACCTACATGTACCAATTTTGATGAAAAAATGAAACTTCTTGAAACGTTTCCTTTAGTTACAAAGTGTCTCTAAATGATGTTTGACGTAGTTTAGGAGTGTTTGGAGAGCATTCTAGACCTGTTTGGAAGATTTCATTATTTGTGTGGCGGCCATCTTGGAAATTTTGCTAAGGGGTTGACCTACCATTTTTGATGAAAAAATGAAATTTCTTAAAACTTTTCTATAGTTACAGGCTGTCTCTAAATGATGTTTGAGGTAGTTTAAGAGTGTTTGGAAGCATTCTAGACATGTTTTGATTATTATTTAAAAAAAACCTTTTTTTTGTCTGCCAGACATCTGAAGGTTTTTTTTTTAATCTGAGGAGTATTTTCTTAAAACAACCACCCGAAGGGGGTCCTAAACAGTTCCAAAGGGGTTTTGCAGGAAACCCCTCAATAGGGGGGTGCAAATATAAATGAAATGGCCCATTTATGATAATTTAAATGAAATTGCTTTTGTCATGTGGGATATTTGTGTCTATCTGTGTTAAGCCTCAGGCTTACCAGGGTTGGGATATTGACAATGAGATGATGCTAGCAGAATTTTTGAAATAATCAAAACAGGTCTAGAAGCCCCGAGAAATCCATGAAAATACCCCCTCCCCTCCCCACAAGATTTCCTTGGCCCTTGATAGGGTATAATAAAAATGTAATGGCCCATGCACATACAAGGTCAAATTTAACAAAATAAATATATAAATAAATATTACTTGCTATTAAAAACCTGAACTGAGTGGCTACACATGTCATTCAACACATCACTTACGGGAAAAAAGCCATACACTAACCTGACACTGTCAACCCATATTTGTTCATCCTTCTTTCGACAGTGCGAGAGGAAACCATTAGGGGCCGACCAGTTGACTTTTGAGGGGAGGAGGAGTGATTAGATTTGGGTAAGATTTTTTCCCCCCAAACCTTTGGCGTTGTTTTTTTTTTTTCAGACATGCAAGAGTGTCGAATTTTTTTCAGCGTTATGCGCCATGCAATATATATATTTTTTAATACATTTTTTTTTTCAAAATCATGGATGTGTGGACTTAAGTTTAACAACTTTATGTACCAGAGTATCTGGATACCCTCTCAAATGTAGGCCGGATTTCAGCCGTAAATTTCATGGTTTGGTGATATCTGTTAGCTTGTTCAATGAACCCATTTATTTCCTCTATGCTGGTGTTCCACAAAGGCAATACGTCATCGATATATCTTTTCCACACGAGTGTTTTTGTTTTCGTTGTTACTTAATTACAGCGACGCGGCCAGAGCTTATCTAGGGGTGTCCGGGGGTATGCTCCCCCGGAAAATTTTGAAATTTAGAGCTTCTGAAATCACCGGAAATGCGTTTATTTCTATCAATCCTAAGAACATTTTGTCAAATGTTTATCACCATACTGTTAGTTTTTTCTTTTGCACAGAAACATACATTTAAAACATAATTATAACATGATATGACGTTCATTCAAAGTGACGAAAGTTTAATATTAAAGCCAGTCTTTAATTTATGTTCTTTTACCATTTAAAGTGGATTTCACCGAACAGAAAAGATTATCAAGAAAAAAGAATTGTCTTAAAATTTCGCGTTGAACCTATTTCGGATTCATGATATGCTAGTCCAGTTAGTTTGCGATATGAAGGAGGTCAGCGTCAGTAAATGTTCCAAAGTTACGTTTGCGGTTATCATTTCGACTGACAAATTCGCTAGCCACATCAAGTCGCACAACGTCAGTTCTTGTCTTGTGCGTATTTAAGATTGCAACATTGTTTAATCTCTGTTGGGTCATCTTTGCTCGCATTTCGTTTGCAACGCCAATTGCCGATCCACGGATGGAAACGAAACTTCGGTCGCTAACTTTTTATCGTCTTAACTTAATTGTAAAAATCAGTGCTGCAGTCAAAGAACAGATATAAAAAAATAATGCGAACGCTTAGAGACATGTTGAATTTGATCGAAACACTCTGAGAAGAGAGAATTAGAAATGGATGCAATTTCAAAACACGTGATACTATAGAAACATGGGACAACAGAAAATTCGCATAATGCTTAATGGGTACAATACCCATTAATCATTGGTCTGTCATAGTCGGCATTATTGTGGTCATGTAAATGTTGTTGAGCGAACCAAAAAGCAAATTGGGTTTGCTTTTCACACAAAGATTAGAAGAAGTTTTCTAAATGCAAAAAAAAAAAAATTCCCGGCAAAATTATTGGTGGGGCTATAGCCCACCCAGCCCCATAGCTCCGCGGTCGCCCTTAAGATTTTGGTCTCAACCGCTGCCACGATAATGTTGGCAAAAGCCACTGAGTTTTCGTTTCCACAATGGTGCCATGTGTAAAATGCGGTGAAATGTTAGTCATTTCACTGTTCTTTGATTTACAAAGTGAACAGAAGGGCCAAACAAATTGCAATGCATTGGCATGAAAAGACCTTGTTGGATTTTTTTTTCTTGCTCAAGATCAGTGTAGGTATTTTTTCCCCGAGGTATTTCCTTGCAAGATTTTTTTCTCAGAATAAGTCTGCAGGATATATATTTCTGAAAATACCCACCCCCCCCCCCCACCCCCCCCCCCCCCCCCCCACCCCCCCCCCCCCCCCCCCCCCCCCCCCCCCCCCCCCCCCCCCCCCCTCAAAAGTCAAATGGTCAGTCCCTTAGCGGCCCCTAAGCAGTTAAGCGATGACCGGAACTTTGAAGCTGTTTTCGAGAATAAATGACGTTTCTTCCCTAATGTCAAAACTTGGCCGTCCACGTCCTTTATTGATAAGCTTGGCGGTCATTGGATGACCCTCTACATTTTCGTATCGGTTGTCTTTCCTCTTGTAGGCTCTCGATAACTTGTTCAAGATTAGTTATGATGCATCTTTCTGCGAGTCAACACTGATATTTACAGATCACGCTTCATGCAATCTAGCCTCAATACTACACTATCTATTTGTGATGGGTCTAGTATGTTGTTTAAACTAGAAATAGTTTCTCGTACAGTTCCGTGGAGAAATAAATAATCTTCTCGTCTCACCGTGGCGGCCGCCATCTTTCAAAAACTAAGACAACAAAGCATGCTGGGTTGGCTACAAGTGCGCATGCCTGACCTTGGGTATAGTCATGTGACCGAGTTGATCACGCGTGAAGTTCAGATCAAAACTTGAAGTTTGAATTCAAAACTTGAAGTTTGAATTCAAAACATGAAGATTGAATTCAAAACTTGAATGTTGTTTGGCGCGTCTTCGAGAAGGCTAAAAACAAAGACACGACGTTGAAGCGAAGACTTTAATGTTGAGGCGAAGGCTTGGTTGTTGTACAGAAAATTGGATGTTCAAACGGAGGCTTGAATGTTAAAGCAAATACTTGAATGTTGAAGCAAAGACTTGCTTGTTAAAGCGAAAACTTCAATCTTGAATCTTTTTCTCGCATCTTAGAAATTGAAAAGATTACAATAAGGTACAATGTTGAATTCAAAGTAGGGATTTTGTGTATAAAAGTTCAGATCTAAATCGTAAACATGAAATTTAAAAAGAAAACTTAAATGTTAAAAACAAAACTTGAATTTTGGAATTGAAATGATTACAATAAGGTACAATGTTGTATTGAAAGTAGGGATTTTGTATATAAAAGTTCAGATCTAAATCGTAAACATGACATTTAAAAAGGAAACTTAAATGTTAAAAACAAAACTTGAATTTTGGGGGATATAACGCCATAGATATAAAGGTATTCTCAGTGGCCAAAATTGGGTCTGCCATATGTTTCATGTCTTTTATTTAAAAACGCTTAATGCTCGCGCTTTGTGCAGAGGGGTATGCTTCAAGGCTAGAACACAGTGCGACTGCAGTACCTGAACTAGAGAAAGCAGACTGAACTTTCCTAAACGTTTTCTGCCCCATCTCTCCCAATGGGATATGCACTGAAATGTTCTCGTATCCGAAGTACTCGATTTCCTGCAAAACGGAAGGAGTACGTGAACGCCAAATTCCAGATCGGAGAGTAGTACGGTCAAAAAACATATTCCGCAGGTGTTCCCAAAGCTATGCGCACAGCCAAGGATGCTGATGGTACGCGGCGATATGAAAGCGTCAAATTTCTAACTCTGCAACAGATTGCCGGCTATTTCTCCCGTCTAGCCGCAAAGAGAAACTCTGAATAAAATACGCAGGTAGATGAAAACGAAGAAGAAACCGCCAGTTTGAGAAATGAAACCAACTTCAACAGATGAGAGCAAGTTGTGACCAACGTTTTAATTCATAACGCCCATCCAATCGTTTACGACGCATATAACATCTGCGAACTTGTGTAAAAGTCCAAACATTTATCATTTTCGATCACAATGCTCCAGGAAATTTGTTTCTCGTCCTCATATCAAACATTACATTAAAGCGAAGGAAGCAGCCCCACTTTGACATTCTAACAGACTTTGTAATTGGTTGCAAATGGCACACCGACAATAACAATCGTCATCTTCTCAGACAGCTAGTGCACAAATGAAGCTGTTCATCTGAAACATACGACACCAGAGGGTGTTTTGGAATATCATATTTTGTACAAGCGACGTAGCACTCGCTTAAAGTGGAATGAAATCATGTATGTATGATAGATGGGAGGTTCTGTTGAAATTGGAAGGTTTGAAATAAAATTGTTGTTGTTGTTGTAAAAACCCCTTAAGAAATCAGAATGCGGAAGATTCTTTGTTCCATGGTTTCCTAATTTTCTTTCTAGGACCAGTAGTCCACAACGGTGTTTTAGGATTAAATGCCTTATAGCTCTCCCACATACACCAAGCAAAAATATCACATCAGTTTATTTTCTTTTTATTACATTAGCATTAATTAACTACTGTTAATTAATTAATTAATTAATTTATTAATTTTATGTCTTTCGTTCGCAATTTTCAAGAAATTCTTAAAAATCCCAAATTCCTTTCTCCAAACTAAACTTTACAAATTTTGAAAGACCGTCAACTCTAGTATTGTCATTCTTAATATTACGAAATTCTGAACAAAGGCACATGCTCAAAATCGTCGTTGTTTATCGCCTACCGTTTTTACGGAGCACTGGAGAGCCATAAGATTTTGACTTCCCTTGAATACTTAGATTAATCTAATTTTTATAAAATCGTCGTGTTTAGACTATGACAAGCTATACAACAAATTGAAACTATGAGAGCTTTTTCTAGGGCAGTAGTTTTGATACGCGAGTCGAGTGAATCATGACTTATTTCAACCCTGTTTGCATGTGTTTGGGATCGCCAAATTGTGCCCTTAGTTGATAACGACTTTCTTCGTTTTTCTCGGAAACGAATAGACATTTCAAGAAAAAAAATACATGGCATTCATATACTTACTATAGACTATCTTTAAGCAAAAGATGAGCGAATTTGATTTTTTCGGCTTTGCCGAAGATTTGTTTGATTCTTCACCGATCTGCTCTTAAATGGCGAACGAAATATGCACGCTAGTTACCCAGGAGGGGAGGGAGCATGTATGCTCCATTAGAAGTTTCCATGAGGTGCAATGTTTTTAAATGCGGTGGACTACGCTGACTGCGCGCGCATATCACGTACGCCCCCCTTACTAAGGTGCAAATTCTTAGAATAAATTCCACACGTGCTCATTTCGTATTCATAAACAAAACTCTGAAAACTGCTTGTGAGCTTCGCCTGAGCTCACATGCGGAGTAGCTTATAATCCCAAAAACTATTTATCCAATAGACCATTTTCGTATTCTCGGTATTGAACTGGTACCAGCTTGTAGTCGAGGCTCATGCGGGGGAATCTTTTCACATGCAAATATTTTTAATGATATTCCCCCGCATTAGCCTCCATTGCAAGCTAGTATCAGTTCAATGCCGAGAATACGAAAATGGTCTATTGGAAGCCTTTTAAACAAAAAACAATCAATGTAAAAGTATTGCAGTACCTTGTAATTCATGTGGAAGGAGCTTGACACCAAACTACGGGATAATTTTCGAAAAATTATGGGAAATGCAGCATTGGAGATTTTAGCAGGTTTTGGAGCATTTTATTATATTTACAGAACTAGTGAATACTTTTTAACGGTTCGCACGATTTACAATCGGCTTATAATTCAAATTTAGCAAGCATTGGGAAGGCTTCTCCCCGAAATTTGGTTTCGTAGACTGTTTTGTCAAAGAGAATGAATATTTAAAATTTTAAGAGAATTTTGGGGTTAAATTTTGATGGCCTTAATTATTCAGCATTTCTGCTCCAACAAAATTTTTCACAGGGTGCGATTTTGTTCACAACGTGGGGTTCATTTAAACCCGATTATCACTAAATATATTTTTTCCCACTGAAATCGAATTCTATCCTATTATTACTAAATAATGGCTGTAAATTTCGCAAAGTTTTAGAAGCATCGCTATAGAGCCGAAAAAGTTATGAGACAAAGTTTGTCATGGACAAGTGCGCCCGAAATAACAACGGAGCCACCTTAAAACAATTGAGCTTTTGTGCAAAGAGGAAATTAGCATACAACACATGTGTCACGTCTTCGACGAAGCGACCATTGCTTCCCGGCTCTTGTCGAAAATTTTGGGATTTTACAGTTCTGAGGAAAAAATAATCTACTACAAACTTGACAGGTACGGTAGATAAATCGACTGACATTTTCTTTTTCAGTGGTAAAGAACGAGTAGAAATAGCAACTTGCATCTCCGAACCAGTCGCTTGCCTGGCAATTTACACTAGGGCGCTGGTGGCTTGTGGCTGTTTATATTTTGTTGAGAAGATTCCAAATAGAATGGGAAAAGCCTAGATATCGTAAAACAGTACGGAACAAAAATATTAAAGTCACCATTTGTTGTACTTAGAATCCTGAATAATTACTACCCATATTGGTATTCTTTGTATAAAATTACATGTAATCTTTATATAAAGATCACGGTGGTCATTTTAAAATCATTTTCATTAAAAATTTAGCGATAATTGCGTTGTTTGCATATGCAGCCCCGCACTCCCCTCCCCCTCAGTCTTTGATTGAAATCAAAGACGCCACCAGGCTTTTCATAATGACAATAGATTACCAGGTATAAAGGTTCATACACGTGATCGATTTGCGTGGTATGATAGGCTGATATGCTCATGAATTATGAACGAGTTTTTAAATTACGGACAATGTCTTTTGTTCACAGAGTCTTTGTGCAAGAGCTTTGTCTGGGGCGTGAATGTGAAAATAAGTATAAGTTCCATAGTTTTAAAACAGGAAAAAAGATAAATCACTATTAATAGTATTCCATCATAAAGTGGGAAAATAATTAGCTGCATAAAAAATGTCATTCAATGACACAACACATTCTGGAATAATTGGTGTTTAGTTTTCAGTTGAGTGTCGAAATAAACTTCGCTATTGTTTTGGTTTTCCATTGCTGCGCATTGTTATTACCTAAAGGACACTCGCGCCACTTTCTTAACCAATTAGAAGTCCTGGAGCAAAACTAATCGTGACTTGCTCGCACGCATTTTCTCGCGCTTGACGCCGACTCCTTGGATTGTGTCGGCTTCCGTTATGATCGGCTAGGCAAATTGCTTTATTTTTGGTTTAACGATAATCATTAATACTCGGCTCTAGGCTGCCATACAATTACACAACACAAAGTGAACGATTATTAGCTGTCTGCAAAAATATTATGCAATAACATAATACACAAAGTGAAATAATTAGCTGTCTGTAAAAATATCATACAATCAATGACACAACACAAAGTGAGTAAATTATGTTTGCAAATGGATATCCCTCAACAGATCGCATCGATAATTCTCTTTTCGCTGCACATCGCTGTAGCGGCTCGCTCGACATTTCTCTCTGTTTACTGACCTTATTCCTAAAACTCAAACATCTCTAAATTAGTAACAGAAGAATTGGGGACTTTTAAAAAACTATGGGTAGAGAACTTTGAAATTACGGTACCATATTTTAACAATGCATTTAAAAAAGTGTCGATAGGCCTTTGAAAAACAAAGGAACTGCGCGTTCTACTCAGGCAATTTTCACCTCGCATAGCTCATTAACGGTATAATAGTGACTGTATGCCTTGTATTATAAATTAATGTACATGTAAAGGCTTTTGATATTAGTTGTATTAGTCAAATTTGAATGCATTAACAAAAGAGGCCTTTCCTTCGATGTAACAAAAAAAATTCTTTAGGGCAATTTTTTGGACCATGGCGAAATCATACCATGTGCGCAAGACGCGAAGAAATAAAGCCGGCACAACAGCCAAATTGTACCGGCTTCCTCCACGAGAAATAAGCTTTTAGGTAGACTCGTAAAAATGCGAGAACACAACTTTGAAATTTAACGTAAACCTGTGATAAATCGCTCTCGTCATTACAATCCTAAGCATGCTTCTTTAACAGAACATCCTTAACAAGTGTTTCATTACTCCTTAATCCCGGATTTTTTTTTGTCCCTGTGTTTGGTTCTAATTATCACCTCGACCTCGAATCTTTCAAGCAATTATTCTCTTTATATTTATTATCGTGATTATTTTTTGTATTATTGTTACTATCACCTTTATTCAAAATTAGGTTAAGCCTTATCGGTAGGCTTTCAAATGTTAATTTTATTACCCAGGATATTTAATGAGTGAAACAGTTTTCAGCAGCATCAATTTAGTCTGTCCGGGGCTCTTGTTCCAAAGTTTTAATACGGTAAGTTTGACTTTGTCAATTTTCATTTGTATTTCGTTCAATGTTACCACGGTTATCGCTCTGTACGTCACACACAGAAAAGAAAGCGACTCTCCTAGCTTAGACTGTTTCGACACGCCCTCTACACTTGGTGACCTTTTGCTTATAATACACAATTATACAATTTGTATGTTACGAGCGCTGAAAACTGTATTTTATCAGTCAGGTGTTTCGGGGATAACCCTTTCATCAGTGCTTGCATGTGTTCCCAGAGACAAACGCTTATTTGAGTTGCCAAACACTTTTTTAGAGTGCTACGCACACCAGGACTATAAATTCAAAATATTTATTTATTTTGAGTCAATTTGGACGGTTTTTAAGAGGTAACTCGTAACTTCATGAACATCAAGGCTATGACAATTAATATATATAGTTAGGCTTGGCCTAACAGCGTTGCCCTCTGAAGACCCTCTGAACAAGCTTAACTAAGATGAAACTTAACTTAGGTGAAAGGTCGGAATTAAGATTGACTACCGGGCTATTTTTCAATTTTAGCAATTCTCAAAAACAGTAAGCTTAAGCTTGTTACCCGACCGTCTGCACAGTACATTTAGACCGTACAAAAGTTCACAAAAACAACTTTTTCTCTGTCTAGAATAACTATTACGACTATTTTCCGAATAAAATACACTTGTTGCCTGTTACAAAATGCCCGAGAAACTGATTTGGAAATCAAAATTGCAAAAATACACAAACATATTTGCATAAGGCGACGCGAGTGTAAAATCTAATTTTTGTTTTGTTTACATAAAATCGCTTTTCAATCTATGTAATGAATGAACAAACACATAAAAATGGACAACACAATCTTCTTTCGAAAAAAGTTATTCAAATCTCCATTAGTTTATGTTTAAAAGCAAAACGCAAAACGCGCATCGAGGCCGAGCCGTGTTTTCGATGAAATTCAAGAAATTAATACAACTGAATTTAAGCTACACGTTTAAAAACAATTCTCCAAAACTAACGAAAACACAAACAAAAAGTCAATCACAGCTTGATATCAAGATAAATTCCCATCGAAAAATGTAATTTGTTTTACCTTTAAGTCCCTCCGGCGACTACTGTACTTGGAAGTTCTTTAAATCTCCGCTTTGGTGCTGAAATCCGTAAAACGAACCCCTCCCTCGCATTGCTAAAAACGTATATAGTTCCTCGAAGCAAGATTTTATCTCTGAAAGCTCTTCTTTTTCCACTAAAGCGGCTTCTGAGTATCGCTTAATTAGTATCCCTGTCTTGAGTAGCAAACCACGAAAAAATGCAGGAAAATAACAACTTTAATTTAAACCGTTTTCTCCGCTCAGTAAACACAGCAAAACATCAAAGTGTTTTCCCTGCTGACGTGACATTCGGCCGTATAACCGCGCGAAAAAAAAAGCTCGCTTTGGTTTCAACATGACATCGTACACCCATGTTTTGCGACGTCATACGTGCCCGCGAGCTAGTCCTACGCGACGGAGCTACCTGCGCGACGACGGAGGGCGGAAGGCGGCGGGCACACGCGCGCCCGCGAAACATTCCGCTAGCCATGACCATGAAAAATGACGGGCTTGGTTCTATGAGTATGGGGCTGCGCAGCCGGGCCTTCGGCCCGGCGAGTGCTCCGCTATTAAGTAATTTGTTATACGGCCGCCATCTTGGATCCGCCATCCTGGTTTTCTGAAATGTTTTTAAACCTCTTAAAAACCGTCCAAATTGACTCAAAATTAATCAAAACCAATAAATAAACGCTAAATGACGTAAACATGTAAACATTGTTTTTCTTCATTCCTTTAATCAATCGATTCGCATATAATTAACCGTATATAGGCGCGTCTAATTAACATGAAATCACCGCTACTGAGAAATAACGAAAAAAGAGCTGATCTCAAACTGGCTTTTGATTTCACTTGAACATTTTACATAAAGTAAAACTTCTTTTTTTACAATAAAAGAAGGAAAAAGAAGGGAAAAGAACAAAATGTATGCCCCGAACCCGAGTCGTTTGCTTCATAACTAATATCCATATCCACTCGCCAACGAGGGCTAACTGACAGGAATTGTAATTTTTTAATATATTTATAGTGTTCCCCATAACCATAAATGAGAGCTAACCGTTTTTAAATCAGTGCTAAACCCTAAACACTGCAGATCAATGCTACAATGTAAACTGAAGCTCCCTTCTCTCTGTTCTGTGTGTACGTCAGTAATATAAAGAATGCTACTGTTAGGTAAATAGGGCCTATTTTACTTGCTTGCATGCGGTAATTTGATGTTAATTATACCCGCTTATATGCGGTCAATTATATGCGAATCGGGTGCATCGAGCCACCTTAATCGGATTTTGGTTAGGTCAATAAACACGGTAGGTGAATCGAGAGCAAACAATAACGAAAAAACAGCAATAAGCACATACAATTAAAGAGAAGAATGTTCTTTCTACCTTGAGATCAGGGCTTTCCGATTTAGCGGATTAAATCCGCGAAAGTGGAACTACAGTTTCTCGTGCAATGTTCTGAAGTCAGTTTGGTACTTTGAAATAGTATTATAGTGGGTAACTGCTATATTTTATCTTGACACAGAAATAAAGTTTTTATTTATTATTATTATTTATTACGACCGGAAAACATTGGTTGTATGTTTTGGTGATATGGCCACTCATTTTAAAACAAAGTCTGTGTTTCGTTCGAAACACGAATAATCGAATCACAGTTCGCATAACACAATATGGAATAACACAATGCGTAAATACAGAAGAGAATTGTTAACGCAGAAAACATAAGTCGCAAAGATTAATCGAATGCAAGGGTAACGAAAACAACAGCGATGTTTTGCCGAACATAATTGAGAATACGTAAAACACAATTCGTAACATCAAAAACACCAGTGATAACATTAAAAAAAGCATTGGCAAACAGCATAACTAAATCCCAAACCAAACTTGATCCCAAACTTAATTTTGGCGATAATCACCCCTCATGATACACAGGGGAACATTTGATTGACAGCCAAATTTGGGCGCGATTCCGGAATAGGCCGTCATTACAGTTCGCGCTCCAAAGCACGCTTCAATAATATCATCGCCTTGTAAAAATATTCAAAGTAGTGTTTGAAAACTGAGCAGAAGTAGCCGAGAGTTTTACACCTGATAAAACACTTGATGCAATTTGATTTGAACGACTTCAAAAATAATTTATATTTTTAGCGGGGCCGAGCTGAGTGGCAAGTTCATCCGCGGGGGATGTTTTGAGTTATAGCTGACACAACAAAACTATAATAACAGAGAGTCAAAAAAGTTTCTTTAACAGCAACGCATTGGTTGAACGAGGTTCGTTCTGAGTTACAAATCATTCGAATCTTGTAGCCGCATAAATATGTTAATAAATTTAAAAAACGTTCTCTGGTTAAAAAGTTTAGAATGTATGAGCTTTCGATTGCCAGTCTGCAATCTTTGACAAATAAAGAATAAAATGCGCGAACATAGAAATATATACGGTAAAAAGTGTGAAGTAGAAAAATACCGATAGAAACAATAAAAATACTTTTGGGGGAATAAAATGCTAATACAATGTCTTTAAAAGAATTGAATATTGCCTAGGTACTTGTTTCGAGTTATCGTCTGCTTCGCTTGTAATTGCAGTAGGCCAAGATTCCAGTGTTTCGTTACGCGAAAGTTTTCCTTGTCACTTACACTTTTTACCGTATATATTTCCATGTTCGCCCTTTTTATTCATTATTCGTCAAAGAGTCCCTTTCTCGATATATCAACAACAATGGCTTAGCAGTCTATGAATATTCCATAAAACGATTCAACACAAAAGATTAACGTAATAATGGATAAAATAAAAAGAAGAGGTACTGCAAACTGGCTATCGAAACCTCACATATTTAAAACTTTTTAACCAGAGAACGTTTTTTAAGTTTGTAAATATGTCTTATCACCTGGTTACTCGTCCATTTTTAAAGCATAAATATCCGTTGTCTGTAAGTCTATTTTGCCAGGTTAACGGCAGCTACGTTCATCGGATAACAAAAAGCAAAGCAATTAAATCGCTTCGTTTGTAACTTTTGTTTTACTACGAAATAATTGTTTATGCAAATATGTCTTTATCTTTATTCATGAATACACATGGTGTTTTGAATAAAAACGTAATCACACCTCCCTAAGAAAGTCACACCTTTGCACTTAAGTGTGCTTTTACGTGCACACACTCTAGAAGACTGAAATGAAAATCTAAGACTGAAGAAGTTTTATGAGACTATTTCAGAAAGAGGTCTTCGTGAGCTCAAAGTTGCGCGCGTTCGGGTTATCAAGCTGAAGATTTAACGATCATCCACGAATGTTTCGGCGTGGTTTCGGCAGCGTCACTTAATACAAAAGGCCTATTGTTTAATTCTTAATGTGTGAATGCGAACCGGTACAATAGACCATTTCTTGACACGGAGGTAAAAATAATCTCCTAAAAATAGTTATACCGAAGATGACTGGTATGGTGGATAAAACGGCTTTGACAAAAATCACTGTGATCTTTATATAAATATCACGGCGACCATTCAAAATCGTTTTCATGAAAAAATAAATAAATAAATAAATAAATAAAAAACTTGACAATAATTTCATTGTCTGAACATTGAACCCCGCCTTCCCCTGAGACTAATATCAAATCCCTCTCTGGGCTTTTCAGATTGACGTTAAGGGTTTTTGCACTCATGTGATAGGTTGATATGCTTTTAATTATTAATGAGTTTTGAAATAAAATGAAAACGGTTTCTTCTGTTGTTCATTCCATTTGAAGACGAGAATCGAAGCAGAATTAAAGGTACGTAAGTTCTCTGTGTGAAAGAGCCATATATTTTACATAACGTTTTCAAATAATCGAAGTCCAATCCAAAGTCTAGAGCTTTGCTGCATAGCAAAAAAAATACTAGGACTAATCTGTGAAGAATATATTCGCCATTGGAAGTTAGACAATTCCGTACAGGCCATGAGAACAGTGAGCCATCGAATTATTATAGAAGCAAGACAATGTCTACCTCTTCACTCATTTAAATCTTAAGCAGTTTAGAGCAATGATAAATATTAGCCGCGACAAACAATATAAATGCGCAAAGACGCGCAAAGGTATAATTGGTAAATGAGACATCAACAGTCACTTCATTCGGGATTTCTGTGAATGGAAGAAGTCAATTTTTTCATTTGTTGTGGCTTTTCGCAAGTCAAAATTTCTCCTTATGAAATAACAAGAGGTTAACGGTTCTTTATGGAAAAGATAAAAAAAATCAAATTAGTTACTTCACGCTAGTGTACTCGTACTGTTTTGAATAGCAAAAGGATCTCGCCATATATACACATGCCGATTTCTCGGCTTACTCTGTCAACGCAAACCATACAATGAAGGAAAGTTTTGTTTCGTCATCAATTCAGCAGGAACAAATGTTCTCAAAATAACAAGCGGATGTCTTTCCTTCTTCACATGTTATAAGACGATTCGCTATCTCTTGAGATAAAACTATCTATTTTCCGTCGAACTAGAAGAAATGCGTTCAGTGGATTCCACACCCAAACTTAATTCCAAATCCAGACATCTTTTCTTAAACCATTTTTACGTTTGTTCGCTGAAATATTGCTTTCTAAGATTTCAATTTTTAAATGTGATAATTGTTTCACGGCACTATTTTAGACACTTTGACATCGTAAACCAGTACGTCAAAGATTTAAACATTTTATTTTAACATTCGGCTGTCAATTTCGTCGGTGCTCCAAAAACACGCCTCAATAATAGTTACTTGTAGAAATATTTAAAGTATTGTTTGTAAAAGGAGATACAAAAACATTCCTCATGCGTCCCTACGAAAATAAGGGAAGTGCGCTTTTGAGCAAAGAGTAAATAAGCATACAAGAAAAAACAGATTGGCATTCCACAAATGTGCCATGGGCATGGCATCTTGTCTGCCCTCGAAAATGTTGTGCATTTAAAGTTATGAGGTAAAGATATTCTACTGGAAAATGCTATAGCAAAGTTTATTGGTACGGTGGAAAAAGCGACGACGGGCAGCGAGTTAAGCGGAAAGCCTAAAAAAGAATGAACAAATGTGTGTCCTGTAGTAGACAAATTTGTCGGTTTTAATTATCAGATTTCGATTTTGAAACAATCACGTGTCACAAACTTTGCGCAGAAAAGCAATGTACTCCACATTTAGGCCACTTTGAATAAAACATGAAAATTGTTCTTTTTACTATCAAAGCACCTTGAACATAATGGTCTGTGTTAATTCTCTTATCTGAACGATTGGGCAAAACACGAATCTTCGTGCTTCTCAAAACGAAAACTTTCCAGTTTAGTTAATGCGCTATATTGTTCGCAATAAAGGTAAAGGCTTGTTTTCGCCGTAAACAGGCCATGATATTGCTTCTTTTAAGGAAAATAACAGTATATTTGTAAGGTGCTTGAAACAGGTTTGTCAGCATTTCACTCCAGGGCACCGCTGCGTTTGATTTTAAAATATAAGTTATGATGTCTAGATAACTGCACAACTAAACCGATATCGTGAGGTTAACACGGTTCGATAGTTTTTTGAAAATTGAACGACTTCAAACGCCAAAAGCCAAAAGAGATGAGAAACTCTGTAAAGAGACGATTCTTTACTCAAACATTCATGATATATTAAGGTATACACTTGAATAGCTGAGTTCCATGCTTTCCTTTTAGCGGTGTCACCGTGGAAATGGGGTCGTAAAAAGACTTAATGACAAAACTCGCCACAGATTATTAAAGCAGAGTGTTTTGGATCGCAGTTTTATTAATTTTAGAACGTCGGTTTATAATTTCGATGAAGGTTGCCTTCATTAAATTTTCGTTTAACAAATAAAAATAGAAGAGAACGGTAACAAAAATAATAGAAAATAGACGTCTTTACCTGGATTCAAACGCGGGCAAGTGATTCCCGGTGGCGCTTGGTGAGAAACCTGATTAAATATTTAAATAGTTTAAACTTCTTGTTGTGTTGAAAAATCCATATGAAATCCTTAGCTATAGATCGGTTTTAATTTCCATCAAAGGGCTCTAAATGCGAAGCATCAGTTTATCATGTTGATAATGTAATGTCTTTTTCTGTGGACGAGTATTCCTAATATATATTTCTTTGCATTTGGGAAAAAGGCCTCACTGGTAGAATTACCGATAAACCCTAACCCATACTATCTTGCGGTCGTGGCTTTAAGCTTTTATTCGACAACGTTAATTGAAATAGCTGTATACCTAATTCAATAAAGGTTAACGTTGCTTTGGGCAGCTATTGTTTGGCGGTCACTCAAGCAAAGCATTGCATTGTGTTCCGTATGCCCAAACGCCGATGCCCTATTACCAATTGCTGAAGCAACCGTTATTGAATTAGGTACAATTCGGTGTCCGAAATAGAGGTGTCCGTAAGGAGAGGTTCGACTGTATACGCAAAGCGTTGAACGAGATATAGTATCTTAATCTCCTTTCTTCCTTCTCTTTATCCATCCTTTCATGGGCTGTCACGGTTAATAGCTATTGAATAAAAATCCCATACCACCTTGCGGTCTTGGCTTTTCGCCTTTTTTATCCGACAACGTTATTGAAATAGCTGTATTCACGAGATAAAAAAGAATGGAACACATTGTCTTTTTACATGCCGATTTCCGTAGTTCAATCAAAACAAGTCGCCAAACTTCGCTTTAATATGAAAAAATATATATATTTACTTTCTTTCATCCCGAGTTCTGTATTGTGCAAAATTTGTTAATCATCTCGTTTTAACATCTCCACCAAAAATTGCATGCGTTCCCTTTTACAAAATATATTTTTTTCTGCACATGTCAATCGACGTCTCTGTTTTTACACAATTTATTTTAGGATTCCTTGGTTTGCCAAATATGTTTTCAACAACAGTCTCCGTTGTTGTTGCTGTTTGTTTCATTTCCTTTGTGAGAGGGCTTGCCTTAGATCGCGAAGTTGCTAATAATGCAGCATTGAAGTGTGCTGGATCTAATTGGCGTGCAGTCGTTTCTGATCCCAAAAGCAAGGATGAGCTTATGGAACAAACCTGCAAATGTTTAAAGGTAAGACTTAATCTCAAATAACTTTTGTGGGGTACGCTCTTTGTAGGCAAGATGAAACAATTAAAACTCCTCAATGTTTTTATAAGTAAGGGGGGAGGGGGGGAGGGGGGGCATGTATTTTTGTGCAGCTGAAAATGAGACGTCTTCAAGGTATTTATATTTTGTTCAAAACTTCAAAAGGAAGTTGACTGCGCGGGCATTCAATCCATGTTTGCATTGCAGGCTATGCAATTAAAAATTCATACCTTCCACAAAAGTCATTTTCAAAAGGCACTTTCCAGTTCCAAAATTGTTTTCTTGCAGCAATTTAACATAATGCCTTATCCATGTATAATTTCGATTTATCTCATTTCTACTGCTTGATATTGAGCAAAGGGTAGAAAGCAGGCATGGCAAACTTGCTGATTCAAAAGCGCTCAAGTATGTATAATGTAGACAAAAGGGAGAGTCCTGAAATGTACCAACTGGCAACAAATAATACGGCAATGAAACTTTGGAAGACTTATTCAAAAGTCCCCTATACTTTTATTTTTATTTTATTTTGCTCCCTTAAAATGGTTCGATGGTCAATTACATGTTAAACATCAGTTCAAAAGATTTGAAAACATCTGCATTGACTATTTTTTAAATAAAGTATTCCCTAACACTGAAGTGCTACCTCTGAAGCAAACCAGTCTTCAAAACTGCAAAGTTTAATAAAGACGTACCAGAGCGTTTTTGAATGTGTTGAAAATATCCATAAAAATTAAAGATTAGCATTACTTTCTGTTAATTCGTCAATGCCAATGTTTACCTGGCAAATTGTAATAATATTTTCACCACATATTACTCATCTGCGATAATACTACCTCATCGAGAGTTTCATCTTATAATAGACTATAAAAGGCAAACAGCCGTTTTAAAAGTTTAGAGAAAAATTAATATGCAAAAACCATGACGTCGTCAGATCGATGTTATGGTAACACTTTTATCAATCAAATCGACTTTTCTGGAAGGTTAATTTCATCATAAGTATATGTGGGAGACAGCTTGTCTGACGAGCTTATGCAGTAAACTATCACCTGTTTAATTTTTATGTTGTGTCGCCAAAAGAAAATTATCCACCTTATTGAAACTTTACGAGCGTGGAGAACATAAACGTGTTATAAATAAACCTTTTTTGTTTCCAGGCAGCTTTTAAGGTGTGAATTGTATATATATTTTTCTAGACTAGCCACTAATTTACAATTCTTTACAAGACGTTGAACTCGGGTCCATGATGAAACTACTCCAGTTCAGTTCAGGAGGTGAGCCAGGGACCTGGTACCACTACCTGTCTCACTAAACTTTTCTTTACTTGTCTACAGGAATTCGTTCAGTGCATTATAAAGACAGACCCTGCTGACTACAAATCATCGGTCCCCGATATGCTCCACTTCATACTCGCTTATGATTGGCAGCTCATGGTAATTATGAAGAGAGCAGGATTTTGCAAAGACATGCAGACCGATCAACTGAAGAAAATCACAATGGATACAGGTATATTTTCAGGTTTTGCCTTGTCTTATGGAAAATTCACGATCACGTTTCTTTCGTTGTAATGAGTGAAATGTCACTCGATCGTTGTCATCGCTCGCTAACTGGCTGTAAACCTGTGTTGGTAATTGCCCAGTGTACGTTCTTTATCCAGCTGTCTCGTTTCACAAAATGGATATTTATTCCACTATAAGATATGTTTATTTACCGCAAATAAACGCCGCTTATAACAAAACATAAAGAACAATTAAAACTATTACGTTGTTTCATATTCACGGGATACATGGATCCATGGATACTTTGAATGAAGATCAGTAGGTGTCTTCTCTTAAAATTTCTTGAACTGAGTGTGAATTTCAATTTGCGAGCCTGTAGTTCCTATGTAATATTTTGATATCAATATATTTTTTTAACAATTGCTTGTTAAGAAAATCTAAAATTACTATCCGAGATGCAATTTTTATGTCCATGGTTTTGATTTATTCTAGGCATAATGAAAAAAGAGAACTTGCAGAATGTTGGTAAGTTATTACTGTTTTAAGAGCATATTCGTATGGAACCTTCGTAGGATATGCCAGATCTGAACAGCAATTTATCTATTTTTATTCTATATTATAAAGAATACATAGAATGCTATATTATATAGAAATATATCTATATTAAATAGAAATAGAAACAAACAAACAAACAACAATAAGCAATTGATACAATAATGATATTCCAATCCTATTTTCTTATAATTGATCAGATACCAACCTTCCGTAAAAAAAGCATTAGGTCGTGTAAATATTAAGCAAACCAAGGTAAAAGAAAATTTATACATTTACTATACTAGAAACTTAAATACACATAGCTTCCATCGTATCCCTGAAGAATTAGAATTTAAACGAAATTAGTCAAAGAAATCTCATCTTCTTAGATAATTCGCTTTACCAGAAACTTTAGGGATACTAAGTACCAGCTGTTTTGAGATTTCTGGGATCGTTTGGGTAACCAATACGAGCCATGAATGGTTAAAACGTTGTTTTAGGAAACCACAGTAATGAACGCTGAGTACCCAAACGATCCCAGAAACCCAAGTGCCGAATTTTCGAATAACAACACACCGAAAGTGACAAGCATGGTTGACATGTTGCCACTGGTAGAATTTGATAAATATCGTCTAATTAACGGCAACCAAATAAAACAAGACAGCAAGACCAATTTTCAGATATGTATACCGTGCTGTAGAATCTAAGCCAGTTCCAGTTTTCTGTAGGGAATAAAAAAAGTAGTATAAAAATAATATTGAATTATTTTTCTGCCGACAGAGAAGGACAGCTACAAAAAGTGTGTTGGAGATGCCGTGCGCAAATGCATAACACGAGATGTGACCCTGGTTAATATAGGGATGGACAACAACCTTCTGACTTCGTTTTCAGATTATATTGGCTGTATGGAAGAGGCAGGTTACAACTGTGACGCAACTATGCTGGATCATTTTATTGCCATTTTGAAAGCGTTCCAGAAACACCTGGAGCAAAACAGTGGAAAATTGGGAAAGATGGCTGAAAACATAGAGTACAGTTAGTGATGCACTATGATAATCGTGTGTATTTACATAAATCTGATATTTGTTAAAATAGTAGTTAAGGCAACATAAGTGACGGTGATCGCGCTCATTAAACTTGTGTTAAGTAAACATGAGGAAAAGTTCAACTAAAAATAAAGTGACTCTCGAATTACACTTGTATTAAAGATTAAAGGGACACTGTCCCGTCTGGTATATCGTCATTTCACGATTGTGGTCGGGAGCTTGCTTAAAGCTTGCTTTATTATCTTGAAATAGGAAGAAAAAGTCGCTAAAAGTGATGAAAGCACTTACAGTTATTTTGAAATTGCGGTGAACCAATTGATGGCCCTTCAGAATCCCCTTTTAGTATTAGAGACATACACTATGATGTGGCTATGTTGTTAACCTAGACTTTTATAAAAAAGGAGCTTGCTTAAAGTTTGTTTTATTATTTTGAATGGGAAGAAAAAGTCGCCAAAAGTGACGAAAGCAAAGAAATATAAAACAAAGAGACAAAACGATGGCTAAAAAGAATGACAATTTTGATTTCTTGGCAGGCGGTCAAGAAATCAAATTTGATGAACGGTAAGCCACTTCCATCCTTGCATTCCTGACCCCGGTAGTTCAAAAGCTGAGTCGTAATAGAACGCTGGATTTAAGCCCCCAAACAGCCTTTCCCTCGTTAACTATGCTTGATCAAGACGTTACCTATATCTGTGTTTTTTAAAATCTTTAAAAGAACAAAATCAAACTAAGTTAGAAAGGGGAGGATATTGAGAAATTATAGTTTTTTAATCTCAAAAGTTTCAACCTTTTCCCATCATTTGTCTTTTATTAAATGAAATTATATCCTTGTAAGCAATTATGTTTACCTCTTAAAGATACGGTAGCTGTATTTAGTTTTTTTCTTGACCTTGTTACGATAGAGGCTTTGTTTTCGGTTGAACGGTAGATCCCAGGAGAGATAAAGAAGTGTTATCATTTTAGTCTTTGTTACAGTGTTTTGTTTTGTTTTTTTTCTTTTTGGCACTGTTATCTGTGTAATTAGCTTAAGTATTGTTAGGTTCTTTTTTGTATTTTCTTTCTTTTATTTTCTCAAAGGATGTCATTATTGAAGATTTTGTCACTGAATGTGCGAGGGCTGCGCAAAGCGGAAAAAAGAAGAGTTATGTTTTCGTATCTCAAACACCAAAAAGCGTCAATTTTCTGCCTTCAAGAGACCTTTTCCAAAAAAGAGGATGAGAAAATTTGGCGTGCTGAATGGGGTGGCCAAGTAATATTTTCTCACGGCTCAGAGCATTCCAGAGGTGTATGTATCCTGGTTAATCCGAATAGCACCTTTTTGCTTGAATGTAAAGAAAGTGATCCAGAAGGACGTTTTATTTTTACCAACTTAAAACTAGGAACCGAAGAGTTCTCAATAGTGAATGTTTATGCACCGACTGATTATCGCCAGCAACTTCCCTTTTTAAGAAATTTAAGCCAATTGTTGATGTCCAAAGCTTGCATAACCAGAGTCATTATAGCAGGAGACTGGAATACAGGGCTAAACTACCAGGATAAAAGTGGAGGCTTGCCATGGAAAGAAACAAATTATAGAAATGGATTATTAAGTCTAATGCAGCAGTTGAATATGATCGACATTTATCGTACACTACATCCGAATACAAGAACGTACACTTATGAGTCCAAGAGTCTAAAATTAAAGACCAGAATCGACTTTTTTTTAGTAGCAAAACAACTCTTCAATTTTGCGAAAAAAGCTGAAACTCGCATGTCAATTGCACCTGATCACAAAGCTATTTTTTTCAGTTTACAAATTGACCAAACATTTAAGCGTGGACCTGGGATTTGGAAATTTAATAATACGCTATTGCAAGACAAAGAATATGTCGATCTTATAAATAACAGCTATGCGGATATTCAAGAAAAGTATCACGATGTTGAGAACAAACAACTCTACTGGGAATTACTAAAAATGGAAATCAGAAACAAAACAATTTCCTATTCGAAAAAGAAAAAACGAAAGCAACGAGATCAGGAAAATAACATTCAATGTAAGTTAGAAGAACTAGATAGAGAAATCTGTAATAATGAAAATCTTACTGATGATGTTTTAAATGAATTTGAAAAACTCAAAAAGGAACTGAAAGATATATACGATTTAAAAGGAAAGGAGGCGATGTTTAGATCTAAGGTTAAGTGGATAGAAAATGGTGAGAAGCCAACAAAATATTTTTTAATCTTGAAAAACGCAATTATGAGAAGAAAGTTATAACTCAGCTGAAAACAAGCGAAGGTGAAACCGTCTCGGACATAAAAAAAATTAATGGTCAAATAGAAAACTTTTACAAGACTTTTCTGACTTCTAATATTTTATCAGAAGACCATGCAATCGACAAGGAATTTGACCTATTTTCAGCTGAACTGAATAATCCAAAATTATCCCATTATGAGAGAGATGAATTAGAATACGATCTAACAAAAGAAGAGCTGTTAAATGCCCTTAAAGGATTTCAACCAAGTAAAACACCAGGAGATGACGGCCTTACAAAAGAATTCTATGAAACATTTTTCGAGCTTATAGGCGACAATCTATTGGACTCTTTCAATGAAGCCTTTAAAGAAGGGAAAATGTCGGTATCCCAGAGGAGAGGCGTTATCACTTTAATTCCAAAAGATGAAAACAATCTTACTATTCTAAATAACTGGCGCCCAATCACACTTCTTAATGTTGACTATAAAATATTGGCTAGAGTTATTGCGAAAAGAATAGAGAGCACGTTACCCAAATTGATCCACTCGGACCAAACGGGCTTTGTCAAGGGAAGATATATTGGTCAAAATGTGAGATTGCTAAATGACCTTATGGAATACACCGACCTAAAAAAAGTCCCAGGAATCTTACTTTTCACAGACTTCGAAAAAGCGTTCGATACTTTAGAGTGGGATTTTATCCAACACACTTTAAGGTTCTTTAACTTTGGCCAAAATATCAAAAAATGGATATCTGTGATGTACAGAGATACTGAAAGTGGAGTTATCAATGGAGGTTACATGACAAATTATTTCAAAGTATCAAGGGGGGTACGCCAAGGTTGCCCTCTTAGCCCTTTATTATTTATTCTATCTGTGGAACTACTGGCTCAGAAAATACGTCAAAATCCTAGAATTAAGGGAATCGAGCTTCCAAATTCGGAGGAAGTCAAACTTAGTCAATTTGCCGACGACACAACGCTAATATGTAAGGACACAACGTCATTAACAGAGAGTATGACAATACTGGATAGCTTTGGTAAAGTATCAGGACTTAAACTAAACACAAAAAAGATAAAGGCTATATGGATAGGTTCGCTGAAGGACAATAAAACAAAGCCTTTAAATATAAATATAACCAAGGAACCAGTCAAAAGTTTAGGAACACATATCTCGTATAATCATCATAAGAATAATCATGAAAATTTTTTCATTAAAATTCAGAAAATGGAAACGAAACTGAACATTTGGCTATCTCGGGATCTCACTCTTATGGGAAGAACTTTGTTAGTTAAAGCTTTAGGTATCTCAAAGTTGATTTACTCCGCCTCAATGTTAACAATTCCTGAAGAAGTAATTAAAAGAGTTCAAGAGAAGCTGTTTAACTTCCTCTGGAGAAACAAAAAAGATAAAATAAAAAGAGATGTCCTATTTCAGCAGCCAAGCAAAGGTGGCCTAAACTTCCCGAACTTAAGAACTACAGTGAAAGCGCTTCGGTTGAGTTGGATAAGTAGATTGCTAAATGACTCAAATGATGCTTGGAAGGCTATCCCAAATGCTTTCTTTAACAGATATGGGGGTCTGACCTTTTTGTTGAAATGTAATTATGACACCAAAAACTTAGATAGAAATGTTTCATCTTTCTACCTAGAAATGCTTGATTACTTCAGAGAACTGCGTTCAGCTTACTCAGTTCACGACGAGTACAATAGTGACCTTATTCTATGGAACAACCAAAGCATCACTATTGAAGGAAAATCGCTCTACTGGAAGAACTGGGTTGAATCTGAAATATACTTTATCCATGACATCTTAAATGAACAAGGGAAATTCCTTACCTATGATGATTTCAAACGCAAATATAAAATCAATATAAACTTTATTAATTACTTTCAAATTTTGGCATCAATTCCGACAAACCTTAAAACCAAATCAGCTTCCACCCCAAGGCCACTAGGATCCTTTCTAGATGATCGTAATGTATTTAACCTTTCCAATACTAAGTCCATTTTACTAGATAAAATGCGTTGTAAAGATTATTATGCTCTGTTCCAAGAAAAAACAGATGTTGTTCCCACATCTGTTAAATCTTGGTTCAAAACCTATCCAAACGTAGCGAACAAATGGAAGGAATTATTCCGTAATATATCTCGTTTGTTTGTAGATAATAAATTAAAACAATTTTCTTTTAAATTATTACATCGAATATTAGTGACAAAAAAGGAACTTAAAAGGTTTAAAATCGCGTCAGACGATCACTGTTTCTTCTGTAAACGCCCTGATTCCTTAGAACACGCGTTTCTGGAATGCTCTATTGCCACCAATTTCTACCGTGAATGTACACTATGGTTTAACAATGAACATAATACTGACTTTAACCTGTCCAGTCAACAAATGCTTTTCAAAGATTATAACCTGCCCCCAGAGACCAATCCATTACTAAGCCGCAAATTCGGAATCTTCATAGTACTAGTTCAAAAGTACGTTTATTCATGTAAAATGATTGAAAGGTTTCCTGAATTTAGTGAACTGAAACATAAAATTTTAACGCAATGGAAAATTGAAAACTGTGAAACTGTCCTTGCACATTGCAGTACATAGTAACCGATAGAAAAGACCAAATGTTAAAACTAAATAAAACTGTATTTCTTCTATATTAACCTGTTGTATATATATAATATTTCTTTTTTTGCTTTCTTTTCTTTTGCATTTCTTTTATTTTTCTATAAATATTGTATGTAAATTGTATTTAGTGTAGTGGAATGTGTCTTAATAAAGTATATATATATATATATATAAATATAAAAAAAAAAAAAAAATAAAAAAACTAAGTTAGAAATGTTTCTTGTCACCGGACTAACTTTTGAACACAACCTAATTTGCATAATATTCACTACATTTTTCCTAAAGGAACCGAAGATCGGGACTTAATAATTAGCTAGTTATAGCCATCAAACCATTCAAAACGTTTATTTGTGTGTTCTCTACTGTATTTATGACTAAAAATCGTGAAATATAAATATATAAAACGCCTATATTTAAAGCACTCTGAATTGTCCAACAACCTAATTTGCATAATGTGCGTTTTATGTTCGCAAAAGCACGAAACGTGTAATTTCGCTGTGGAAAAGGAAGACAAAAAGCGCGAAGTAGTTTTATATTTCTATGCTAACTAACATTTGTTTAGCAGAATTAAATTGAAATTTAAAGCGTTTCGGTCTGGACTTGGGGAAATTTAAGACAGCGAAGACAGGGTACTTTCGCATGTTTTCAAAAAGCGATTAAATGGGTACTACGGGAGTTATTAATTTTCTTGAATCTCCAATCAAAAAACTTATCAAAATTAACTTGCGTTTCACACCTTTGAAGGAACACTGAACTTAGGAATAATAAAAATTCCTTGCTGCGCTTGGTGGTTTCCGACAGCGAGCTCGTCAATTTATACAATTTTCGATTCTGGCCAAGCGCAAATTTAGGCCTTTTCCCGCTTTGACTGTTACAAGCTCTAAAAATACAATTTAACGTATTTCCGAAAACTAAAGTCGTTTCATTTATGACCCAAGATAGTTTACTGGGCAAAGTTTGAGGGAAAATATTTTTCCGACTCGAAATGCAGTGGACCGCTTTTACAGACACTGCCTTTAAAATTTGCATGACTTCAGATGTAACACTTTCAACGGTATTGTGAGTGAAACCTCTGGCTGTGAGACGTAATTTGAATTTGTCGATACTCTCTCCTTTTGATCGACATTTCACAATAAGAATATATCATGTCGTCAATGTATCTTTTTCACTCAAGTGGTCTTGCATTGCTAAGTCCAGTTATTTCAGTTTCAAGCTCGATCTGAAATAAACATGTTTGCAAAGGCAACGGCTATCTCTGCCCATATGCCCATTGCAGTTCCGTGAGATTGGAGAGTATGGAATATATATAGATAGGCCAAGCCTAACAGCGTCGCACTTTGAACAAGCTTAACTAAGGTGAAACTTAACTAAGGTGAAAGGTTGGAAGCACAAGAATTAAGATTGACGAACGGGCTATTTTCAATTTTAGCAATTCTCAAAAACAGTATTACCCGACCGTCTGCACAGTACATTTAGACCGTACAAAAGTTCACAAAAACAACTTTTCTCTGTCTAGAATAACTAGTACGACTACTTTCCGAATAAAATGCAGTTTTTGTTTGTCAAAAATTGCCCGAGAAACTGATTTGGAAATCAAAATTGCAAAAATACACAAACATATTTGCATAAGGCGACTCGAGTGAAGACAGAAAATCTAAGTCTTGTTTTGTTTACATTAAATCGCTTTTTAATCTATGTAATGAATGAACAAAGACATAAAAACAGATGACACAATCTTCTTTCGAAAACTTTTATTCAAATCTACATTAATTTATGTTTAAAAGCAAAACACATACCATTTATAGCGCATCAAGGCAGAGCTGTCCTCGTTGAAATTCAAGATAAGACTGACACGTCTTAATTTGAACGTTTCATAAACATGTCTCCAAAACGTAAGAGAACACAAAAGAAAAGTCAATCAAACATTGATATCAACATAAATTCCCATCGAAAAATATGATTTATTTTACCTTTAAAGCACTGGACTGCTTAGAAATTCGTTAAAACTCCGCTTCTTCTGTTCTGAAATCCACTTGACACTTCTAATTTCTACTTCCTAAAAAAACAATTCATAATTAGACATTTAAAAGTTTGCCTCTAAAAAATGTAATATTGACTGTCTTGTTAAGCGCTCAGTTCCGTCAACAAAAAGCTTTGTTTCATCTTTGGATGTGGAATATTATACCTATCAGCAAGAAAATTATTTTATTTTTCACCGATCAACAAAAACTCTTATTCCTGCACCTTCTATTCTTCATCACCCTTCACAAAAATATTACACAACTTGACTCCACTTGTAATTTATACTTCCTATCACGCAAATTATTCGAAGTAAACATCAATTCGTGATTAGTAATTACACATTTGAAAGTTTCGTTACAAATCAGGCTGCGTCGGTAAGCAATATATTTTATGAAATTTGTGTTTCGGTGTTTTAACGTCAAGAAAAAAGAAAAAGTTCTAATTGTATGTTATTGGACAAAAACATGATCGCCCCTTTCTGCGATAGCACCATACTCCTTAAGTTTCAAATAAGCACATTTCGTATTACGTATTTGCGTTTTAAACTTAGTGTTTTCCATCATGGCAACTCCTTAACATCTGTTGATTATTCACCCGTAATGTGGAAAGCCACATCGATACCCCTTACTTTGCTTTCTCTGATCTTGCTGTGTGATTTAAGAGCCAATGTCTGAAATTTTCGAAAATCGGGCGTCAGTCACAAAATTTCGGATTTCTTCATATTTTGCCCAAATAATCTCTATAGTGAAGTATTTTCAAAAATAACATTAAAAATTGTAACGGCGTTTTATTTTTTTCGAAAACGGGCAAAGTTTGAAAAACGGCAAATCGGCGGCCTTTCAGTTGTGAAACTGGCGAAAAATTACACATTTTCATCTCGCTCGTACAGACAAATGCGATGCCATACATTAATAAAATGTGGCTACAAAATAAACACGCTCTTGTTCTTCACACTACTGTTATTGACTTTGGATTAGCAGTTGAAATAAGAATATTTCGGCCGTAAGAAGAAACATGATTTCTTCCATTTTAAAAATTAGCAAATTTGAACCAATTTCAACGCCGTGGAAACCCAATTGGTACGTTGAGTTTGAAAACAAAATCAAGACAGTCTTGAAGCACAACTTCTGTTGTTTACTGTGGTAAAATATTTCTGGCGGCACTTAAAAGTGCCCCGTCGAGAGACCAAAATGTGAAGGGTAGTTTGACACCAGAAAAACTTGTGACACGAGCCTGAGCGCTGACACTAACGCACAAAATGTTTATCGCAAAAAAATAGTTCCTTTGAGACAAAGCCTTTTTCAGAATCGTAAAGACTTCAGAAGAACTTTATCTATCCTTTGCTAACTTAAAATATATCTTTTAAGCAGTTTGTTGGGATACGGAGCAGAGACACGAACATCGATCATGTTGTGCGACCTTACAAATAACAGTAATCAACACTTACCCGCTTTTTCATCAGAAAATTAAACGGACCCGAACCTTGAATTGCGTTTATAATAAAGACAATCCTGCACTCCGATCCATTATATTGCTGTGTTTGGAATATCTGAGCCTTTTAGAACATATCATAGCGTTATTTACTCCAAATTTGTTAAAACAACAGTCCCTAAATGACAGTTCGGAAGTTTCCCACAATGTGTTGCAAAGAGATTGCGTGACGCGTAGCACACTGGAATTTGCTGCGTGCTTATGGTATCGGTCAAGGAAAGAACATTGCCGTGAAAAAAGGTTTCGGGTCAGTGTCATTTATAAATTACTTCAATTATATTTGTTGAAGCCTATGTATTTATTTTATGTTTTTTGGAGGGAAAGGGGTTGACAAATACCAAAAAAAAAAACCATTCCTTCACAGCTAAATTACAGAAAAGTATCGAAAAAAATTATTGCACAGCCTCAAGATGGAAACAATTCATGCTCAGAAAACTTGCCCAACCCCCTCCCCCCATCCCTAAAAATAAAATGGTCCATCCCCAAGGAAAGTAAGGAGGGGACACTCATTCATCTTCGAAACATTGACGGCTATTTAATATTTCATCTATAGGTTTACTTATATTTCATAGACAAAGTGTTGCTGAAAGGTTGAAGTTGTCATAAATTGTGGCTTATGATATCATCAACATTTAATATGAGCAACATCATAGAAAAGAAACACTGCTGATCAGCAGTCAATTATGTGTTTTCATTAAAGTCATATCAAAATTCAGAAGCATTAAAATGCAGATTTAGGTTATAAAATGTTTATAACATTGCAGAGCGTTTAAAACTACAGATATGGGCCAAATTTTAAAACGCAAAAACATTTCGTGAAAGAGTAAAAGGTGAACGAGTATCAGAATTTTTGGTAAGAAATGTACGGAGCAGCCATCTTGGTGCCCCATTTTGGGGCACCAACATGGCGGCCAAAACTTCAAAGTCTTATTTACACCCAAAATCTCATCAAAAAAATATTGAATGCACTATAAGTACCATTAAATCGTCTTATAAGCATCTATAATGCAAAAATAACTTTCAACTACTTCAATTTTGTTTATTATCACGGCTTATCTGAAATAGCGTGACAAAATATTAATTGCGTGACACATTTAAAATATTTAAAATTTGGAAGCAAAACATCGTTAAAACCTGAAACGTTTTCCGAAGGATTGTAACATCGGAGCCCACATACCATGTTAGAAACATTTCTGTAGGATGTAGAGTTTATTTTTTATATGACGTCATGTGCAAACCCACAATACTGATATAATGGTGCAGACATTCCTTCACCTTCAGGGTATTATAACAACCGTGAGAGCTGTTTTGAATCACTAAGATCAGAATAATTTGAAACGTATTTTGGAGTTAAGCCCAATTCTTGTTTATCACTTTTTGGTTGAGCAAGTAAGCTTGAAAAGATCATAATTAAGCTTACCCAAAAGCAAAATTGTAACTGTATACAAATGTACTTAACTTTTAAGCTTACTTACTTAAAATGGTAAAGATGTGTTATTGAGAAGGACTCTCGCTTACGGCACTAAATATGGTATTGTAGTATTCTATTGGACTAAGGCAGGAGAACAACAAATTGACTGGGTGCCTGAAAAGGACCAAACGGTTTGGATGTCGTTCAACATGCATGTCGTTTGCCAAGCTTTCGAGCCAAAATTGACTGTGCAACTACCACAACAGTGGCAGATAAATTTACTAAGATTACTATTTATGTAATACGTGAAATCGAGAAGTTATTTTTAATTAACTGTTTTTGCTTTATAAATAAGTCAATGAAAATGTATGTTAGTTTGATTCAGATCAGGTATCCATTTTTAAGTAAAAAAGTTGGATTTTTTTCCAAAGTTCTTAGAACAAACTTCCTCAAATATTATTTGGCAGTGTTTATGATCTTTATATTTTTGTTTGATGATTGTTTTTATTGCAATATCTTAAAAACATTTTTTTTTTATTTTTAAATGCTTTTTAAATGAATTGTTCTAATTCTAGATAAGCAATATTGTTTCTGCCTCTTGTTTGGTAAATCATTCATATTATTTATATAATGTAGTTGTTGTTGTTATTGTTAATAATTTGAATAATATACATGAAAAAATCTGACTCGATTCTGATTGACTAAGAGCAGTGCAGTTCAAGTGTAACACCAGTGCAAAAAGTGTAACACCGGTGCAAAAAGTGTAACACCAGTGCAAAAAGTGTAACACCAGTGCAAAAAGTGTAACACCAGTGCAAATTACAAATCGAAAAAAAATTGATGCAAAAATGTTTTGCAAAAAAGAAAAAAAAATTGGAAAAAAAAAAAAGAAAAGAATCCAAAAATAATTTTTTGCAAAAAAAAAATCCCAAAAAAAATGGATGCAAATTTTTTCATGTATAATTATTAATAAGTAATCATAAGCGGCTCGTGCAATTTGAGCTTTTTGAAAAACTCACTCATGCAAATTAATCCCAAATTGAACTCGAAACCGTATGATTACCTATACAAATCTCGGTGATTTTGAGCTAAAACGGGCTTAAAAATCTGGAAACTGAATACTTATGGTCACTTAGGTCTATCTGAGACCAAGTGAACTGTTTGTGATAATTTTGTTTATTGAAAGACGAAAAAACTATCATGAATGGCAGGATTCAAGTCAGGACTCAAGCTATAGCCCTAATTAACCCTAACTCTACGTCTAACCCAAACTAGAGTCCTCGTCGCATCCTGACCCGATCGGACCTGGCTTGAATCCTGTCTCATATTCTGTCCAGAGACCAGTGGCTTGATATTTACGAAAAGTACTGAAGTGACTGTCAGATCAGGTATCCATTTTTAAGTGAAGAAGTTGGATTTTTTTTCAAAGTACTTAGAACAAACTTCTTCTGATTTTATTTGGCAGTGTATATGATCTTTATATTTTTGTTTGATAACTTTTTTATTCATTTTTAAGTGAAAAGGTTAAATTTTTTTTCAAAATACTTAGAACAAACTTCCTCAGATTTCATTTGGCAGTGTTTATGATCTTTATATTTTTGTTTTATTGCAATATCTTAAAAAATTAAAACATTTAAGAGCAAATCAGTGCAAAAATCAAACATTACACAGCAAAGTTAAAAAACTAAAATTCGCTCTTCTTTTGCATACAGGTAGCCTTTAGTAAGTATACAATTGCTGTGTAGTTTTTTTTTCTTGAAAATTTTATTTGTTTTGGGAAAATGAAAACATTTCGTTTTCAGCCCCGGCTTCAATTTGGCGACACCAAACAGGCTTAAAATAAGTCATGATTCACTCGACTCGCGTATCAAAACTACTGCGCTAGAAAAAGCTGTCATGGTTTCAATTTGTTGTATAACTTGTCATAGTCTAAACACGACGATTTCATAAAAATTAGATTAATTAAGTATTCAAGGGAAGTCAAAAAGCTTATGGCTCTCCGTGCTCTGTAAAACGGTGGTGAAAAACAACGATGATTTTGAGCATGTGCCTTTGTTCAAAATTTGCGTAATATTAAGAATGGCGATACTAGAGTTGACGATCTTTCAAAATATGTAAAGTTTAGTTTGAAGAAATTAATTTGGGATTTTTAAGAATTTCTTGAAAATCGCAAACGAAAGACAAAATCACGCCATTTTGTGCATGCGTGACCAACAACAAAAACGTTTCTCCTGGAGAAATCTTGGCAACTCTGACGCAAAAAATGGAAATATACAAACCTGAACTTGGATATGACATTTCTTGAATGTTCAACTGAGTGTTTCATTCTGCCGTCTGTTCAATGTCATTCGTGAAGTTTATCATGAACAGCAAAGCCCATAGCCACGATCAAAAACGCTTTACCACCTACTTTTACTTTTCGCTGAATTTTTCGTAGCTATTTTACACCCCCCCCCCCCCCCCCCCCCCCCCCCCCCCCCCCCCCCCCCCCCCCCCCCCCCCCAGAAATCTGGCGGAAACTGTAAAAGGGCTGACAATAAAGCGAACTTGTTCAAGCATATGTTCCCAGTTTTTCATTCTTGCATAATCGTGAACCGTGACTATATGCTTCAAATTTGCATATCAGGCTGAGCAGGCGTTCGTGACAGTCACGGTTGGTACACAGGGTGGATATAAAGGTCTTCCCAGTGGCCAAAATTGGGTCTGCCATATGTTTCATGTCTTTTATATAAAACCGCTTAATGCTCGCGCTTTGTGCAGAGGGGTATGCTTCAAGGCTAGAACACGGTGCGACTGCAGTACCTGAACTAGAGAAAGCAGACTGAACTTTCCTAAACGCTTTCTGCCCCATCTCTCCCAATGGGATGAGCACTGAAATGTTCTCGTATCCGAAGTACTCGATTTCCTGCAAAACGGAAGGAGTACGTGAACGCCAAATTCCAGATCGGAGAGTAATACGGTCAAAAAACAGATCCCGCAGGTGTTCCCAAAGCTATGCGCACAGCCAAGGATGCTGATGGTACGCGGCGATATGAAAGCGTCAAATTTCTAACTCTGCAACAGATTGCCGGCTATTTCTCCCGTCTAGCCGCAAAGAGAAACACTGAATATACGCAGGTAGATGAAAACGAAGAAGAAACCGCCAGTTTGAGAAATGAAACCAACTTCAACAGATGAGAGAGCAAGTTGTGACCAACGTTTTAATTCATAACGCCAATCCAATCGTTTACGACGCATATAACATCTGCAAACTTGTGTAAAAGTCCAAACATTTATCATTTTCGATCACAATGCTCCAGGAAATTTGTTTCTCGTCCTCATATCAAACATTACATTAAAGCGAAGGAAGCAGCCCCACATTGACATTCTAACAGACTTTGTAAAGGGTTGCAAATGGCACACCGACAATAACAATCGTAATCTTCTCAGACAGCTAGTGCACAAATGAAGCTGTTCATCTGAAACATACGACACCAGAGGGTGTTTTGGAATATCATATTTTGTACAAGCGACGTAGCACTCGCTTAAAGTGGAATGAAATCATGTATGTATGATAGATGGGAGGTTCTGTTGAAATTGGAAGGTTTGAAATAAAATTGTTGTTGTTGTTGTAAAAACCCCTTAAGAAATCAGAATGCGGAAGATTCTTTGTTCCATGGTTTCCTAATTTTCTTTCTAGGACCAGTAGTCCACAACGGTGTTTTAGGATTAAATGCCTTATAGCTCTCCCACATACACCAAGCAAAAATATCACATCAGTTTATTTTCTTTTTATTACATTAGCATTAATTAACTACTGTTAATTAATTAATTAATTAATTAATTTATTAATTTTATGTCTTTCGTTCGCAATTTTCAAGAAATTCTTAAAAATCCCAAATTCCTTTCTCCAAACTAAACTTTACAAATTTTGAAAGACCGTCAACTCTAGTATTGTCATTCTTAATATTACGAAATTCTGAACAAAGGCACATGCTCAAAATCGTCGTTGTTTATCGCCTACCGTTTTACGGAGCACTGGAGAGCCATAAGATTTTGACTTCCCTTGAATACTTAGATTAATCTAATTTTTATAAAATCGTCGTGTTTAGACTAGCTAGACAAGACAAGCTGTACAACATATTGAAACTATGAGAGCTTTTTCCAGGGCAGTAGTTTTGATACGCGAGTCGAGTGAATCATGACTTATTTCAACCCTGTTTGCATGTGTTTGGGATCGCCAAATTGTGCCCTTAGTTGATAACGACTTTCTTCGTTTTTCTCGGAAACGAATAGACATTTCAAGAAAAAAAAAATACATGGCATTCATATACTTACTATAGACTATCTTTATGCAAAAGAGGAGCGAATTTGATTTTTTCGGCTTTGCCGAAGATTTGCGAATTTGTTTGATTCTTGCACCGATCTGCTCTTAAATGGCGAACGAAATATGCACGCTAGTTGCCCCAGGAGGGGAGGGAGCATGTATGCTCCATTAGAAGTTTCCATGAGGTGCAATGTTTTTAAATGCGGTGGACTACGCTGACTGCGCGCGCATATCACGTACGCCCCCCTTACTAAGGTGCAAATTCTTAGAATAAATTCCACACGTGCTCATTTCGTATTCATAAACAAAACTCTGAAAACTGCTTGTGAGCTTCGCCTGAGCTCACATGCGGAGTAGCTTATAATCCCAAAAACTATTTATCCAATAGACCATTTTCGTATTCTCGGTATTGAACTGGTACTAGCTTGTAGTCGAGGCTCATGCGGGGGAATCTTTTCACATGCAAATATTTTTAATGATATTCCCCCGCATTAGCCTCCATTGCAAGCTAGTATCAGTTCAATGCCGAGAAAACGAAAATGGTCTATTGCAAGCCTTTCTAAACAAAAAACAATCAATGTAAAAGTATTGCCGTACCATGTAATTTTTGTGGAAGGAGCTTGACACCAAACTGCGGGATAATTTTCGAAAAATTATGGGAAATGCAGCATTGGAGATTTGGTTTTGGAGCATTTTATTATATTTACAGAACTAGTGAATACTTTTTAACGGTTCGCACGATTTACAATCGGCTTATAATTCAAATTTAGCAAGCATTGGCAAGGCTTCTCCCCGAAATTTGGGTTCATAGACTGTTTTGTCAAAGAGCATGAAGTATTTAAAATTTTAAGAGAATTTTGGGGTTAAATTTTGATGGCCTGAATTATTCAGCATTTCTGCTCCAACAAAATTTTTCACAGGGTGCTATTTTGTTCACAACGTGGGGTTCATTTAAACCCGATTATCACTAAATATATTTTTTCCCATTGAAATCGAATTCTATCCTATTATTACTAAATAATGGCTGTAAATTTCGCAAAGTTTTAGAAGCATCGCTATAGAGCCGAAAAAGTTATGAGACAAAGTTTGTCATAGACAAGTGCGCCCGAAATAACAACGGAGCCACCTTAAAACAATTGCGCTTTTGTGCAAAGAGGAAATTAGCATACAACACATGTGCCACGTCTTCGACGAAGCGACCATTGGTTCCCGGCTCTTGTCGAAAATTTTGGGATTTTACAGTTCTGAGGAAAAAATAATCTACTACAAAGTTGACAGGCACGGTAGATAAATCGACTGACATTTTTTTTTTCAGTGGTAAAGAACGAGTAGAAATAGCAGCTTGCATCTCCGAACCAGTCGCTTGCCTGGCAATTTACACTAGGGTGCTGGTAGCTTGTGGCTGTTTATATTTTGTTGAGAAGATTCCAAATAGAATAGGAAAAGACTAGATGTCGTAAAACAGTACGGAACAAAAATATTAAAGTCACAATTTGTTGTACTTAGAATCCTGAATAATTACTACCCATATTGGTAATCTTTGTATAAAATTACGTGTGATCTTTATATAAAGATCACGGTGGTCATTTTAAAATCATTCTCATTAAAAATTTAGCGATAATTGCATTGTTTGCATATGCAGCCCCGCACTCCCCTCCCCCTCAGTCTTTGATTGAAATCAAAGACGCCACCAGGCTTTTCATAATGACAATAGATTACCAGGTATAAAGGTTCATACACGTGATCGATTTGCGTGGTATGATAGGCTGATATGCTCATGAATAATGAACGAGTTTTTAAATTACGGACAATGTCTTTTGTTCACAGTGTCTTTGTGAAAGAGCTTTGTCTGGGCCGTGAATGTGAAAATAAATATAAGTTCCATAGTTTTAAAACAGGAAAAAAGATAAAGCACTATTAATAGTATTCCATCATAAAGTGGGAAAATAATTAGCTGAATAAAAAATTTCATTCAATGACACAACACATTCTGAAATAATTGGTGTTTAGTTTTCAGTTGAGTGTCGAAATTAACTTCGCTATTGTTTTGGTTTTCCATTGCTGCGCATTGTTATTACCTAAAGGACACTCGCGCCACTTTCTTAACCAATTAGAAGTACTGAGAACCAAAACTAATCGTGACTTGCTCGCACGCATTTTCTCGCGCTTGACGCCGACTCCTTGGATTGTGTCGGCTTCCGTTATGATCGGCTAGGCAAATTGCTTTATTTTTGGTTTAACGATAATCATTAATACTCGGCTCTAGGCTGCCATACAATTACACAACACAAAGTGAACGATAATTAGCTGTCTGAAAAAATATTATGCAATAACATAATACACAAAGTGAAATAATTAGCTGTCTGTAAAAATATCATACAATCAATGACACAACACAAAGTGAGTAAATTATGTTTGCAAATGGATATCCCTCAACAGATCGCATCGATAATTCTCTTTTCGCTGCACATCGCTGTAGCGGCTCGCTCGACATTTCTCTCTGTTTACTGACCTTATTCCTAAAAATAAAACATCTCTAAATTAGTAACAGAAGAATTTGGGACTTTTAAAAAACTATGGGTAGAGAACTTTGAAATTAAGGTACCATCTTTTAACAATGCATTTAAAAAAGTGTCGATAGGCCTTTGAAAAACAAAGGAACTGTTCTACTCAGGCAATTTTCACCTCGCATAGCTCATTAACGGTATAATAGTGACTGTATGCCTTGTATTATAATGTAAAGGCTTTTGATATTAGTTGTATTAGTCAAATTTGAATGCATTAACAAAAGAGGCCTTTCCTTCGATGTAACAAAAAAAATTCTTTAAGGCAATTTTTTGGACCATGGCGAAATCATACCATGTGCGCAAGACGCGAAGAAATAAAGCCGGCACAACAGCCAAAATTGTACCGGCTCCCTCCATGAGAAATAAGCTTTTAGGTAGACTCGTAAAAATGCGAGAAGACAACTTTGAAATTTAACGTAAACCTGTAATAAATCGCTCTCGTCATTACAATCCTAAGCATGCTTCTTTAACAGAGCATCCTTAACCAGTGTTTCATTACTGCTTAATCCCGTAATGTTTTACTCCCTGTGTTTGGTTCTAATTATCACCTCGACCTCGAATCTTTCAAGCAATTATTCTCTTTATATTTATTATCATGATTATTTTTTGTATTATTGTTACTATCACCTTTATTCAAAATTAGGTTAAGCCTTATCGGTAGGCTTTCAAATGTTAATTTTATTACCTAGGATATTTAATGAGTGAAACAGTTTTCAGCAGCATCAATTTAGTCTGTCCGGCGCTCTTGTTCAAAGTTTTATTACGGTAAGTTTGACTTTGTCAATTTTCATTTGTATTTCGTTCAATGTTACCACGGTTTTCGCTCTGTAGGCCACACACAGAAAAGAAAGCGACTCTCCTAGCTTAGACTGTTTCGACACGCCCTCTACACTTGGTGACCTTTTGCTTATAATACACAATTATACAATTTGTATGTTACGAGCGCTGAAAACTGTATTTTATCAGTCAGGTGTTTCGGGGATAACCCTTTCATCAGTGCTTGCATGTTTTCCCAAAGACAAACACTTATTTGAGTTGCCGAACACTTTTTTAGAGTGCTACGCACACCAGGACTAAAAATTCAAAATATTTATTTATTTTGAGTCAATTTGGACGGTTTTTAAGAGGTAACTCGTAACTTCATTAACATCAAGGCAATGACAATTAATATATATAGTTAGGCTTGGCCTAACAGCGTTGCCCTCTGAAGATCCTCTGAACATGCTTAACTAAGATGAGACTTAACTTAGGTGAAAGGTCGGAATTAAGATTGACGACCGGGCTTTTTTTCAATTTTAGCAATTCTCAAAAACAGTAAGCTTAAGCTTGTTACCCGACCGTCTGCACAGTACATTTAGACCGTACAAAAGTTCACAAAAACAACTTTTTCTCCGTCTAGAATAACTAGTACGACTACTTTCCGAATAAAATACACTTGTTGCTTGTCAAAAATTGCCCGAGAAACTGATTTGGAAATCAAAATTGCAAAAATACACAAACAAATTTGCATAAGGCGACGCGAGTGAAGTCTAAGGGCCGATTCGCACTCGCGGACAAATTTTGTAACAATTTGTAGATTTCTTCATTAATGTGTCACTTGTTACAGAAAACAAGTGCGAATACGTTTTTTGAGACCTAGAACTTGTCCAACAATTCAGGAAAACAAAGAAGCAGTTGTCTTATGATTGGTCAGCGTTGCACGCGCGATACATTTTGTCAAACAATCGCAAAAACAAGTGCGAACGACTTGTTGGACAAGTGCAAATTTTGTCAAAACGGACAAATCTTCAAAGGGGCCGTTGTCCTGCCTCAAGGCAGGACAATTCATGACAAGTCGCATTCCAATGCCCCTCGTAATGCCAGATAACAATACGTTGTTGATTGGCTATTGTGTTTGGTCTGGATTGTACTAAAAAACAACACGCGAAATTTCGTCCTTTGCTGTGGCGTTAACATCTGTCGAAACGCCACTTGCTTCATAACTTGCCGAGGTGACGTCGTGGAAGGATGGTAATACCGGGGTTGGAACAAGAGAATGCGGAGGGAACCAGTTTGTGCCGATAAATGGACGGGAAAAATAATAGTTTTCTTGCGACATTTTCCCCGCACGAGCACAAAAACATCAGTACACGCGCACTTCAAATGCAAATCGTTTTAACATTTTTCACCACGTGGACCTGCCTGCATATTTGATGTTTGCTCAAGACGACCGTGCCGAGAAATGTACAAGGATGCCAGAAGCACGTGCAGAGCTATTGTACTGATAATTATACCTTTTGTTTTCTTCAAAATGTCTCTGACTTGTCGCGACAATTTTGTTTTTGTCAAAAATGTCATGACATTTCAAACTCGTCCGCTAGTGCGAATCGGCCCTAAGTCTTGTTTTGTTTACATAAAATCCCTTTTCAATCTATGTAATGAATGAAAAAAATTTTATTCAAATTTCCATTAGTTTATGTTTAAAAGCAAAACGCGTACCATTTATAGCGCATCAAAGCCGCCTTCGATGAAATTCAAGAAATCGATAAGCACGTTTCAAAAACAATTCTCCAAAACTACACAACACACAAAAAAAGTCAATCACAGATTGATATCAAGATAAATTCCCATCGAAGAATGTAATGTGTTTTACCTTTGAGTCCCTTGCTTGCTTGTTAATTCTTTAAATCTCCGCTACTTTGGTTCTGAAATCCGTAATAAAAACAAACATATCTCCCCGCATTGAAAAAAGTATGAAGTTGCTCGAAGCAAGATTTTATCCCAGAAAGCTCTTCTCTTTCCACTAAAGCGGCTTCTGAGTATCCCTTAATTAGTATCCCTATCTTGAGTAGCAAACCGCGAAAAAATGCAAGGAAATAACGACATTACTTCTCCGTTAAACACTGACCAGCGAAAGATCTAATAATAAAAGTGTTTACCGAGCTGACGGCTGTGTAGCCGCGCGAAAAACAAAGCCCGAACTACTGAACCCTGCGCGACGTACGGACGCGCCCGCGAAACATTCCGCTAGCCATGACCATGAAAAATGACCGGTATGGTTCTATGCCTGGTTCTATGAGTCCCGGGTGGGGACTCCCATATAAGAATGACGGTTGTGCTCGTCGTACCTTTTAGGGGTCAAAATTTGTAGATTGGTACCACTTAGGGTACTAAAATCTAAAATGACTACCGTTAGAATTATCGCGGTACCTTTTAGGGTATGAGCCGAAAAAAAAAAAACGAATATGACATGTGCTGTTTTAGAATTGGCACCTCTTGGGGGTAAAAATTATTTTGAGTCACGCCCATCAAACGAGATTCTGGTACCTTTTAGGGTGTCGTTCGAAAATTTCTGACGAGCACCCTCGTCATTTTTATATGGGAGTCCCCCCCCCCCCCCCCCCCCCCCCCCCCCCCCCCCTCCCCGGGCTATGAGTATGGGGCTCCGCGCGGGCCTTTGGCCCGCAGAGCTCCGCTATTATCTTGCGCTTTTAATAGACCATTTTCGTATTCTCGGTATTGAACTGGTACTAGCTTGCAGTCGAGGCTCATGCGGGGGAATCCTTTCACATGCAATTATTTTTAATGATTTTCCCCCGCATTAGCCTCCATTGCAAGCTAGTACCAGTTCAATACCGAGAATACGAAAATGGTCTATTGCAAGCCTTTCTAAGCAAAAAACAATCAATGTAAAAGTATTGCAGTACCTTGTAATTCATGTGGAAGGAGTTTGACACCAAACTGCGGGATAATTTTCGAAAAATGATAGGAAACGCAGCATTGGAGATTTTAGCAGGTTTTGGAGCATTTTTTTATATTTACAGAACTAGTGAATACTTTTTAACGGTTCGCACGATTTGCAAGCGGCTTATAATTCAAATTTAGCAAGCATTGGGAAGGCTTCTCCCAGAAATGTGGGTTCGTAGACTGTTTTGTCAAAGAGCATGAAGTATTTAAAATTTTAAGGGAATTTTAGAGCTAAATTTTGATGGCCTTAATTGTTCCGCATTTCTGCTCCAACGATTTTGCTGAAACTTGGTATGGGTGTGTATTAAGGCAATGTAAGCTGACTACAGAAATTTAACACAGATATAACAGCAAAATTTAGCCTTAATTATTCAGCATTTCTGCTCCAACAAAATTTTTCACAGGGTGCGATTTTGTTCAAAACGTGAGGTTTATTTAAGCCCGATTATCACTAAATATATTTTTTCCCATTAAAATCGAATTCCATCGTATTATTACTAAATAATGGCTGTAAGTTTTCGCAAAGTTTTAGAAGCATCGCTTTAGAGCCGAAAAAGTTATGAGACAAAGTTTGTCATAGACAAGTGCGGCCGAAATAACAACGGAGCCACCTTAAAACAATTGCGCTTTTGTGCAAAGAGGAAATTAGCATACAACACATGTGCCACGTCTTCGACGAAGCGACCAGTGCTTCCCGGCTCCTGCCGAAAGTTTTGGGATTTTACAGTTCTGAGAAAAAAATAATCTACTACAAAGTTGACGGGTACGGTAGATAAATCGTCTGACAATTTTTTTTTTCAGTGGTAGAGAACGAGGAGAAATAAGCAGCTTGCATTTTCGAACCAGTCGCTTGCCTGGCAATTTACACTGGGGCGCTGGAGTCATTCAAATAACGGCTCACTTGTTAAACTGTTGGCTGTTTATTTTGTTGAGAAGATTCCAAATAGAATGGCAAACGACTAGATATCGTAAAACAGTACTGAACAAAAATATTAAAGTCACCATTTGTTGTACTTAGAATCCTGAATAATTACTACACATATTAGTATTCTTTATATAAAATTACGTGTGATCTTTACATAAAGATCACGGTGGTCATTTTAAAATCATTCTCATTAAAAATTTAGCGATAATTGCATTGTTTGCATATGCAGCACCGCACTCCCCTGTGACTGAAATCAAAGACGCCACCAGACTTTTCATAATGACAATAGATTACCAGGGATAAAGATTCATACACGTGATCGATTTGCGTCGTATGATAAGCTGATATGCTCATGAATTATGAACGAGTTTTTGAATTACGGACAATGCCTTTTGTTCACAGTGTCTTTGTGAAAGAGCTTTGTCTGGGCAGTGAATGTGAAAATAAATATAAGTTCCATAGTTTTAAAACAGGAAAAAAGATAAAGCACTATTAATAGTAATTCCATCATAAAGTGGGAAAATAATTAGCTGCATAAAAAATGTCATTCAATGACACAACACATTCTGAAATAATTGGTGTTTAGTTTTCAGTTGAGTGTCGAAATAAACTTCGCTATTGTTTTGGTTTTCCATTGCTGCGCATTGTTATTACCTAAAGGACACTCGCGCCACTTTCTTAACCAATTAGAAGTACTGAGAACCAAAACTAATCGTGACTTGCTCGCACGCATTTTCTCACGCTTGACGCCGACTCCTTGGATTGTGTCGGCTTCCGTTATGATCGGCAAGGCAAATTGCTTTATTTTTGGTTTAACGATAATCATTAATACTCGGCTCTAGGCTGCCATACAATTACACAACACAAAGTGAACGATAATTAGCTGTCTGCAAAAATGTTATGCAATGACATAATACACAAAGTGAAATAATTAGCTGTCTGTAAAAATATCATACAATTACACTACACAAAGTGAGTAAATAATGTTTGCATATGGATATCCCTCAACTCTCAACAGATCGCATCGATAATTCTCTTTTCGCTGCACATCGCTGTAGCGGCTCGCTCGACAATTCTCTCCGTTTACTGACCTCATTCCTAAAAATCAAACATCTCTAAATTAGTAACAGAAGAATTGGGGACTTTTCAAAAACTATGGGTAGAGAACTTTGAAATTAAGGTACCATCTTTTAACAATGCATTTAAAAAAGTGTCGATAGGCCTTTGAAAAACAAAGAAACTGTTCTACTCAGGCAATTTTCACCTCGGCGTTTGCATAGCTCATTAACGGTATAATACTGACTGTATGTCTTGTATTATAAATTAATGTACATGTAAAGGCTTTTGATATTAGTTGTATTAGTCAAATTTGAATGCATTAACAAAAGAGGATTTTCTTTCGATGTAACAAAAAGAATTCTTTGGGGCAATTTTTTGAACCATGGCGAAATCATACCATGTGCGCAAGACGCGAAGAAATAAAGCCGGCGCCACAGCCAAATTGTACCGGCTCCTTCCACAAGAAATAAGCTTTTAGGTAGACTCGTAAAAATGCGAGGAGACAACTTTGAAATTTAACGTAAACCTGTGATAAATCGCTCTCGTCATTACAATCCTAAGCTTGCTTCTTTAACAGAGCATCCTTAACCAGCGTTTCATTACTGCTTAATCCCGTAATGTTTTAGTCCCTGTGTTTGGTTCTAATTATCACCTCGACCTCGAATCTGTCAAGCAAATACGCTCTTTATATTTATTATCATGATTATTTTTTGTATTATTGTTACTATCACCTTTATTCAAAATTAGGTTAAGCCTTATCGGTAGGCTTTCAAGTGTTAATTTTATTACCCAGGATATTTAATGAGTGAAACAGTTTTCAACAGCATCAGTTTAGTCTGTCCGGCGCTCTAGTTCCAAAGTTTTTATACGGTAAGTTTGACTTTGTCAATTTTCATTTGTATTTCGTTCAATGTTACCACGGTTATCGCTCTGTACGTCACACACAGAAAAGAAAGCGACTCTCCTAGCTTAGACTGTTTCGACACGCCCTCTACACTTGGTGGAACCTTTTAAGTCGATTTAGACGGTACCTGACCTTTTGCTTATAATACACAATTATACAATTTGTATGTTACGAGCGCTGAAAACTGTATTTTAACAGTCAGGTGTTTTGGGGATAACCCCTTCATCAGTGCTTGCATGTGTTCCCAGAGACAAACGCTTATTTGAGTTGCCAAACACTTTTTTAGAGTGCTACGCACACCAGTACTATAAATTCAAAATATTTATTTATTTTGAGTCAATTTGGACGGTTTTTAAGAGGTAACTCGTAACTTCATGAACATCAAGGCTATGACAATAGGCCATTTGCACGATGACGTCATATGACTACAACTACCAGAATCCTTCAGTTTTTTGTTTTGTTGTGCAAACCTGGGCTATTGTTATTTAAACCGCACTGGGATTAAACAATTTAAATAAGAAAGGAAAAACGAAATGAATTCTGGTAGTTGTTGTCAAATGGCGCCATCGTGCAAATGCCCTATTATTAAGTAATTTGTTATACGGCCGCCATCTTGGATCCGCCATCCTGGATTTCTGAAATGTTTTTAAACCTCTTAAAAACCGTCCAAATTGACTCAAAATTAATCAAAACCAATAAATAAACGCTAAATGACGTAAAAATGTAAACATTGTTTTTCTTCATTCATTCAATCAATCGATTCGCATATAATTAACCGTATATAGGCGCGTCTAATTAACATGAAATCACCGCTACTGAGAAATAACGAAAAAAAGAGCTGATCTGAAACTGGCTTTTGTTTTCACTTGAACATTTTACATAAAGTAAAACTTCTTTTTTAGAATAAAAGAAGGAAAAAGAACAAAATGTATGTCCCGAACCCGAGTCGTTTGCTTCATAACTAATATCCATATCCACTACACCAACGAGGCCTAACTGACAGGAATTGTAATTTTTTAATATATTTATAGCGTTCCCCATAACCATAAATAAGAGCTAACCGTTTTCAAATCAGTGCTTAACCCTAAACACTGCAGATCAGTGCTAAACTGAAGCTCTCTTCTCTCTGTTCTGTGTGTACGTCAGTAATATAAAGAATGCTACTGTTAGGTAAATAGGGCCTATTTTACTCGCTTGCATGCGGTAATTTGATGTTAATTATTCCCGCTTATATGCGGTTAATTATATGCGATTCGGGTGCATGGAGCCACCTTAATCGGTTAGGTCTATAAACACGGTAGGTGAATCGAGAGCAAACAATAACGAAAAAACAGCAATACGCACATACAATAGGCCATTTGCACGATGGCGTCATTTGACTACAACTACCAGAATTCATTTCGTTTTTCCTTTCTTATTTAAATTTTTTAATCCCAGTGCGGTTTAAATAACAATAGTCCTAATTTGCACAACAAAACAAAAAACTGAAGGATTCTGGTAGTTGTAGTCATATGACGTCATCGTGCAAATGGCCTATTACAAAGAAGAATGTTCTTTCTACCTTGAGATTAGGGCTTTCCGATTTAGCGGATTAAATCCGCGAAAGTGGAACTACAGTTTCTCGTGCAATGTTCTGAAGTCAGTTTGGTACATTGAAATAGTATTACGACCGGAAAACATTGGTTGTATGTTTTGGTGATATAGCCACTCATTTTAAAACAAAGTCTGTGTTTCGTTCGAAACACGAATAATCGAATCACAGTTAATTCGCATAACACAATAGGTGGTTTGCAATCAATCTCTAGAGACATAAGCCGTGGTTCACACTAGGTCGAAACATGATTAGTCTGATCACGAATGAAACATGTTTCATCATAAAAAGTGTTCACATCAGGCAGTGCATTGCGCGAATCATGATTGAAACATGATTAGTCTGATCATGATTGAAACTACCTCACGAGGTAGATTCAACCATGATCAGACTGAACACATTCAAAATGGCGGATGGATGCGGAGGAGACGCGAGTGTGCAAAAGAACCAAAATTGGAGCTTTTATGAAGCCAAATGTCTAGTCGAAGTATGGGCAGACGAGGAAATACAAGGACAATTAGCGGTAATGGGAAGGAAACAAAACATATGGGAGAACATTGCCGCAAAACTGAATGAGAATGGTTTTAAGCGTACCGCATCGCAAAACAGCATAAATGATTCAACCATGCATGAAACGTGTTTGAAACCGACATCTGATGCGAACAATGCCAGAACAAACACGTTTACGCGAAACATGTTTAGTTGAAACATGTTTCGGCTTTAATGTGAACGCAGCTATAGATAACAATAGTGAAACGAACAAATGCTGGTGGACGAACAAAAGGAGCTAATGAGAGAACTATTGTTTATGTCCACCAGCATGGCGGCAATGACGTAACATGAAAACCACCTATATGGAATAACACAATGCGTAAATACAGAAGAGAATTGTTAACGCAGAAAACATAATTCGCAAAGAATAATCGAATGCAAGGGCAACGAAAACAACAGCGATGTTTTGCCGAACATAATTGAGAATACGTAAAACACAAACACAATTCGTAACATCAAAAACACCAGTGATAACAGTAAAAAAAAGCATTGGCAAACAGCATAAGTAAATCCCAAACTTAATTTTGGTGATAATCACCCCTGATGATACACAGGGGAACATTTGATTGACAGCTAAATTTGCGTCTTCGATCGACGTGTTTCAATGGGCGCGATTCCGGAATAGGCTGTCATTTCAGTTCGTGCTCCAAAGCACGCTTCAATAATATCATCGCCTTGTAAAAATATTCAAAGTACTGTTTGAAAACTGAGCAGTAGTAGCCGAGAGTTTTACACCTGATAAAAACACTTGATGCAATTTGTTTTTTGAACGACTTCAAAAATAATTTATATTTTTGGCGGGGCCGAGCTCAGAGTGGCAAGTTCATCCGCGCGGGGGGATGTTTTGAGTTATAACTGACACAACAAAACTAATAACAGAGAGTCAAAAAAGTTTCTTTAACAGCAACGCATTGTTTGAACGAGGTTTATTCAAAGTTATAAATCATTCGAATCTTGTAGCCGCATAAATGTTAATAAATTTAAAAAACGTTCTATGGTTAAAAAGTTTAGAATGTATGAGCTTTCGATTGCCAGTCTGCAATCTTTGACAAATAAAGAATAAAATGCGCGAACATAGAAATATATACGGTAAAAAGTGTGAAGTAGAAAAATACCGATAGAAACAATAAAAATACTTTTGGGGGAATAAAATGCTAATACAATGTCTTTAAAAGAATTGAATATTGCCTAGGTACTTGTTTCGAGTTATCGTCTGCTTCGCTTGTAATTGCAGTAGGCCAAGATTCCAGTGTTTCGTTACGCGAAAGTTTTCCTTGTCACTTACACTTTTTACCGTATATATTTCCATGTTCGCCCTTTTTATTCATTATTCGTCAAAGAGTCCCTTTCTCGATATATCAACAACAATGGCTTAGCAGTCTATGAATATTCCATAAAACGATTCAACACAAAAGATTAACGTAATGATAGATAAAAAGAAGAGGTATTGCAAACTGGCAATCGAAACCTCACATATTTAATTTTTTTTAACCAGAAAACGTTTTTTTAAGTTTGTAAATATGCCTTATCACCTGGTTACTCGTCCATTTTTAAAGAATAATATGCGTTGCTTTCGGCGATGACATCTTGTCTGCAAGTCTATTTTGCCAGGTTAACGGCAGCTACGTTCATCGGATAACAAAGAAGCAAAGCAATTAAATCGCTTTGTTTGTAACTTTTGTTTTACTACGAAATAATTGTTTATGCAAATATGTGTTTATCTTTATTCATGAATACACATGGTGTTTTGAATAAAATCGTAATCACACCTCCCTAAAAAAGTCACACCTTTGCACTTAAGTGTGCTTTTATGTGCACACACTCTAGAAGACTGAAATGAAAATCTAAGACTGAAGAAGTTTTATGAGACTATTTCAGAAAGAGATCTTCGTGAGCTCAAAGTTGCGCGCGTTCGAGTTATCAAGCTGAAGATTTAACGATCATCCACGAATGTTTCGGCGTGGTTTCGGCAGCGTCACTTAATACAAAAGGCCTATTGTTTAATTCTTAATGTGTGAATGCGAACCGGTACAATAGACCATTTTCTTGACACGGAGGTAAAACTAATCTCCTAAAAATAGTTATACCGAAGATGACTGGTATGGTGGATAAAATGGCTTTGACAAAAATCACTGTAATCTTTATATAAATATCACGGCGACGATTCAAAATCGTTTTCAGGAAAAAAAATAAATAAATAAAAAACTTGACAATAATTTCATTGTCTGAACATTGAACCCCGCCTTCCCCCTGAGACTAATATCAAATCCCTCCCTGGGCTTTTCAGATTGACGTTATGGGTTTGTGCACTCATGTGATAGGTTGATATGCTTTTAATTATTAATGAGTTTTGAAATAAAATGAAAACGGTTTCTTCTGTTCTTCATTCCATTTGAAGACGAGAGTCGAAGCAGAATTAAAGGTACGTAAGTTCTCTGTGTAAAAGAGCCATGTATTTTACAAAACGTTTTCATATAATCGAAGTCCAATCCAAAGTCTAGAGCTTTGCTGCATAGCAAAAAAATACTAGGACTAATCTGTGAAGAATATATTCGCCATTGGAAGTTAGACAATTCCGTACAGGCCATGAGAACAGTGAGCCATAGAATTATTATAGAAGCAAAACAATGTCTACCTCTTCACTCATTTAAATCTTAAGCATTTTAGAGCAATGATAAATATTACCCGCGACAAACAATATAAATGCGCAAAGACGCGCAAAGGTAATTGGTTAATGAGACATAATGTACAGTCACTTCATTCGGGATTTCTGTGAATGGAAGAAGTCAATTTTTTCATTTGTTGTGACTTTTCGCAAGTTAGAATTTCTCCTTATGAAATAATAAGAAGGTAACGGTTCTTTATGGAAAAGATAAAAAAAATCAAATTAGTTACTTCACGCTGGTGTACTCGTACTGTCTTGAATAGCAAAAGGATCTGGCCATATATACACATGCCGATTTCTCGGCTTACTCTGTCAACGCAACCCATGCAATGAAGGAAAGTTTTGTTTCGTCATCAATTCAGCAGGAACAAATGTTCTCAAAATAACAAGCGGATGTCTTTCCTTCTTCACATTGTTATAAGACGATTCGCTATCTCTTGAGATAAAACTGTCTATCATAGTTTCCGTCGAACTAGAAGAAATGCGTTCTGGATTCCACACCCAAACTTAATTCCAAATCCAGACATCTTTTCTTAAACCATATTTACGTTTGTTCGCAGAAATATTGCTTTCTAATATTTCAATTTTTAAATGTGATAATTGTTTCACGGCACTATTTAAGACACTTTGACATCGTAAACCAGTACGTCAAAGATTTAAACGTTTTATTTTAACATTCGGCTGTCAATTTTGTCGGTGCTTCAAAAACACGCCTCAATAATAAAAGTTACTTATAGAAATATTTAAAGTATTGTTTGTAAAAGGAGTTAAAAAACATTCCTCATGCGTCCCTACGAAAATAAGGGAAGTGCGCTTTTGAGCAAAGAGGAAATTAGCATACAAGAAAAAACAGATTGGCATTCCACAAATGTGCCATGGGCATGGCATCTTGTCTGCCCTCGAAAATGTTGTGCATTTAAAGTTATGAGGTAAAGATATTCTACTGGAAAATGCTATAGCAAAGTTGATTGGTACGGTGGAAAAAGCGACAACGGGTAGCGAGTTAAGCGGAAAGCCTAAAAGAGTGAACAAATGTGTGTCCTGTAGTAGACAAATTTGTCGGTTTTAATTTTCCGATTTCGATTTTGAAACAATCACGTGTCACAAACTTTGCGCAGAAAAGCAATGTACTCCACATTTAGGCCACTTTGAATAAAACATGAAAATTGTTCTTTTTACTATCAAAGCACCTTGAACATAATGGTCTGTGTTAATTCTCTTATCTGAACGATTGGGCAAAACACGAATCTTCGTGCTTCTCAAAACTATAACTTTCCAGTTTAGTTAATGCGCCGAAATGCGCTATATAGTTGTTCGAAATAAAGGTAAAGGCTTGTTTTCGCCGTAAACAGGCCATGATATTGCTTCTTTTAAGGAAAATAACAATATTTGTAAGGTGCTTGAAACAGGTTTGTCAGCACTTTACTCCAGGGCACCGCTGCGTTTGATTTTAAAATATAAGTACGATGATATAACTGCACAACTAAACCGATATCGTGAGGTTAACACGGTTCGATAGTGTTTTTTTTTTTGAAAATTGAATGACTTCAAACGCCAAAAGCCAAAAGAAATGCGAAACTCTGTAAAGAAATTATTCTTTACTCAAACATTCATGATATATTAAGGTATACACTTGAATAGCAGTTCCAAGTCGAAGTTTTCTTTTAGCGGTGTCACCGTGGAAATGGGGTTGTAAAAAGACTTAATGACAACTCGCCACAGATTATTAAAGCAGAGTGTTTTGGCTTGCAATTTCATTAATTTTAGAACGTCAGTTTATAATTTCGATGAAGGTTACCTTCACCAAATTTCCTTTTAAAAAAAAAAAAGAAGAGAAAGGAAACAAAAATAACAGAAAATAGACGTCTTGACCTGGATTCAAACGCGGGCAAGCGATTCCCGCTGGCGCTTGGTGAGAAACCTGATTAAATATTTAAATAGTTTAAACTTTATTCTTGTTGTGTTGAAAGGTCCATATGAAATCCTTAGCTATAGATCGGTTTTAATTTCCATCAAAGGGCTCTAAATGCGAAGCATCAGTTTATCATGTTGATAATGTAATGTCTTCTTCTGTGGATGAGTATTCCTAATATATATTTCTTTGCATTTGGAAAAAAAGGCCTCACTGGCAGAATTACCGATAAACCTTAACAGCCCATGAAAGGATGGATAAAGGGAAGGAAGAAAGGAGATTAAGATACTATATCTCGTTCAACGCTTTGCGTATCCAGTCGAACCTCTCCTTACGGACACCTCTCTATTTCGGACACCTAATTGTACCTAATTCAATAACGGTTGCTTCAGCAATTGGTAATTGGGCATCGGCATTTGGGCATACGAAACACAATGCAATGCTTTGCTTGAGTGACCGCCAAACAATAGCTGCCCAATGCCCAAAGCAACGTTAACCTTTATTGAATTAGGTATATTCACGAGATAAAAAAAAAATGGAACACATTGTCTTTTTACATTTCCGTAGTTCAATCAAAACAAGTCGCCAAACTTCGCTTTAAGATGAAAAAAAAAACATTTACTTTCTTTTATCCCGAGTTCTGTATTGTGCAAAATTTGTTAACCATCTCGTTTTAACATTTCCACCAAAAATTGCATGTGGTCCCTTTTACAAAATATATTTTTTTCTGCACATGTCAATCGACGTCTCTGTTTTTTGCACAATTTATATTAGGATTCCTTGGTTTGCCAAAGATGTTTTCAACGACAGTCTCCGTTGTTGTTGCTGTTTGTTTCATTTCCTTTGTGAGAGGGCTTGCCTTAGATCGCGAAGTTGCTAATAATGCAGCATTGAAGTGTGCTGGATCTAATTGGCGTGCAGTCGTTTCTGATCCCAAAAGCAAGGATGAGCTGATGGAACAAACCTGCAAATGTTTAAAGGTAAGACTTAATCTCAAGTAACTTTTGTGGGGTACGCTCTTTGTAGACAAGATGAAACAATTAAAACTCCTCAATGTTTTTATAAGGGGGTGGGGTGGGGGCGGGAGGGGGTGGGGGGGGATGTATTTTTGTGCAGCTGAAAGTGAGACGTCTTCAAGGTATTTATATTTTCAGTGTTCAAAACTTCAACAGGAAGTTGACTGCGCGGGCATTCAATCAATGTTTGCATTGCAGGCTATGCAATTAAAAATTCATACCTTCCACAAAAGTCATTTTCAAAAGGCACTTTCCAGTTCCAAAATTGTTTTCTTGCAGCAATTTAACACAACGCCTAATCCATGTATAATTTCGATTTATCCCATTTCTACAGCTTGATATTGAGCAAAGGGTAGAAAGCAGGCATGGCAAACTTGTTGATTCAAAAGCGCTCAAGTATGTAGAATGTAGACAAAAGGGAGAGTCCTGAAATGTACCAACTAGCAACAAATAATACGGCAATGAAACTTTGGAAGACTTATTCAAAAGTCCCCTATACTTTTATTTTTTATTTTGCTCCCTTAAAATGGTTCGATGGTCAATTACATGTTAAACATCAAATCAAAAGATTTGAAAACATTTGCATTGACTATTTTCGAAATAAACTATTCCCTAACACTGAAGTGCTGCCTCTGAAGCAAACCAGTCTTCAAAACTGTAAAGTTTAAAAAACGTACCAGAGCGTTTTTGAATGTGTTGAAAATATCCATAAAGATTAGCATTACTTTCTGTTAATTCCTCAATGCCAATGTTTACCTGACAAATTGTAATATTTTCACCACATATTACTCATCTGCGATAATACTACCTCATCGAGAGTCGTTTTAAAAGTTTAGAGAAAATTTAATATGCAAAAACCATGACGTCGTCAGATCGGTGTTATGGTAACACTTTTATCAATCAAATCGACTTTTCTGGAAGGTTAATTTCATCATCATGCTGTAAACTATCACCTGTTACTGAATTTTTATGTTGTGTCGCCAAAAGAAAATTATCCACCTTATTGAAACTTTACGAGCGTGGAGAACATAAACGTGTTATAAATAAACCTTTTGTTTCCAGGCAGCTTTTAAGGTGTGAATTGTATACAGCTGTTTGATTAAACGTTGTCATTGATCGGTCTCATCCCTACGCGACCAGACCGAAAGGGAGTATGGGTGAATTAAAATGCATGATTAATTATTCTCTATCGCGTTTACAATGATGGAGAACAAAACTCACGTTTGTCTTTGCGTAACACGCGAAGACAAACGTGAGTTTTGTTCTCCATCATTGTAAACGCGATAGAGAATAATTAATCATGCATTTTAATTCACCCATACTCCCTTTCGGTCTGGTCGCGTAGGGATGAGACCGATCAATGACAACGTTTAATCAAACAGCTGTATATATTTTCCTAGACCAGCCACTAATTTACAATTCTTTACAAGACGTTGAACTCGGGCCCATGATGAAACTACTCCAGTTCAGTTCAGGATATGAGCCAAGGACCTGGTACCATCAACCTTCCTTTCTGTCTCACTAAACTTTTCTTTACTTGTCTACAGGAATTCGTTCAGTGCATTATAAAGACAGACCCTGCTGACTACAAATCATCGGTTCCCGATATGCTCCACTTCATACTCGCTTATGATTGGCAGCTCATGGTAATTATGAAGAGAGCAGGATTTTGCAAAGACATGCAGACCGATGAACTGAAGAAAATCACAATGGATACAGGTATATTTCAGGTTTTGCCTTGTCTTATGGAAAATTCACGATCCCGGTTCTTTCGTTGCGATGAGTGAAATGTCACTCGATCGTTGTCATCGCTCGCTAAATCGGCTGTAAACCTTTGTTCGTAATTACCCAGTGTACGTACTTTATCCAGCTGTCTCGTTTCACAAAATGGATATTTATTCCACTATAAGATATGTTTATTTACCGCAAATAAACGCCGCTTATAACAAAACATAAAGAACAATTAAAACTATTACGTTGTTTCATATTCACGGGATCCATGGATACTTGATTGTTGAACAGTAGGTGTCTTCTCTTGAAATTTCTTGAACTGAGTGTGAATTTCAATTTGCGAGCCTGTAGTTCCTAGGTAATATTTTTTTGATATCAATATTTTTTTTAACAATTGCTTGTTAAGAAAATCTAAAATTACTATCCGAGATGCAATTTTGATGTCCATGGTTCTGATTTATTCTAGGCATAATGAAAAAAGAGAACTTGCAGAATGTTGGTAAGTTATTACTGTTTTAAGAGCATATTCGTATGGAACCTTCGAAGGATATGCCAGATCTGAACAGCAATTTATATATTTTTATTCTATATTATAAAGAATACATAGAATGCTGTATTATATAAAAATATATCTATATTAAATAGAAATAGAAACAAACAAACAACAATAAGTAATTGATACAATTGTGATATTCCAATCCTATTTTCTTATAAATTGATCACAGATACCAACCTTCCCTAAAAAAACCTTCAAATCGTGTAAATATTAAGCAAACCAAGGTAAAAAAAAATTTATACATTTACTATACCAGAAACTTAAATACAGATATCTTCCATCCCTGAAGTATTAGAATTTAACCGAAATTAGTCAGAAAAGAAAATCTCATCTTCTTAGATAATTCGCTTTACCAGAAACTTTAGGGATACTAAGTACCAGCTGTTTTGAGATTTCTGGGATCGTCCGGGTAACCAATACGAGCCATGAATGGTTAAAACGTTGTTTTAGGAAACCACAGTAATGAACGCTGAGTACCCAAACGATCCCAGAAACCCAAGTGCCGAATTTTTGAATAACAACACACCGAAAGTGACAAGCATGGTTGACATGTTGCCACTGGTAAAATTTGATAAATATCATCTAATTAACGGCAACCAAATAAACCAAGACAGCATGACCAATTTTCAGATATGTAGTCCGTGCTATAGAATTTAAGCCAGTTCCGGCTTTCCGTAGGGTATAAAAAAATAATATAAGATTAATATTGAATTATTTTTCTGCCGACAGAGAAGGACAGCTACAAAAAGTGTGTTGGAGATGCCGTGCGCAATTGCATAACACGGGATGTGACCCTGGTTAATATAGGGATGGACAACAACCTTCTGACTTCGTTTTCAGATTATATTGGCTGTATGGAAGAGGCAGGTTACAACTGTGACGCAACTATGCTGGATCATTTTATTGCCATTTTGAAAGCGTTCCAGAAACACCTGGAGCAAAACAGTGGGAAATTGGGAAAGATGGCTGAAAACATAGAGTACAGTTAGTGAAGCACTATGATAATCGTGTGTATTTACATAAATCTGATATTAGTTAAAATAGTACTTAAGGCAACATAAGTGACGGTGATCGCGCTCATTAAACTTGTATTAAGTAAACATGAGGAAAAGTTAAACTAAAAATAAAGTGACTCTCGAATTACACTTGTATTAAAGATTAAAGGGACACTGTCCCGTCTGGTATATCGTCATTTCATGATTGTGGTCGGGAGCTTGCTTAAAGCTTGCTTTATTATCTTGAAGGAAGAAAAAGTCGCGAAAAGTGATGAAAGCACTTACAGTTATTTTCAAATTGCGGTGAACCAATCGATGGCCCTTCAGAATCCCCTTTTAGTATTCGGGACATATAGGCTTTTATAAAAAAAAATTGCTTGCTTAAAGCTTGCTTTATTAACTTGAAATGGGAAGGAAAAGTCGCTAAAAGAAATATAAACCAGAGACAAAATGATGGCTAAAAAGAATGACAATTTTGATTTCTTGGAAAGCAGTCAAGAAATCAAATTTGATGAACGGTAAGCCACTTCCATCCTTGCATTCCTGGCCACGGTAGTTCAAAGATTGAGTAGTTCTAGAATGCTGGATTTAATCCCCCAAAATGCCTTTCCCTCATTATCTATGCTTGATCAAGACGTTATTACCGATATCTGTGTTTTCTAAAATCTTTAAAAGAAAAAAATCAAACTAAGTTAGAAATGTTTCTTGTCACCGGACTAACTAAGTAGACAACCTAATTTGCATAATATTCACCACATTTTTCCTAAAGGAACCGAAGATCGGGACTTAATAATTGGTTAGTTATAGCCATAAAACAATTTATGACTAAAAATCGTGAAATATAAATAAATGAAACACCCAATAGTATATTTAAAGCACTCTGAATTGTCCAACAACCTAATTTGCATAATGTGCGTTTTATATTCCCAAAAGCACGAAAAGTTTAATGTCGCTGTCAAAAAGGAAGACAAAAAGCGCGAAGTAGTTTTATATTTCTATGCTAACTAACATTTGTTTAGCAGAATTCAATAGAAAGTTAAAGCGTTTCGGTCTGGACTTGGGAAAAGACAGCGAAGACAGGGTACTTTCGCATGTTTTCAAAAAGCGATTAAATGCGTACTAATGTATTAATATTCTCGAATCTCCAATTAAAAGCTTATCCAGATTAACTTGCGTTTCACACCGTTGAAGGAACACTGGACTTAGGAATAATAAAAATTTCTTGCTGTGTTTGGTGGTTTCCGAGCAGCGAGCTTCTCCATTTATGCAATTTTCGATTCTGGCCAAGCGTAAATTTAGGCCTTCTGCCACTTTGACTGTTAGGAGCTCTAAAAATACAATTTAATGTATTTCCGAAAACTAAAGTCGTTTCATTTATTTATGACCCAAGATAGCTTTCTGGTTTTGTATTGCTAAGTCCTGTTATTTCAGTTTCAAGCGCTGACATAAACATATTTGCAAAGGCAACGGCTATCTGTGCCCATGCCCATCGCACTTCCGCGAGATTGGAGAGTATGGATAAAAAAAAGTTGACAGGTCAAACACGACTCATAAGCTCGTGATAATGTGGATCGTGACCTAATAATTTTGATCTAACGAGTATATCCCCGTTTTTAAATTGCTCTTCGCAGCGGTTGACTTTGAATTAATTGCGATTTGCTCATCGTTATAAAAGGTGGTAGGCCGAACACAAATGCTGCTTGTGGCTCGTCGCTGATAGCATTTTAGTCCTGCGTTAGAATAGTGTTACCCCACCTTGGGGTAACGCTCCCGAGAGATTTTTCCTTTTAGATCAAAATTAAGATATAACAGGCCCGTTGTTCTTAATGTTGTCAATTATTTGATCTTAGGATTAAGTCTCTAGCTGTGATACTAACAGGAGGATTTACGAGATTGGTCCCCAACACATTTCAAGGTTTGTTCTACCCCCGCCCACATAACTGATTCTTATTGACGTCAAGGAAAAAAAAAACAACTATAACTTTTCATTTCTGTGTCCATCCGTTGTTACAGCAGACATGTTCTTCGCATATGAGCTGACAGGTGCTTACAATTGCCGCCATCGCTCTGGACAGAATTATTTCATTGACCTCACCTCTAAGATAGCAAGCGCTTATCACCGAAAAAGAGTGGGTATCGCTGTTGTGATTTTATGGATCAGAAGCGGACTTGCTAGCGTCACTTTAATGACCATTTCAGGCTACAATTACTTGATCTCTGCAGTATTTCAGAACTTCTAGTCATATCTGTAGCAATTTTCGTGTATTTAAGGTTGTACGGCACCACCAAATTCAAATGCACAGCCAACTGCAGATTCTTAACGGTCAAGCAACCGCGAACGTCAAGAGTCTCATGACCAGTGCCTTGCCGTCAGGTTTTCAGTTTGAGGTACATGTTTGTATACCTAGACCACGCGCTAGAGGTAAGCGATTTACCGCAAGGTTTTTTGCACCTTAAAACATCACAATCCCACGTTTGAAAGGAAATGCTACTTTTTAGAACTCTTTCGCTTATTAATTATCGACCCTGAGAACAACGTATGAAAGCTTGACATGGAAAGGCCTACTCTAGGACCTTTTAAGGTCTTTTAAAGTCGCCTAAGGTCGGCCTTAGTCGCTTAAGGTCGCCTTTATATTAGTCGTTAAGTTTCAAAAAGGCCTGTACACCTTAAAATTGCCCAAAAATATTTTACTTTTACTATGTCTTGAATATGTAATCATTTTATTGCCCCAAATCTATTTTTTTAGTTCCCATATATGATTATATGTTCCAAGGTCATGGCCCGATACAGTAAAACACTATGCTTCAATGGCCATTCACCATGCCCTCGTTGCTTCACTTATATTTAACACATGCCAAAATCAATATGGAGGGATTTTAAAAAACCTTACCATGTTACTCTAAGAGTTACCAGCTTCAACCAATCAAATCTATTCATTTTGAGACGCGATTACTCACGCTAATATTACCATAAATACACCAATCACAGGAAAGAAAGAAGTAATATTACTGCCAAGGAATAACAGATGTTTCTTAAACCGTGTTAATGTAAGGAAGAAACTTGCCGAGAATTAAAGAAAGCACTTTGGATTAGGGAACAGTGAAAATTAGAGGCTCTTTTCTTGGCATTGCATGCAAAATAGATATTAGTTTTGGTGAATTTTGTATCGGCTGACTACCGTTGTTTATTTCTGAACTTAAATTAGTCATAAGGTCACTACTGAAGCTTGAATGCTCATCTCTTATGACAACATACATGTCATCGACGCTAACAGTACCACGAATAAGCCAATCACGACAGGGCGAAGGCGCGCGCCAAACGTGAGTAACTTTCGTCTTATTACGTTTGTATATTTTCGCTACTGATGTTCATTGCTTATCTCTTCAAACAACACCATCCCACGAGTACTCTTAAATACAATATGTACACACCGATCATAATTACAATATAATAGAAAAGCGCGCCTCGTTTAGTTTCTCAGAAGTTATTAAAACCTAGACGGAATAAAATTGGTGATAATTAACGACAAAAAAGCAACTCTTAACGTATAAATAATTTAAATTAGCCTTTTCATTTTTCGCTGTAGATTAAAAAACCGTTTTAACTTTTTAGGGTGACCTCTGTATCGGCTCAAAACCGGCTTATTCGCTTTTGGTTGGTTTTGATTTCTATTGTGGTTAAAACTAGTAATTAACATGTCTATAACACGTGTCAATCAAAACCTAGATATAAAATGCATATCCTTTTAATAGCACGCATCTATTTTCGCCTTTCCGCGTCAACGAGCTGCAGGAAGACCTTCTGCGTTGGTCGTCCTTGTCAGCATACAAGAGACACGATCTTCAGACTTTTTTAGGCAAATTATCGTTTGTTGCTGCCTGCGTGCAACCGGGCCGGGTGTTTATGGCAAGACTGCTAAATGCTTTATCGCTTTTTGATTCAAGACATATAATTCTTCCAGTAACATCAGACATCCTAGCTGATGTCAACTGGTGGTTAGTTTTATTGAAACATTTTAATGGAACTTCAATTATTCCCGCGCAAACAATTTTGTGTGACACATCCGTCTTTGCCACAGATGCCTGTTTGACTGGATGTGGCGCAATTTTTATTTTTATTTTTTTTTTATTTTTTATTTTTTTATTTATTTATACAAAACATTTACGTAACAAGCAGATTTAAAAGGTTACAATACAAAGGAATACATGACAAGATGTTACAACAATACACTACACTAGACATTCCGAGACTGGGTTGGCATTGGCGATTTCAATTTTTGTTTATAGTCTGAAACTGCACTAATCATTTAGTAACTCTATATAGTAGTTAACAATATATTTTAAATTATATAATACTTATGTTTTATTTTACAGAGGGGATTTTTCTAGATGAAATCTACAGTTTAATTTAACTACAAATTCCTCTAAAGATAGGTTTTTCTGTGCTAGTTTTTGGGTATAGAGGTAATATTTAGCAAAGAGGAGAGTACAGTTTAAGTTATTGGTAATCAGGTCAGTCTTGGAGGTGGAGCTCGTGCCGAAGAGAATTTCCGTTGGGGATAAGGAGAAAGAGGTGCCATTTTCTTTGTTAAACCACTTAATAACTTCCAAGAAAAACTCTTTAGACCAGTGACAATTTGAAAAAGTGTGAATAATGGAATCATTTTCGCGACAGTAAATGCAAAGCATATCATTTTTAATACCAAATAAATGCAGTTCTCTTTTTGTAACAACTATTCTGTGCAAAAGTTTGAAGTAAAATTCTCTCAGCTTGTTTTCTCTAGAAATATATTTTACACGACTAAAAAAAGAGTCAATCCGCACCATGTCTGGCTGTAAATCTCTCTCCCACTTTACGCTTGCCTTCAATACTTGCTTGTCCTTATTTATCAAAAGCCAGTAGTAATCCCTGTTTTTTAATTTAAGTAAATTTATGGTAGTATCCCGAGACAGCTGAAACTCATATTCTGAAAGAAGAATAGTTTTATCTAGGCATTTTATCCTTGCCTTAATAATGAGGGTCTGAGGTATTGCAGATACAACTTGCATGTATGTTAGGAAATTACAACTGAGTTTGTATTTTCGGATGAACTCAGCGTAAGGGAGAATTTTTCCATCCGCCTTCAACAGATCGTGGATAAAAATAATATTACTACTGAACCAGCTCCGATAAAAGATAGTTTGACTGTTAATTCGAATTTCTTTGTTATTATATAGAATCAATTCCTGATCGGATTCTGGATTATAAGATGCTTTAAGTTCAGAGAAATATAGTAAGATCTGCTTGTAGAAGTTCGGGAATTTTGCCTGCTCGAGGAACTTTTCATCATAGTTACAGTGCAACAGGAATTTTAAGCCACCATATTTATCAAAATAATAGTTTGGTATAACCTTCCAGGATTCACTGCCCATTTGGTCGTTTATTAAAAATCTCGAGATCCATGCCAATTTGAGTGATTTGGACATAGTTTCTATGCTAGGCGCACGTAGACCTCCATTGTCGTAGTCTTGAAACATGACTTTACGATTGATTTTGTCTTTCTTGTTTTTCCATATAAATTTAAATATCATAGAATTAACATCTTGAATGCATTTTTTAGGGATATCAAGAATCGAAGTAGAATGAACCAGCTGCGAAATGCCAAGGCTTTTAGTTATAAGACATCTTCCAAATAGTGTAAGGTTTCGGGACTGCCAGATGCCATGAATAGTATCTATTTTTTGAATTTTTTCTTTAAAATTGTATTGGTCATTTTTTTTTTCATCATAGGATATAAATATCCCTAAGGCTCTTATCGGCTCTTTTGGCCATTTGAATCCGAAAGGTGTTTCTTTGCAATACCTCCAGGGTCCCAACCACATTGCTTTTGTTTTTGATGGATTTAGTCGCAAACCTGATAGGTCACCGAAGTCATTCAATCGTACAATAGCTCTTTGCACGGTGTTCGTGTCCTTGCAAAAGAGAGTGGTATCATCAGCGAATTGGCCTATTTTAAATTCTTTCCGAAAGATAGTTATACCATGTATTTCCTTGTCTTGTCTAATCTTACAAGCTAGTAACTCAACTGCAAGAATGAATAAATAGGGGGACAAAGGGCAGCCTTGCCTCACTCCTCTTGATAGCTTAAAGTAGTTGGTACAAAAGCCGTTGTTTAAAACTGCACTTTCTGAATTTTTGTAAAGAGTGGTTATCCATCGTTTGATATTATCACCAAAATTAAATACCGTAATTGTCTTCTGGATGAAATCCCATTCAATAGTGTCAAACGCTTTACGAAAATCAAGTTGCAGAAGTAACCCCGGAATGTTTTGAAGTTTTGTTTGCTCAAGAATATCATTTATCTGCCTGACATTTTGACCTATATACCTCCCTTTTATGAAACCTGTTTGATCTGGATTAATTAAGAGCGTCAAAACTTTTTCTATTCTCCTGGCTACAATTTTGGACGCAATTTTGTAGTCCATATTAAGTAAAGTTATCGGTCGCCAGTTTGCGAGATCAGCTAGGTCTGAATCTTCCTTTGGGACTAGAGTAACTACACCTCGCTTTTGAGAGATTGACATTTCGCCTTCTTTAAATGCTGCGTTGAAACAATCGATTAAGTCTTGTCCCAACAAGTCAAAGAAACAGTTATAGAACTCCCAGGTAAATCCGTCATCTCCGGGAGATTTTCCACTTGCGAACGTCCGCAAAACATCACTACATTCCTTAAGAGTGATTTCTCCCAGTTCGTCTTGTTCCGTATTTTGGAGTTTCGGTATTTCAAGATTTCTGACAAAATTTTCAAATAATCTGCTTTTATCCTCTACATGGTTTGACGTATATAAATCTCTATAAAAATTTTCAATTTCCAATAATATGTCTTCTTCTTTGGAAATGTTATCTCCATCTGGCCGTTTCAGTTCTTTAATTACTTTTCGGTTATAGTTTCGCTTTTCTAGATTAAAGAAATATTTTGTTGGTTTTTCACCTTGCTCAGTCCATCTAGCTTTAGAACGAAGAATTGAACCTTTTCCCTTGTTTTCATATAAGAAATGAAGTTCCTGTTTTAATCGAGTATATTCCCGTTGCTGAGTTTCGCTTGTATCATCTACATCGACATTTTGAGAGAGGAGATTGTCGAGCTCCTCTAATCGGTCCCCTAGGTCTTGTTCCTTTATACGAAGCTTTTTTTGTTTGTTTTTGGAATAAGGGATTGTAAGCGCTCTTATTTCCATTTTGATAAGTTCCCACTTTAACCTTTTGTCTTCCACATCCGAGTATTTATTTATTATGTTAGGATAATTTTCTTTTATAAGTTTTTTATATTCTTCATCTTCTACAAGAGAATTATTGAATTTCCATAGACCCGGTCCGCGTCTTTTTTTCGTAACAGTCAAACTAAGTTTTACTGCTTTGTGATCAGGAGCAATAGAGACTTTTGTACCTATGTGAGACACACATTTGATTAAGGATTGAGCAATAAGAAAGAAATCGATTCGCGAGCTGAGATTGAGTGCCTTGGACTCATAAGTGAAACTCAGTTTGCTCGGATTTTGTTTTCTATAGATGTCAACAAGCTCAAGTTCTCTCATCATTGATATAAGATTATTTCGATAAGTATGTGGCTTCCACGCCGCGCCACCTATTTTGTCAATGGCATAAAGAACAACATTCCAATCACCTCCTATAACTAGGTTTCCAATGTCAGTGTTGGACATTAAATATTCATGTAAAAAATGCAAAAATTCATTCTGCTGTTGTAAATTGTTTGGAGCATAAATATTACATACAGATAAGTTGCCTGCTTCAGAAGCTATGTCCACTGAGACAATTCTCCCATTTTGGTCTTTGTTGAAGTTGTTAACCGTCTGACCATATAAGGGGTTAATTAAGATACAAACACCTCTGCTATGAATTGAGCCGTGTGAAAAGAAAATGTCACCTCCCCACTCACTCCTCCAAACTGTTTCATCACCTGGTTTTGAATAAATTTCTTGCAGAAAGTAAAATAAACAATTCTGATCTTTCAAAAACCTGAAAATACTTCTTCTTTTAACCTGATTTCTTAACCCTCTGACATTTAATGACATGACACTTAAATCACCCTGGTAGGCTATAGTGGCAAATATAGAGCTTAAAGCTAGGAAAAATGCAGCGAGAAATGGTACTCATTTGGTTTGATTGAATAAAAATTGAATTTTCCCCAGTGGATACAAAAAAACACACACATAAATACAAAAACATGGTACATATACTATGTGGTCGCAGCATTTTTAGCGCTATGGTACTGATTCGATGAGTTAGTATTGATCCATGCTCCCTGAAAAACGAAGTTTCCTAGAAAAAAAAAACTATTCTATGGCGATATATAAGTAGGTCAAAGTTGCAAAATAAGGTCGAAGATAAAACTGATCTCTATTTTTACAAAACTAGGGTGCCATTTACATACAGTTTATCTGGCTCCGATGCGCTAAAGTAGGCCCTGCTTCCTTGCTTCTTAGCAGCTTTTAATTTTGGTAGCATTAAACGTCGTCTGTCGATGAGCTCCTTTGGCAGGTCCTCGTAGATTACGAAATTTGTTCCTTTCAGTTCCTTCGCCTTTTTACGCACCAGTTCACGATCAGTAAATCGAAGAAATCTGGCCAAGATCGGACGCGGATTATTGCTGATCTTTCTCCCATTTCTGTGCACTCTTTGAAACTCGATTTCCCTCGCGTCCTCAATGTGTAATTTTTCCTCCAGAAACTTCCACAGAACCTCACGTGTGTCTTCCGCTCCTTCGCCATCGACGTCCTCATTTAACTCCACAGGGATGTTCACAAATTTGAGGTTTTCTCTTCTACTGTAGGCTTCTAAATACAACAATTTTTGGTTTAATAAACTAGTCTCAAGCTTGTATTGTGTTTTTAAATTTTTTATATCCTCGTCCGCCTGTTCAACGGAGCCGTTCAAAAATTCTACACTCCTCTCTAGCTTGTGAGTGAGTTTGTCGGTCTCATCGTGTTTCGCTTTAAGTTGTGTGATCTCACCATGTAGAGTACTCACATTACTCTCCAGTTTGGAAACCGTTGCATTTACTTCTTGTAGTTTCACTTCGATCCTATCTAGCTTTTCAAGTTTCTTTTCTAGCGCCCCAAGTCGGGAGAGAACTTGGTCTAATCGCTCGTTTATCTGTTCCGCCATATTCGACGTAGCTAACGCCTCCTCCTCGTCTCCTTCGATAGATTCGTTTCTTGGCTTTTTTTCGTCTGGAGAAGGGCTGCTTTCCTCACTGAATTCGCCGCTACTTTGTCTTCTCTCCTTTCGTTTGGAACTTTTATGTTTGCTGGCCATATAAAGTGAAAGCAACTCGAATTTCGAAGGGAGCTCCACAAAACGTGGCTACACGCTAGCCATGCGCATGCCCATCAGATTCCCCAATTTGCCACAACGAATATTTTCATCACAACTTTCCTGCCTTTTTACAGCAATACTCCTTGACCATTTCTGAACTAGACCTCCTCACCATTGTAGTTGCCTGGTACCTTTCGCATATAATATCGGTTAATATGTCACCTGGTCACGCAGCGAGACAGGTAAATGTCACAAAATAGCTTTGCTGTTAGGAAAAAACTATCTTGCTTTTATTAACAACAACAATCGTTAATTTAGTATGATTAATAGAATTTCACTTAACTGTTAACTTTTCATTTATCAGTTAACTACTATATTTTTGGGCAAATTGTCAGTTAACTGTTAACCCCATTAGCACCCTCCTAAATGCACTGGTATTCTGAATTTCACTTTTGCCGGAACGCAATTGGCATTAAAAAACAAAACGAAAAAAACTTACGAGATAATAATGCCTTTTGTCCCAACATTTCACCCACGACTGAAAAACCTAAAACAAATACTGATGAAAAATGGAGTTTCGTTCAAAACCAACCATTCCTGAAAACTATTTACAAAACGCCGCCTATCATATCATACAAGACGTAAATCACTTAACGACATACTCATAACAGCCAAACTTTGAAAGCTAATATAAATGCATCGCAACCGCAAAACCACATAGCGGAGTCGGTTTAGGCCTGTCATGAACCTCATTTCGATGTAAGGGAAACTAAAAAAGTGACCGCCAGGAGTGGTGTCCTGTTTACCCGCTCCAGACCCAATATTTTCTATATAAGTGCGCCCATAGCAGACGTGACCGAAAAATGACCACGTCATCACCATTTTCCCGCCATTTTTCACGTCAAAATATATAAAACAGCAGACTTGATACAACCTCGTTCCCAGGGCTTTTCAGGAAAAGCCCTGGGAACGAGGTTGGACTTGATACTTTAGCTAACTACAAAACTTTCCGTTTCATTATGCAAGAGTAGGAACAGCAAAATACCATAAATTTTGACTTTTGTTCTATTTTCGAATACTGCTGGAGAGTTGAAAAAGAAATGGCTGATGGCGCGATGTCTGCTAAACATAGCCCAAATTGTCCTGGCATGGGGACAGTCAGCTCTAGAGAAAAGACATGTTGTTACGGTCTCCTTCCATTAGATTCGGCACATGTGAAGTTCAAGGTTTGAACCGGGCCTTACTTGAAAGAATATTAAAGATTCAGTCACCATTTGTTGTGTCAATTGATATTTTGATAATTAATATTAACACGTCACCTGCAGTAACTTTCAGTATCTAATAAAACACCACATACTAATTTATAGGACTGTTTTTATCAGATATAAAGTCACTGCACGTGACGTATTATCGATCACTTGATAGGTTTGTGGGCTTTTAAGAGGAGATGCGTGCAAGAATCAAACAAAATCGCAAATTTTCGGCAAAGCTGAAAAAAATCAAATTCGCTCCTCTTTTGCATATAGATAGCCTATAGCAAGTATAAGAATGCCAAGTAGTTTTTTCCTTGAAATATCTTTTTGTTTCCGAGAAAAACGAAGAAAGTCGTTATCAACTCAGGACACAATTTGGCGATCCCAAACACTTGCAAACAGGGTTGAATACGTCATGATTCACTCGACTCGCGTATCAAAACTACTGCGCTAGATAAAGCTGTCATAGTTCCACTTTGTTGTATAACTTGTCATAGTCTAAACACCATGATTTCATAAAAAATATGATTAATCTAAGTATTCAAGGGAAGTCAAAAGTTTATGGCTCACCCGTGCTCTGTAAACGGTAGGTGAAAAACAACGATGATTTTGAGCATGTACGTTTGTTCAGAATTTCGTAATATTACCAATGACAATACTAGAGTTGACGATCTTTTAAAATATGTAAAGTTTAGTTTGGGGAAATGAATTTGGGATTTTTTTTTTTTTTTTTTTTTTCCGAAAATCTTTTTTTTTTTTTTTTTTTTATTATTATTTTTTTTTTTATTATTATTATAATATAATATTTACGCTACTTACAATGCAATGCTTAGGAATACATTACTTACAATATGATACTCTATTTACAACACGTACAATACAATCCTCACACTACTTACAATGCAATACTCTACTTATATACAATACGCTCAATACAATACTCACACTACTTATAATGCAGTACTTACACTTTTTACAATACGACACTGGTTGCATTACTTGTATATCGTCAGCTTAAATAATTTATTTTAAAGGACCAGTTGTAGTGTTCCACTCGTCTTTTCTTTTAAAGCTCATAAAAAACCTTGCTTTTACAATGAAGGATTTAAGGATTTGAAGAGGTTTGTTTATTTGTTTATTTTTTCAAAAACCGCTGAACGATGTCAGAAAACTTGGAAACCCTTCTATGTTTGGGATTTTCTCTTGCATTTTACAAGTCCAGATAAAATATCTGGCAACAAGAAAGTAGAAATATTGTTGTGTGTGGGAAAGAATATCTGTTCTCAGACCTAGTATTATAGCCAAGGATAAATTATCAATTTTTGTCGTTGAACACTTTTCATAGAACCATTTTCCAAAACTCTGCCAGAAAAGTGACGTTTCGTTACAGTACCAGAATAAATGAATTAGTGTTTCTTTCTCTCCACTACAGAAAGTGCAAATATCATTATTCCTGATTCCAATTTTATTTAAAAAAGTCATTTGTTGCTAGTCTTCGATGAAGCAGTTTAAACTGGAAAATAATTAATTTGGATATTTTTGTACAGCGAAAAGGTAGTTTGTAAACAGCCTGCCAGTTAATAAGATCAGTGCATTGTAAATTGCAGTCAATAATCCACTTATTTTGGCTTTTACTGGGGCAACTCTGTTTTAAGCTGACAAGTTTCTCGTAAGCTATTCTGTTAGATTTGTTAGCTTTTATAAAATTATCGGCAAAACTAACATAGTTTATGTTATTTACACATATGATGCCCGATTTAGGGTTTTAGCTCTATTGTACATTGTACACATTCATTGTATTAGGTAAAATTATGTATTCTAATATATTCTATGGTATTGTATTCTATTGTATTGTCGTTCTTTTGTGCTCTAATATTCTATTGTTTTAACAAAAGAATAAGTGTTACCCCTAAATCGCGCATGGTATATATTTACAAATTGGTCTTCTTTGTCTCTTCTAAGGGCTTTTATAGCAGATACAACACCTTGAAAGACAAGAAAGTTTGTTTTGATGTCAAAGCGGTCTTTGAAGTTAGAGAAAGATAAAAAACTGTTCTCATCTTTCATAAGATGTCCAACTGTTTTTATTCCTTTAGCGGACCATGATTTATAGTATATTGGCTTATTCCCCACCCTTATAAGAGAATTGTGCCAGGGGTTCAGCGAAAAAAAATGTTTTACAGATTTTACGCTATCGTCAAAACTAATTTCTGACCATATTTGCAAAATTTCAGACGTAAAGGCGTCAGATACTTTAATATACCGAGACAGATCACTTTTATTAAGGTTTCCTTTGAAAATGTCAGGTCCTCCATACTCTTGTAATTCAAAGTCAAAAAAAAGTTTCCATTTACCATAATTGTCTCTGTCTAAGTATTTTTTAACCCAGGTTGATTTGAGCGCTTTATTAAAAGACTTAAGGTCGATCATCTTTAATCCTCCGTTTTCATAATCACTAATCATAACGTTTCGCTTGATTTTGTCCCCCTTTCCATCCCAAAGGAAATTATAGAAAATCTTGTTAATCTCATCTATTGCTCGGTGGTTTGTTTGTAGGGGAGAAAGAATATAAACGAGTTGTGAGGCAATTAAACTCTTTAAAACAACAATTTTCCCCAGAAGGCTTAAGCGGCGGTATTCCCAGCAGCTTAAGCAATTTTTAACTTTTTCTAACTTTTCACTGTAATTTTCGTTCATAGTTACAGTAGGATCTGTTGATATCCAAACGCCAAGAGCCTTTACTTTGTGTTTGACCCATTTTAGATTCTTTTCAGGACAGAAAATTTCTTGGCGTCCTGTGCAAGATCCGATCCAAAGTATTTCAGTTTTTTTGTTGTTAAGCCGCAGGCCAGATATAGCACTAAAACGTTCTAGGTCATGCAAAGTGGACACGAAGGACGTCTGGGAACCATCAAGAATGATTGTAGTGTCATCGGCATATTGACTAATTTTGATTTCTTTACCATGCACTAAAATTCCTTTTATAGCGTTGTTTCTTCTGATTTTTTCAGCTAATATTTCCACACCAAGAATAAAGATGTAAGGGGAAAGGGGGCAGCCTTGCCTAACTCCTCTTTCAGGTGTAAAAAAACTACTTGCCCACCCATTGTTTAAGATACAGCTTTCTATACTTTGATAACACAATTTAATCCAGTTTATAATCGAAGGCCTTTTCGAAATCCAAAAATAGTAGTAATCCAGGAATATCATAAGCAGCTGTGTGGTTTATTATGCCATCAATTAACCTAATATTTTCACCAATAAATCTACCTTTCAAAAAGCCAGTCTGGTCGTTATTAACTAGTTTTGAAATTACGTTTTTAATACGATTGGCTATGGCCTTTGCTGCTATTTTATAATCACAATTCAATAGTGTTATTGGACGCCAATTTTTAACATAGTAAGGTTCTGCGTCTTTTTTTGGTATTAGTTTAATTATCCCACGTCTTTGGCTAATTGAAAGTTGCCCCTTTTGATAAGCATAGTTGAAAGAGTTTAAAAAGTTGTCTGAGAGATCATTCCAAAAAATCTTGTAAAATTCTACAGGCAACCCATCGGAGCCTGGCGTTTTTTCATTATTCATACTTTTTAGAGCTTGTAGACATTCTTCCTTAGTTAACAGGCCTTCACAATTTTCTTTATCCTCAGAGTTCAAAACTTTCTGATCAGTTATTTCAAAAAAAAGGTTGCTAGTTTCGCTATCGTCTTTGTCACTTTTTGAGCTATAAATATTTTGGTAGAAGGTTTCACATTCTTTCAAAATTTCTTTGTCTGAAGTGACAAATTCATTATCGTTCACCTTAAGCTGGCTAATTACACCATTTTTGAAGTGTCTCTTTTCAAGATTTAAAAAATATTTGGTATTTTTTTCGCCTTCATTATACCATCTGCATTTTGCTCTTAAAATCGCACCCTTTGTTTTGTATTCAATTATTTTTTCCAGTTCCCTCATTTTATCTTCTAAATCTTTGCGGTTTATCATTTTTTTATCATCGTTGGTTTCATTGGATTCAATTTCTTTTTGTAGCATGTTTATTGACCTTTCTAATTCTTCTTCTTTCCGCAACAATTTGGCCTTTTTAGCTGATGCATATTTAATAGTTTGCTCTCTAACTTTTAACTTGATCATTTCCCATTTCAGGGCAACATTAACGAGATTATCATCTTGATATTCATTTTGGACATCTCTAATTGTTTGTCGTATTTGGTTTACATATTCAGACTCTATTAAGAACGACGTATTTAACTTCCAATATCCTGGACCTCTTGGGTTACAGTGAAGATTAATTTTAATAATTATTAAGGAGTGGTCCGTTTTAAAGCCTGTTCCAATATCAGCATGTGTAATATTGCACATTAAACTTTGACTCACGAGAAAGAAATCTAGACGGCAATGTATTTCGGGTGTTTTACGACGCCAGGTGTATCTACGGGTATCAGGGTTTAGAACCCTCCATGCATCTACCAAATCTAATTCATCTATGTAATTTTTAAGTACATTAACTGCCTTTGTATGGGTTTTGGCAAGGCCGCCTCTTTTATCCCTTTCTAGATTTAATACGAAATTAAAATCGCCACCTAATATGATATCATCACATTGAAAATATTGTAAGTTGTTGAAAAACCCTTCAAAGAAGCTTGGATTGTCCTCATTAGGTGCATAAATAGTGGCCAGAGTAATAATCCTCTCATTTGTTTTGATGTCACAGATGATAAATCTACCCGTAGGGTCAGAATAAAATCGCTGAAGTTGAAAAGCAAAATTATTATTGAAGAGAATAGCAACTCCTCCTCTGGCACTAGAACAACAATTAAATAAAGTTTTATAGCCCCATTCGGCCGACCATGCAGAAGTTGTATTTTCAACACTGTGGGTTTCTTGTAATAAATAGATTGAAAATCGTTTTGCTCTTAGCCAATTAAAAACTTCTCTTCTCTTTTGTCGCTCTCCTAAACCTCTTACATTAAGTGAACAGATATTAAGATCCATAAGAATTTGGGATTTTTAAGAATTTGTTGAAAATCGTGAACGAAAGACATAAAATCACACCATCTTGTGTATGCGTGACCAACAACAAAAACAAAAACGTTTTTCCTTGAGAAATCTTGGCAACTCTGACGCCAAAAACCAATAGAAATACACAAACCTTAACTTGGATATGACATTCTTGAAGGTCCAAAGTATTTCATTTTGCCGTCTGTTCAATTTCATTCGTGAAGTTTATCATGAACTGTGAAGCCCGTAGCTACGATCAAAAACGCTTTACTTTTCGCTGAATTCTTCGTAGCTCTCTTTGCACTTTAGTACTCTTTATACTGTTGATACAATTTTCCCCTCATATTTCTGGCGGAAATCTGTAAAAGAAAAGAAAGCGAACTATTTCAAGCATGTGTTCCAGGTTTTCCATCCTTGCATAATCGAGAACCGTTTTGAGACTATATGCAAATTACGTCTCAAATTTGCATATCAGGCTGAGCAAGCGTTCGTGTCAGTCACGGTTGGTACACAGGGTGGATATTAAGGTATTCTCAGTGACCAAAATTCCATAATTTTTTTCTTGAAGTTTAACGGTTGTTGTTCGGAAGTCTTCATTTAATACAGTTCGAAACAGGAAAGAGACCTCATGGGTTTTAAAATACAGTATTTTTACATGGGTGGGGTTGGGTTGGGGTAGATCTTGTCGGCCTGGATTTCCCATGTTAAGCTACACAAATACTCTTTAAAACGAAAAGGCAGCTACAAAGATTAAGTAGAAAATTTGATGCATTTACTTGCGATTGTTTTTATTTTTGGAGTTTCTAAAAGTTTTCTACATCCGCTAATACTTGTGCTTGTGCTTGCAGCTACTTGTATCTGCTATAGTAAAACAACAACATTACAAAGACAGGTCAGCCCTAGTTTGATTTATACAGTGCGACAGTCAACAATGCTTCAGTTGTGAGAGGAACATTCCTCCTTCATTATCCCGCTTTTAATAAGAAATATTTCGGTTAATCTTCTCTTTAGGCGATACATGCGTGACGCGCTTTCCGCTCATTCCTTGATCTGGTATTACCGTTTTCTGTTTTTTTTTTTTTTAGGGGGAAGGTCGGGCCAATAAGAAATCAATTCCTGCGAAAAATTGCAGACGAAAAAAAATAAACACAATAAAATGAAGTTAAAAAAGCATTTAAAACTAGTGGAAAAGAATCAATGCACAGCACGTTTCATGCACAGCATTAAGAAACATAATTGATTAGTGTATGTAGATAATTTTAGTGTATGTAGGAGTGCTATAAGGCATTTAACCCTAAAATACCCTTATAGACTGCTGGTCCTAGGAAAAAAATTAGGAAACCATGGAACAAAGAATGTTCCGCGCTCTAAGTCTTAGGGGTTTTAACAACAACAACAATTTTATTTCAAACCTTCCAATTACAACAGTACCTCCCATCTATCATACATACATAAGTTCATTCCTCTTTAAGCGAGTGCTACGTCGCTTGTACAAAATATGATAGTCCAATACACCCTCTGGTGTCGCATGTTATGAACAGCTAGCTTCATTTGTGCACTATCTGATGAGATGACGATTGTTGTTGTCGGTGTCTCATTTGCAACCTTTACAAAGTCTGTTAGAATGTCAATGTGTGGTTGCTTCCTTCTTTTTAATGTAATGTTTGATATGAGAATGAGAAACAAATTTCCTGGACCATTGTGATAGAAGATGATGAAAGTTTGGACTTTTCCACAAGTTCGCAGATGTTATATGCGCGTACACGATTGGAGGGGCGTTCTGAATTAAAACGTTGGTCAAAACTTTTTATCTCATTTGTTGAGGTCGGTTTCATTTTTCAAACTGGCGGTTTCTTCATCGTCTTCATCTACCTGCGTATTTTCTTCAGTGTTTCTCCTTGCAGCTAGGCGGGAGAAATAGCCGGCAATCTGTTGCGGGGTTAGAAATTCGACGCTTTCATATCGCCGTGCAACACTAGCATCCTTGGCTGCGCGCATAGCTTTGGGAACACCTGCGGGATCTGCTTTTTGACCGTACCACTCTCCGATCTGGAATTTGGCGTTCAAGTACTCCTTCCGTTTCGCAGAAAACCGAGTACTTCGGATACGAGAACATTTCAGGGTCCATCCAATTGGTAGAGATGAGGCAGAAAACGTTTGGGAAAGTTTTGCTTTCTCAAGTTCAGGTACTGCAGTAGTACAGTGTTCTAACCTTAAAGTATACCCCACTGTATATAGCGTGAGCACTATGCGTTTCCAAAAAGGAGACATGAAATATATGGCAAAAAGACCCAATTTTGGCCACTGAGAATACCTTTATACCATGTACCGACCGTGACTGTCACGAACGCTTGCTCAGCCTGATATGCAAATTTGAGACGTAATTTGCATAGGTAGTCTCAAAACGGTTCACGATTATTCAAGGATTGAAAACTGGGAACACATATCAAGCTTGAAATAGTTCGCTTTCTTGACAGCCCTTTTACAGTTTCCGCCAGAAATATGGGGGGGAAATTGTATCAACAGTATAAAGAGTACGAAAGTGCAAAATAAGAGAGCTACGAACAATTCAGCGAAAAGTAAAGCGTTTATGTAGCTTACTGCCTAAAGAGGCGTAAGCTACTATGCTATCCGTTTGAGTGAGTGAGTGATCAGTGAGTGAGTGAGTGAGTGAGTGAGTGAGTGAGTGAGTGAGTGAGTGTAACAATAGAATCCGAGCCCACGACGAACTCTGCCGATTTTGACCCGATATTCCCCGATCTTAACTCCTTTTTTTTTTGAACCTCGTCGGTTGTACAACGTTTGTCGAGGATAGCTTCGCAACCTCGTTGGTTGTTCAACGTTTGTCGAGGATAGCTTCGAATGGCCCGAATCGAATGTTCACTCAGACGGACTATCAGATTTCTAACAAATATGGCCGCCCGTGAACTCCTTGCTTCCATTTTGTAGACGTTCATTTTGCTGACCGGAATGAAAGCACGCCTTTTAAGACTTCGAAATGGAAAGAAAAAGTCCTTTAGAATATTTTTATACCTTTGTAGTGGTGGTTTGAGAGCTGAAAGCGATGAAATTTGTCACAAGTGAGGACATGTCTTCTTTCAGAATTTATACTCGAAGCGGCAGACTTTACTAAGAATTTTCAAGCATTCCTGGAAAACTACGGTAAAGAAAGTCACATTTTTTAATGTCCATTTACTTTGTAAGAAACATTTCATAGACTGTTTCTTTGTCTTATTAGTGGCTTTTGACAAATATTTAGAAAACTTGACCACAATCGGTCGAGCGAGAAATTCGCCAGATGCTGAACAAATTTGCGTGGCCGACAGTTTCCTTGATGCGATAATTTGAGCGTTTTGCTCTTGAGACTAAACTAAATTGGATAAGAATGGCATTCTATATACACATGGAAAGTCGGAAATTTTAGGAAACACTAGATATAATAAAGTAGGTTGCTGAATTTAAATATTATTTTGTGATGTGTATAATATAATTCGCAGACGCTAGCGCTGCAATTAGGATAAACAAATCACTAAGCTTTCCGGAAGCAGAAAATCACTGAATTCTGATAAGCGTTTAACTCTTTTATTCAAGGGAAAGACATTTTCATTCAAGGAAATATTGTGTTTTTTGCGACAACACTTTGAAAAAACTATGAAGCCGGGAAAAACTAATACATGGCAAAATCAAAGCAGTTATTAGGAACTAGAAAAATTTCACTTCGATTTAGTCTTGAAATCACGGGGGTGGGGGAGGGGTTCATGATGCGTCACGCAATATTTATTTTTTAAATGTTTCACCAATTTATAGCACTAGTCACCACGGTTTTGAAAATTATAAAAACAAAATCTCCTGAATACGATTACATGTATTTTTTTTTTTCATTACCTGTAAATTTAGGGCTTCCAAAAATTTATTGCAAATCCGGGCAGGAGAGGGGGGTCTCTCGGCTTGGAAATCCAGGGGGCACGGGGGGAGGGGGGGCAGGAAATCCTACGATAATCTAAGTAATAACAGGCGCAGTAAGCTACATGCAGTCATAGACTGCCTATATCATATCCAAGTTAAGGTTTGTATATTTCCATTATTTTTTTGGCGTCAGAGTTGCCAAGATTTCTCAAGGAAAAACGTTTTTGTTTTTGTTGCTGGTCACGCATACACAAGATGGTGTGATTTTATGTCTTTCGTTCACGATTTTCAACAAATTCTTAAAAATCCCAAATTCATTTCCCCAAACTAAACTTTACATATTTTGAAAGATCGTCAACTCTAGTATTATCATTTGTAATATTACGAAATTCTGAACAAAGGTACATTCTGAAAATCATCGTTGTTTTTCACCTACCGTTTTACAGAGCACGAGTGAGCCATAAACTTTTGACTTTCCTTGAATACTTAGATTAATCATATTTTTATGAAATCATGGTGTTTAGACTATGACAAGTTGTACAACAAATTGGAACTATGACAGCTTTTTCTAGCGCAGTAGTTTTGATACGCGAATCGAGTGAATCATGACTTATTTTAAGCCTGTTTGGAGTCGCCAAATCAAACCCGGGGCTGAAAACGAAATGCTTTTGTTTCCCCAGAAAGAAAGAAACTTTTCAAGAAAAAAACTACACAGCAATTGTGTACTCAGTAAAGGCTACCTGCATGCAAAAGAAGAGCGACTTTCATTTTTTTAACTTTGCCGTGTAATGTTTGATTTTTACAGACAGGCTCTCTTAATTGTTTTGAAATTGCGGCAACCTATTGTATTTGATTTAGAAATTTTTTTTCTATTGTCAAATATCCCAACAGAAAATAGACAATGAATAACTGAAAATGCATTGTGCAAATTGACCCAACAACACATTTTCATCGTCAAGTAGCTAGCAAGGCGGAAAAAGTCTTTCACTTTCACTTCACTAGCATCAAAATTATTTACATTCACACTCGTGATTCTTTGTACTCATAACTTTTATTGACTTGCACCAACACGAATTTTCAAACTTTCTCTCAATCTTCTCTATCCTGCCAAGAACCATATCCAGTTGACTACTGCGCCTCGCATTTTCTACGTAATGTCTGATTCTACAACGCCATCTTTACCATATTCACTATCAGGATTCTTCTTTTTTAACCTCACGTTCTAACGCATTAACGGGATGGCTTTAAGAGCCCGTCAGGAGAGCATGGCTACCTACCTACCCTACCTTTTTTCCATCGTGCGTTATTTTCGGGATTCAACATTCCATGTGCGGATGTCCAGTTTTCACTTCAGTCCAACTTCTTTCATAGTACAGCAGAAACAGAAAGAAAAATTGATTTCAAAATATCTGAAATGCCGTGAAGAGGAGTTGTTTTGTGAAATGAGACAGAGAATTGATGCCGTTCACGCTTGGGATCTTCTAAATTTTCACCTTTTGTTATGTTTTTATACTAGAGCGAACTTTTCGTTACTGTTTGCATCAGATTGTTATGTTAGAATGTGGTACACTGTACACCTTTTATGGCAAATATATGTAGCTTAGCAAAGAGGGGGGTTTTGTTTGTAAAACATGTAGTACTGTAGTAGTTAAAGAGATGCACATGGAGTTGGTCTTCGGTTTGAAAACCTGATCGATTAACATTAAAAATACATTGCAGTCATTGATTGAATCTAAGAGGAAATTTCTCTCGTCGCATAGTTTCAATTTTAGCGGATAATATTTAGCACAGATGAATACTTTTGCTTGAATTTTTGCCAAACTGGAATTCGATTTCCGATCAGCGCCGCGGATAGTTACTGTTGTAACTCAGAAACCTACTCAAACAGCCGGCATGTTGTTGACACAGTTGCTATGAAATTTGGTTGCTTTGTACAACTTCACTTACCAAAAGTGATTTTAAAATCTAAGAAATTATCACCTGTAATAATAGCCTTCGTGTAGCCGTACCATCACGTAGGCTACTGTAATAAGGAAGCTACACTGTACTATGTTTACCATTTCTTTCAGTGTTACGCGACCCTTCGAATCAAAACTGCTTTAAGCAGTTCGATTTACCCTGCCGTCAATCATACCTTATATGGAAAGAGTTCGTTTCTTCGGACGCCATTGGTGATCACGCAGGGGTATACAAACTCCTCCTACTAGGTATGATTGACGGCAGAGTAAATTGAAATTGCTCAAAGTAGTTTTGATTCGAAGGGTCGCGTAACAGTGAAATCAGTGGTAAGATGTACTTTGGGCAACAAATTTCGCTTGAGATAGTTTCAGTCCTTTCATATTGATGACATCGGCGCAAAGAGAGGAAGGTCAACACGACACTTGACCTTTTCGTTTGCGATCAGTTACCACTTACTCGAGAATTGATTTTTATCACTAGATTTTGTTTCCAAAAAATGAATTTTGTTTGTCACAGCAAGAAAAGGGTATACGCAATAAACTAAATTTATTTGAAATGTGTTACTTGTGCTTGCGTGACTCGCTTTCTCAACTTTTGAAGAAAACTCATGAAAATTGCTTGTGAGTTTACTTCTCTCAACGGGTGGCTTTTCAATTACCCAGGCTAGATTTTCGATATGTTGCAGTACAGTAACATAGCTTTCTGCTAGTATAGCTTTCATTTTAAAATTCGATGTACCAGGACAAGATTTATGCTAGAGAAGTTTCCTCATTTTCAAGTGTTTACCAAGGTGCTGAAAGTAGGAATGTTCGGGCTTGTTAAAAAGACTTGTAAAAATGTATCTTCTTCCAATATTTTTAGATCTCAACGCTCTCAAAGGAATGCTCTACTTAACTGCAAAGAATCATTTTCATACGTTAAGGCGTCTTTCTTCCCGAGCGATTTAAATATGCAGCAAATCTCCGCTAAATTTTATGGCGGCTGCGACCTGAACAAGGTCTAGTCTAGTCTAGGTTTAGTTTTTGGCGGATTTATCGAAAACGAAAAGTCTTTGGATAGTTTGAAGGTAATTTTCGTAAATAGGTCACCAAAGGGTTTCTCCTGACCAAATATGAAGAAATCCGAAAATTCAGTTTTGACGGCGAGTTTTCGATATTTACAGACAGCCGCTCTATAGGTTTACTTATATTTCATAGACAAAGTGTTGCTGAAAGGTTGAAGTTGTGGCTTATGATATCATCAACATTTAATATGAGCAACAGCATAAAATGAAACACTGCTGATCAGCAGTCAATTATGTGTTTTCACTAAAGTCATATCAAAATTCAGAAGCATTAAAAAGCAGATTTAGATTATAAAATGTTTATAGCATTGCAAAACGTTTAAAACTACACATCTGGGCCAAATTTTAAAGCGCAAGAACATTTCGTTCAAGAGTTATAGGCGAACGAGTAGAATTTTTGGTAAGAAATGTATGGAGCAGCCATCTTGGCGCCCCATTTAGGGGCACCAATATGGCGGCCAAAACTTCAAAGTCCTAATTACACCCAAAATCTCATCACAAAATATTGAATGCACTATAAGTTCCATTAAATCGTCTTATAGGCATCTATAATGCAAAAATAATTTTCAACTGCTTTAATTTTGTTTATTATCACGGCTTATCTGAAATAGCGTGACAAAATATTAATTGCGTGACACATTTAAAATGTTTAAAATTAAAAATTGAACGACACTTACCTGGAAGTACCGATCACCTTCCAAAGCCTGATGTGCCAATTGAAAAAACTACAAATCGAATAACAGCTAAAACTTCTATTTCGCCATAGGGTAGGGAGGGAAGGGCATGTAATCTCTTGGTCACTCTCCAGATCGGTAGAATTACCATCGAAGTTCCACTTCCAGGTAAGTGTCGTTTAATTTTTAATTCTACCTCACTGTCGAGTGACCAGAGATTCCATGAGGCTTTAAAGCCAAAATTGGCACATCAGATAAACAAATAACTTCCAAAGGACAATCTTAACTTTTTATTACAAGTTCCACAAAACCCAAAAACTACATCATAACTTCAAAATAGCCTCCTCAAAATGAGATGTAGTATTCTCTGAAGTGTCTATAATTCTCTTGTCATAATCAATGGCAAATGTTTGAGCAGATGACCACCCGGCTCTGTCAAGAATCTCTTGCATAGGAACCTGAGCCCTATGAGCAGCAGACACTGAAGCTGCCCTTGTGCTATGTGCTTTATAAATATCTAAATCAATTCCTGACATTTGCATGACAGTTCTTAACCATCTACTTATTGTATCTCGAGATACAGCTTTGTGAGGCTTTTGATAGCTCATTAAGAGTTGAGAACCATCTGTGCGAAGAATCTCAGTTCTCCGAAGATACTCATTTAAACTAGAAAATACACACAAACTTTAATCATGAGAATAGGCGTTAAGAACCAGAGGCTTTACATGTCTTCTTGGATAAGACTGTTTGAGAGGTTTATTAAATGTGAAGATAAAGGTGGAGTCATTCTTCGACATGACACTAATATCCAGCAAATGTAAAGTCTGTCCTCTCTGCTCAGTAACCAAACTGAGAAGCATAACCAGTTTGAGGGTAAGGTTCTTCAAAGTCAAGGATGCTACTGGTGACAATGTTTTCAGGAATTTTAACGCAATAGATACATCCCACACCTCTTTATATCTAGGAACTGGAGGACGCAAATTAAAAACACCCTTCAGAAACCGCACTACCAGAGGGTGGCAGCCGATGGACGCGCCATCAACAGTGATGATAGTAGATAGTGCACTATAACTGAGATCTCTTTCAAACAATGTTGTCAAAAATTAAATAACATCTGCTACAGAGGGATGAAGTGAATCCAGTTTCCTCTCACGACAGCAGATAAGCCACTGGTTGATATAGGTTTGGTATTGTTTCTGTGTCCCTGAGCGCCATGAAGCGAGGATTATGTCGGCAGAGTGTCCAGAAATGTTTTTACTCTCAAGGGATTTCCTGATAACTTGCAAGCCAGCAGTTGAAGCCTTGGAAACAGAGGGTGTTGACGCTGAGGATTGTGTGGAAGCTGAAATAAATGTGGTTGACTGGGAAGAACTAGTGGTAGACTGATCAACATTCCCATAACTTTGAAATAGTAGGGTTGTGTTGGCCAGTTCGGTATTATAACAATACATTCTGCTTGATCCATAACAATCTTCTGCAGACATCTGCCTAGCAGACTGAAAAGCGGAAAGCAATAAGACAATGACCCATACCAACTGACAGTAAAGGCATCTACATGGATAGCTCCTGGATCAGGCTCCATGAATAATAACGAGCAACTTAAGCATTGGAATAAGAGACAAACAGATCAATCTCAGGGTGTCCCAGTCTCTTTGTGATTAGTCCAAAAGTACTGGGATCCAGTGACCACTCACTGCAAGTCTAAATTCATATCATCAGAAAGGATCATGGTTGATTCATAATTACCTCTATTTAATTTGAGTGATTCTGTTGTGGCCATTTCTAAATGCGATAGAAGAGAGGCCCATAAAGCACCCCTGGAAAACTGGATACCAACTTTCCAATAAGTCTGGCAAGATGCCGTATTGAGATCTGGTTACACTGCATAGTACTGCGACAAAGCTCTAACAACTTTGCTCTCTTATCAGGCGTCAGAGAGACGGTCATTTCAATAAAATGTATAATGAAATCCAGAACAATAGCTATCTGAGTTGACATGTCCATAGACTTTTCAGGGTGTATCAACAAACCCAAACAACAACTCCTTACTAGCATGAAGAGAATTAAGGGCATCATTGAAAAACTGTTGCTGATGATGTATCATCAATGTAATACACAATATGCCCCCTCGCAACCGTAGATGTGCATAACACGGTTTCATTAACTTGGTGAATAGACGTGGGGCTGATGAAAGCCTATTAGGGAAACAAGTATATTGGTACAACTTGTTTTTCCAACGGAAACGGAAATATTTCCTATGTTCATGTGCTATAGGAACTGTGTAATATGCGTCTTTCAGATCATTTGTTGCCATATAACAACCAGGAGTGACCAATTTCAGTATGGACTGCAGGGTGTCCATCTTGAATTTATTATATTCCGCATGTAAATTTAAGTCTTTGAGGTTAAGAATCATTCTAAAACTTTCATCCTTTTGGGCCTGAGGTAAACATTAGACAAAAATTCGCCTCAACAACTAACAGCCTCCTCAATAACACCCTTCTGAAGCAATTTGTTAATCTCGTGATCCATAAGACTGGACTCCCAGTCAGTAAATTTAATCGACTGTGGAGGCCTATACTGGGAAGGAAATTGATCATGTGTGAATGTTATATGGCAACCCTTGACCATATCTAAAATGACATTATCTGAAGTCAAATGCTCCCAAGCCTAAACAAAGTGCTGAATTCTACCAGCGACTTTCGTTGGTAAAGACTCAAACAAAGTTTTATTTACCTGAGGTCTCTGAACCAATTCCTGGATGTTTCCTTGGTTTGCCTTGACTTGTTGTAGGCTGATGGGAGGTATTGGTTGAATATCCTTAAAAAAGACCTGTTAGCAGAAACTCGACCACGATAAGCATTATAGGGTGTTCCCCGAATAGCAGCACGACCCCTGAAAGAACCTCTGTTCATGGGAGGAGATCTGGGCCAAGATTTGTTTCTATCCAACAGATTATGGGTGACTTTATTGTCATCTGTGATATCTTTGATTTGTTTGGTGACATCATCTCCAAACAATGCGTCAGTGAACTTGACTTTCTGAGCACACAAATGAGCATAATCTTTAGAAATTTGAGGCTTTAATGCCTCCCTGCGTCTCTGAACTAATTCCCAGTTGGCTGCTCTTAAACAGCGCAATGAATCTTCAGTCTGCTGCCATATTTTGTCCAACAAAGCCTTCGTGTCAATGTTGGCCTTGTCTTCGGAGCTCTTCAGAATAAGATCTGCTATTAAAGCTACGTTAGTAGTGCTTTTGATCAACGCATTCTGAACGCGTTGCATTCTCACATCACATGTTCGAGCTTCAGCCGAGACTCGATCTCAAACAACTTGATTAACTATTATCTTTGACAAGCCTGGGTAATTCTCTGGTCTGAAAATTTTCTGAAATAAGTTTTTGTCACTTTCCTCTTCAGGCTTTTGCCGCATAATGGTCGTTATGTGAGTAGTCAAGGAATCATTAATTTTCGGGCCTGTAGCTTCCTGAGTATTCATCTTCTTCTCAAGACTAGTAAGAAATTTGTTTTTCGGAGCTGAGCTAGGCCGTTCTTGCTCCGTAACCGACTCGTCAGCTTTTTGCTTTTCGTTTGGAGGCTCCTCGGAGCCATCATCAACATTGTTAACTTCGTTAACTTCATTAGGTTGTTCAGATACATCTTCTGGCACCTCGTCTCCAGAGTACTGAGCGAAAGACAAAAGATTGTCATTCATAACATTTAAAGCCTTTCAAAACTAGTAGTCATGCTTTGAGTGAGAGCCTTAAAGTTAGACGGAAGCCCCATCTGTTAACGACTTGACGACAAGCGACTGGTTTTCTCCGACAGAAATTATTTTCACTGGATCTTTCCGCTTTATTTCCTGGCCAGGCACTTTAGAGTTCGGCAACTTCGACTTTGCTCTGTCAGTCAGAGCATGTGGCGGCTCTTTGAGCTCACCCACGTGATGTTGTTTGTGCTCTACGAGCACGTGTGAACTTAAACTTCCCTCGTTCATTTAGGACAGAATTCCAGCGAAATGTTGGCTCCCCTAGCACAGAAACGAAACACAACATAGTGTCAGTTAGGAAAAACACCAACTAAATTCAAAAGCATGAAAAAAGAACGACGAAAGCAGACACTTACCGGAACGGCGACCGGCGACCATGAATTCAACGTACATGTATCAAGTGATCGGCACATGCGCAACGCATATCTCATGGAATCTCTGGTCACGTGACAGTGAGGTAGAACTTGAAACCAAAACATCGTTAAAACCTAAAACGTTTTCTGAAGGATTGTAACATTGGTGTGCACATACCATGTTAGAAACAGCTTTGTAGGATTTGTAGTTTAGAACTTTTTTATTTTTATGACGTCATGTGCAAACCCACAATACTGATATAATGGTGCAGGCATTCCTTCACCTTTGGGGTATTATAACAACCGTGAGAGCTGTTTTGGATCACTAAGATCAGAATAATTTGAAACGTATTTTGGAGTTAAGCCCAATTCTTGTTTATCACTTTTTGGTTGAGCAAGTAAGCTTGAAAAGATCATAATTAAGCTTACCCAAAAGCAAAATTGTAACTGCATACAAATGTACTTAACTTTTAAGCTTACTTACTTAAAATGGTAAAGATGTGTTATTGAGAAGGACTCTCGCTTACGGCACCAAATATGGTATTGTAGTATTCTATTGTATTAAGGCAGGAGAACAACAAATTGACTGGGTGCCTGAAAAGGACCAAACAGTTTGGATGTCGTTCGACAGGCATGTCGTTTGCCAAGCTTTCGAGCCAAAATTGACTGTGCAACTGCCACAACAGTAGCAGATAAATTTACTAAGATTACTATTTATGTAATACGTGAAATCGAGAAGTTATTTTTAATTAACTAATACCTTTGTTTTATAAATAAGTAAAGTAAAATGTATGTTAGTTTGATTCAGATCAGGTATCCATTTTTAAGTAAAAAAAAATAAATTTTTTTCCAAAGTACTTAGAACAAACTTTCTCAAATATTATTTGGAAGTGTTTATGATCTTTATATTTTTGTATGATGATTGTTTTTATTGCAATATCTTAAAAACATTTAAGTAGCTAACTGAATTGCTCTAATTCTAGATAAGCAATATTGTTTCTGTCTCTTGTTTGGCTAATTAATGTTCATAATACAATTAAGCATTTATATTATTGATATAATGTAGTTGTTGTTGTTATTGTAATAATTTGAATCACAGTGATTTTGAGCTAAAAGGGGCTTTTAAATCTGGAAACTGGAGACTTATGCTCACTTAGGTCTATCTGAGACCAAGTGAACTGATTGTGATAATTTTGTTTATTGAAAGACGAGACAAACTATCATAAATGACAGGATTCAGGTCACGACTCAAGCTATAGCCCTAACCCTAACTCTGCGTCTAACCTCCACCGGAGTCCTCGGTCGCATCCTAACTTAGGTCCTGACTCGATCGGACCTGGCTTGAATCCTGTCTCATATTCTGTCCAGAGAACAGTTTCTTGGTATGTAGGTATAGTAATGAGGAGACTGTCAATAACCTTTTGTTTTATCACTATTTAGAAACACTTTTATGTTGCTTGAAGTTGCCTTCAGTCACCTTCAGTCGCCTTAAATCGCCTTTTCGACATTTCCCGCGAACCGCGAACGTCAAGAAGTCACGTGACCAGTGCCTTGCCGCCAGGTTTGCGGTGTGAGGTGTACGTTTGTACGGCTAGACCACGCTCTAGAGATAAGTGATTTACCGCAAGGGTTTTTGCACTCTAAAACATGGCAGCCGGCTATTTGTTGTTGGAACTGTTTTGCCAGTTGGATTACTTTGTGGTTAAACTACGGTAAATAAAATAAAACAAAAGCCAGTTTCTGATGGTATGTGAATGTATATCCATGAATGCATACTTTGTTTCCGAGATGGCTGCGGTAATAGGCATAGATAAAAAGTAACCTTCATCTTAAGCCCAGATTATGTTCACACGGTGAACTCATAACTGTAAACTGCTGGCCGATGTTTGGGGTTTGCGGTTTAAGGGGAAACCCTAAATCTTAAGGTCTCTACTATTTCTTAATGACCCTGAGAACAACGAATCAAAGCTTGACATGTGATTTGAAAAGAAGAAACAAAATAGACCAATTCCGATATATTAAAATTCATACTTGGCTCCGAGGCTTAGGGGAATAAAACAAAAGAACTAAATTATTCATACCTGAACCTCGATGTGATTTCTTTTGTTTTATTCCCCTAAGCCTCGGAGCCAAGTATGAATTTTAATATATCGGAATTGGTCTATTGCTATCTCTCGACTCATTGCTAGTCTTGAAGCAACGCGAAATTTGTCTGTAAAGAAAACACGTTATTTTGACGGATGGTTCTTTACGCAAAATGTTAAAAGTGCGAAAATGTGTTTTCTTTAATGTTGTGTCCTCGTGCTGTCTCGTATGACCAAACGAGCTGCCTATTAATGCGACAGTAACAAAGCAGCAAAGACAGGAGACATGCATACTCGCGGCATTCAAATACGTAGAGTCAGTTAATTTGAGATGAAACATTTTACACAACGTCGGAGATAATCAGTGGCAGAATTAGAAGATCTTTAAAGTATAACAAAGAATCATCGTGTTAATAAACTTTCTTATGCAATAATATAACAAAAAGATGTGGTTATCAGTGAAAATGGTCATGATTTGGGAAAGTTCCACTTGATGATCACCTGTAAACAAAAGGAAAAGTGCTTTTGTTAAAGTGAACAAATTGTGCATACAGCAAACATATGCGCTACTATATTTTTTTCCTGGGTACAATAAGGCTGTACTCTATTTTATTCACAGAACACAAATTGCAGCATTAACTTCGACTAGATACTTTAATATGTTCACATACAAACGCGGCTTCCCACTTCTAGTGACATGAACAGCAATTCATAGTAACATCAGTTGCTGCTAGCCAGGTTGTTTATAGATTAGAACCAGCTAATAATTTTTTATGTACAGAGTTTGATATGTAATTTTAAGTAGTTCCTGGTATCGTGTTTTATAAACCATATTTCATTCCAGTTATAATCTCCATTTCCACTAAACGCCTTACGAAGAAACGCAAGAAGACTTCTTGATAGGATTTTACTGCATGCTTATTCTCTTAAAAATGATAGAGCAAATTTACCCTACTGGTCGATCAATATTGCTTGCGTCCTTTTGAGAGCCGTCAAAAGCATCCAATCACGTTAGTGATCAGTCTCATGTCATTTTCTAACATGATTTGAGTAAAGTTCTTAATTAGTATTGAACGACAATGTGCTTTAAGTAAAATTGCAGTAGAACATGTACGCATCTCTTAGGCGACAATATAGTTATTATTTCAGTCGAATCCAATCCAATCACGTAAGTGATCAGTCTCATGTCATTTTCTAACATGATTTAAGTAAAGTTCTTAATCATGAGTATTGGACGACAATATGCTTTAAGTAAACTTGCAGTAGAACATGTACGCATCTCTTAGGCGACAATATAGTTATTATTTCAGTCGAATCCATAAGGTATAACTAAAGCGAGCAGTACCCGACATTTTTCTATTTTTTGCTTACTTTACTTTAACAACGGCTAGGAAGCGTTTCTTTAGAAAAATCCAAATCCAGATTTCGTTTTCTAAACACCAGATCGATTTTGCTCTCCTCGCTGTGATCCAAAAACAGACTATGAATCATTATGAAACACAATGGAGAATTAGAAATAATTATACGACGGATGTGGAAAGAATACGCACAGGCAGCGGTAACTCGAAACATAAAGCATTACGAACTGCTCCGTGAGAAACGAAGACTCGAAATGACCAAATGTTTATTAAAATTTGTAGATTTTTACGAATATATTCTTGGAATCTTTCTTTTAATGGCTTCATAAAAAATCGTTTCATTATTTTTTAATAAAAAATTTTGCTTAAAAAAGAAAATGCTTAGATGATTGGAGGATTTCTTACCGAAGACGGCTTTTAAAGTCCTTTGTATTACAAAATACGTCTTGTACGTCAATGAAGCCGTGCCATGCGTTGAATTGAAGATAGCAAAGACACACAATAAAACTTCTCTCAACATATTCTCCAAACCAGTTTACTAACGCTATATTTCATGGTTTGTGTTCTCTTTACTTTGGCTGCTTGAAACTTGTCACAGAGTTTCTTTTGCGTGTTAGCGCATATAAAAAATTCATTTTAAAAATGTCATTTTCTCGGCACTATTTGGCGGACACTTTGTCATCGAAAACCAACACGTAAAAGCTTTCAGCCGCTGTTTCTCAGTTTAACAGTCGGCTGACAATTTGCTACGTGCTCCACTGAAACACGTTTTTACATATTAATAACTTTACACGTAGAAATGTTCATAGTACATGTGAAAGGATACCAGCGTTCTGCATTGTATTGTCCAAGTGAATCGAAACAGGATTGAAGGTAAGTTCTCAATTCGTGATCTGTTTAAAATAGCCATTTTAATTATTTTACACAGTGTTTGAACTTACCCAATAGCAAATAATAGCAAATAGCAACAAACGTTTTTGGACTAATATATAAATAAAAGATTCTCTACTGAAAATTAAACTATTTCTTAACGACCCTGAAAACAACGAATGAAAGCTTGACATGGGATTTGACAAAGAGACACAAAATTTGTACCTCTCGACTCTTGCGATTTTTTTTCACGAAGCAGTTTAGAGAATCCTGGCAGTTTGGCAATGGCAAGTATTAGCCTCGATATACGATAGGTTCCTGACCGTGGAGAACCATGCGCCAAAAGAGTTAGAAGGGCGGAAAGCTTCACAGCGAAACCCGACGAAATAACATGGGAAATTCTTTGTTGAGTAATGTTTGTTTGTTTGTTTGTTTGTTTGTTTGTTTGTTTGTTATCAGTGAAAATTGTCATGATGTGGGAAAGTTCCACTTGATGATCACCTGAAAACAAAAGGAAATGTGCTTTTGTTAAAGTGAGCAAATTGTGCATACAGCAAACATATGCGCTGCTATATTTTTTTGGCTGGGTACAATAAGGCCACTCTATTTTATTCACAGAACACAAATTGCAGCATTAACTTCGACTAGATACTTTAATATGTTCACATACAAACGCGGCTTCCACCTTCTAGTGACATGAACAGCAATTCATAATAACAACAGTTGCTGCTAGCCAGGTTGGCGAGTTACAAAGATTGTTTATAGATTAGAACCGGCAAAGAATTTCTATGTGCAGAGTTTAATATGTAATTTTAAGTAGTTCCTGTTATCGTGTTTTGTAAATCTTATTTCATTCCAGTTATAATCTCTATCTCACAACAATAATAAACCCATTACGAAGAAACGCAAGAGGATTTCTTTATAGGATTTTACAGCATGCTTATTCTCTTAAAAATGATAGAGCAAATTTACACTACTGGTCGATCAATATGGCTTGCGTCCTTTTGAGAGGTGTCAAAAGCATCCAATCGCGTGATCAGTCCCATATCATTTTTTAACATTATTTGAATAAAATTCTTAATTGCTTTAAGTAAAATTGCAGTAGAACATGTACGCATCTCTTAGGCGACAATATAGTTATTATTTCAGTCGAATCCAATCCAATCACGTGAGTGATCAGTCTCATGTCATTTTCTAACATGATTTGAGTAAAGTTCTTAATCATGGGTATTGAACGACAATATGCTTTAAGTAAAATTGCAGTAGAACATGTATGCATTTCTTAGGCGACAATATAGCTATTTCCGTCGAATCCATACGGTATGACTAAAGCGAGCGACACCCGACATTTTTTCTATTTTTTTGCTTATTTTACTTTAACAACGGCAAGGAAGCGTTTCTTTAGAAAAATCCAAATCCAGATTTCGTTTTCTAAACACCAGATCGATTTTGCTCTCTTCGCTGTGATCCAAAAACAGACTATGAAACACAATGGAGAATTAGAAATAAATATACGGCGAATGTGTAAAGAATACGCACAGGCAGCGGTAACTCGAATCATAAAGCATTACGAACTGCTCCGTGAGAAACGAAGACCCGAAATGACCAAATGTTTATTAAAATTTGTAGATTTTTACGAATATATTCTTGGAATCTTTCCTTTAATGGCTTCATACAAAAAATTGTTTCATCATTTTTTTAATAAAAATGTTTTGCTTAAAAAAGAAAATGCTTAGATGATTGGAGGATTTCTTACCGAAGACGGCTTTTAAAGTCCTTTGTATTACAAAATACGTCTTGTACGTCAATGAAGCCGTGCCATGCGTTGCATTGAAGATAGCAAAGACACACAATAAAACTTCTCTCAACATATTCTCCAAACCAGTTTACTAACGCTATATTTCATGGTTTGTGTTCTCTTTACTTTGGCTGCTTGAAACTTGTCACAGTGTTTCTTTTGCGTGTTAGCGCATATAAAAAAATCATTTTGAAAATGTCATTTTTCTCGGCACCATTTGGCGGACACTTTGTCATCGAAAACCAACACGTAAAAGCTTTCAGCTTTTTCTCAGTTTAACAATCGGCTGTCAATTTGCTACGTGCTCCACTGAAACACGTTTTTACATATTAATAACTGTACACGTAAAAATGTTCATAGTACATGTGAAAGGATACCAGCGTTCTGCATTGTACTGTCGAAGTGAATCGAAACAGGATTGAAGGTAAGTTCTCAATTCGTGATCTGTTTAAAATAGCCATTTTAATTATTTTACACAGAACAACCAAATAGCAAATAATAGCAAATACCAATAATCGTTTTTGGACTGATATATAAAGGAAAGATTCTCTACTGAAAATTAAACTATTTCTTAACGACCCTGAAAACAACGAATGAAAGCTTGACATGGGATTTGACAAAGAGACACAAAATTTGTACCTCTCGACTCTTGCGATTTTTTTTCACGAAGCAGTTTAGAGAATCCTGGCAGTTTGGCAATGGCAAGTATTAGCCTCGATATACGATAGGTTCCTGACCGTGGAGAACCATGCGCCAAAAGAGTTAGAAGGGCGGAAAGCTTCACAGCGAAACCCGACGAAATAACATGGGAAATTCTTTGTTGAGTAATGTTTGTTTGTTTGTTTGTTTGTTTGTTTGTTATCAGTGAAAATTGTCATGATGTGGGAAAGTTCCACTTGATGATCACCTGAAAACAAAAGGAAATGTGCTTTTGTTAAAGTGAGCAAATTGTGCATACAGCAAACATATGCGCTGCTATATTTTTTTGGCTGGGTACAATAAGGCCACTCTATTTTATTCACAGAACACAAATTGCAGCATTAACTTCGACTAGATACTTTAATATGTTCACATACAAACGCGGCTTCCACCTTCTAGTGACATGAACAGCAATTCATAATAACAACAGTTGCTGCTAGCCAGGTTGGCGAGTTACAAAGATTGTTTATAGATTAGAACCGGCAAAGAATTTCTATGTGCAGAGTTTAATATGTAATTTTAAGTAGTTCCTGTTATCGTGTTTTGTAAATCTTATTTCATTCCAGTTATAATCTCTATCTCACAACAATAATAAACCCATTACGAAGAAACGCAAGAGGATTTCTTTATAGGATTTTACAGCATGCTTATTCTCTTAAAAATGATAGAGCAAATTTACACTACTGGTCGATCAATATGGCTTGCGTCCTTTTGAGAGGTGTCAAAAGCATCCAATCGCGTGATCAGTCCCATATCATTTTTTAACATTATTTGAATAAAATTCTTAATTGCTTTAAGTAAAATTGCAGTAGAACATGTACGCATCTCTTAGGCGACAATATAGTTATTATTTCAGTCGAATCCAATCCAATCACGTGAGTGATCAGTCTCATGTCATTTTCTAACATGATTTGAGTAAAGTTCTTAATCATGGGTATTGAACGACAATATGCTTTAAGTAAAATTGCAGTAGAACATGTATGCATTTCTTAGGCGACAATATAGCTATTTCCGTCGAATCCATACGGTATGACTAAAGCGAGCGACACCCGACATTTTTTCTATTTTTTTGCTTATTTTACTTTAACAACGGCAAGGAAGCGTTTCTTTAGAAAAATCCAAATCCAGATTTCGTTTTCTAAACACCAGATCGATTTTGCTCTCTTCGCTGTGATCCAAAAACAGACTATGAAACACAATGGAGAATTAGAAATAAATATACGGCGAATGTGTAAAGAATACGCACAGGCAGCGGTAACTCGAATCATAAAGCATTACGAACTGCTCCGTGAGAAACGAAGACCCGAAATGACCAAATGTTTATTAAAATTTGTAGATTTTTACGAATATATTCTTGGAATCTTTCCTTTAATGGCTTCATACAAAAAATTGTTTCATCATTTTTTTAATAAAAATGTTTTGCTTAAAAAAGAAAATGCTTAGATGATTGGAGGATTTCTTACCGAAGACGGCTTTTAAAGTCCTTTGTATTACAAAATACGTCTTGTACGTCAATGAAGCCGTGCCATGCGTTGCATTGAAGATAGCAAAGACACACAATAAAACTTCTCTCAACATATTCTCCAAACCAGTTTACTAACGCTATATTTCATGGTTTGTGTTCTCTTTACTTTGGCTGCTTGAAACTTGTCACAGTGTTTCTTTTGCGTGTTAGCGCATATAAAAAAATCATTTTGAAAATGTCATTTTTCTCGGCACCATTTGGCGGACACTTTGTCATCGAAAACCAACACGTAAAAGCTTTCAGCTTTTTCTCAGTTTAACAATCGGCTGTCAATTTGCTACGTGCTCCACTGAAACACGTTTTTACATATTAATAACTGTACACGTAAAAATGTTCATAGTACATGTGAAAGGATACCAGCGTTCTGCATTGTACTGTCGAAGTGAATCGAAACAGGATTGAAGGTAAGTTCTCAATTCGTGATCTGTTTAAAATAGCCATTTTAATTATTTTACACAGAACAACCAAATAGCAAATAATAGCAAATACCAATAATCGTTTTTGGACTGATATATAAAGGAAAGATTCTCTACTGAAAATTAAACTATTTCTTAACGACCCTGAAAACAACGAATGAAAGCTTGACATGGGATTTGACAAAGAGACACAAAATTTGTACCTCTCGACTCTTGCGATTTTTTTTCACGAAGCAGTTTAGAGAATCCTGGCAGTTTGGCAATGGCAAGTATTAGCCTCGATATACGATAGGTTCCTGACCGTGGAGAATCATGCGCCAAAAGAGTTAGAAGGGCGGAAAGCTTCACAGCGAAGCCCAACGAAATAACATGGGAAATTCTTTGTTGAGTAATGTTTGTTTGTTTGTTTGTTTGTTTGTTATCAGTGAAACTTGTCATGATGTGGGAAAGTTCCACTTGATGATCACCTGAAAACAAAAGGAAATGTGCTTTTGTTAAAGTGAGCAAATTGTGCATACAGCAAACATATGCGCTGCTATATTTTTTTGGCTGGGCACAATAAGGCCACTCTATTTTATTCACAGAACACAAATTGTAGCATTAACTTCGACTAGATACTTTAATATGTTCACATACAAACGCGGCTTCCACCTTCTAGTGACATGAACAGCAATTCATAATAACAACAGTTGCTGCTAGCCAGGTTGGCGAGTTACAAAGATTGTTTATAGATTAGAACCGGCAAAGAATTTCTATGTGCAGAGTTTAATATGTAATTTTAAGTAGTTCCTGTTATCGTGTTTTGTAAATCTTATTTCATTCCAGTTATAATCTCTATCTCACAACAATAATAAACCCATTACGAAGAAACGCAAGAAGATTTCTTTATAGGATTTTACAGCATGCTTATTCTCTTAAAAATGATAGAGCAAATTTACCCTACTGGTCGATCAATATGGCTTGCGTCCTTTTGAGAGGTGTCAAAAGCATCCAATCGCGTGATCAGTCCCATATCATTTTTAACATTATTTGAATAAAATTCTTAATAACGACAATGTGCTTTAAGTAAAATTGCAGTAGAACACGTACGCATCTCTTAGGCGACAATATAGCTATTATTTCAGTCGAATCCAATCCAATCACGTGAGTGATCAGTCTCATGTCATTTTCTAATATGATTTGAGTAAAGTTCTTAATTAGTATTGAACGACAATGTGCTTTAAGTAAAATTGCAGTAGAACATGTACGCATCCCTTAGGCGACAATATAGTTATTATTTCAGTCGAATCCATAAGGTATAACTAACGCGAGCGACACCCGACATTTTTCTATTTTTTGCTTACTTTACTTTAACAACGGCTAGGAAGCGTTTCTTTAGAAAAATCCAACTCCAGATTTCGTTTTCTAAGCACCAGATCGATTTTGCTTTCTTTGCTGTGATCCAAAAACAGACTATGAAACACAATGGAGAATTAGAAAAAAATATACGGCGAATGTGTAAAGAATACGCACAGGCAGCGGTAACTCGAATCAAAAAGCATTACGAACTGCTCCGTGGGAAACGAAGACTCGCAATGACCAAATGTTTTATCAAAATTTGTAGATTTTTTCGAATATATTCTTGGGATCGGAGGATTTCTTTCCGAAAACGGCTTTCAAAGTCCTTTGTATTACAAAATACGTCTTGTACGTCAATGAAGCCGCGCCATGGGTTGTATTGAAGATAGCAAAGACACACAATAAAACTTCTCTCAACATATTCTCCAAACCAATTTACTAACGCTATATTTCATGGTTTGTGTTCTCTTTACTTTGGCTGCTTGAAACTTATCACAGTGTTTCCATTGCGTGTTAGCGCATTTAAAAAATTCATTTTGAAAATGTCATTTTTCTCGGCACTATTTGGCGGACACTTTGTTATCGAAAACCAACACGTAAAAGCTTTCTGCCGCTGTTTCTCAGTCTAACAGTCGGCTGTCAATTTGCTACGTAATCCACTGAAACACGTTTTTACATATTAATAACTGTACACGTAGAAATGTTCATAGTACATGTGAAAGGATACCAGCGTTCTGCATTGTATTGTCGAAGTGAATCGAAACAGGATTGATGGTAAGTTCTCAATTCGTGATCTGTTTAAAATAGCCATTTTGATTATTTTACAAAGTGTTAATCTTACCCAAGTCCAACCCTAAATCTAGACCTATGCTGGATAGCAACAAACATTTGTGGACTAGTATATGAAGGAAAGATTCTCTACTGAAAATTATACTATTTGGTAACGACCCTGGGAACAACGAATATTCAAAGTACTGTTTGAAAACTGAGCAGTAGTAGCCGAGAGTTTTACACCTGATTAACACTTGATGCAATTTGCTTTTGAACGACTTCAAAAATAATTTATCTTTTTGGCATGGCCGAGCTGAGTGGCAAGTTCATTCGTGGGAAAGGTTTTCAGTTATAACTGACACGACAAAACTAATAACAGAGAGTCGTAAAATTCCTTTAACAGCAACGCATTGGTTGAACGAAGTTCGTTCTGAATTATAAATCAGCCGCAATAATATGTTAACAAATTTAAAAAACGTTCTCCGGTTAAAATGTTTAGAATGTATGAGCTTTCGATTGCCAGTCTGCAATCGTTGACAAATAATGAATAAAAAGCGCGAAAATGGAAATATATACGGTAAAAGGTGTGAAGTAGAAACAATAAAAATACTTTTAGGGAAATAAAATGCTAATACAAAGTTTTTAAAGAACTGAATATTGCCTAGGTACTTGTTTCGAGTTATTGTCTGCTTCGCTTGTAATTGCGGTAGGCCAAGATTCCAGTGTTTCGTTACGCGAAAGTTTTCCTTGTCACTTACACTTTTAACCGTATATATTTCCATGTTCGCGCTACTAAAAAATCGAAACCTCATATATTTAAACTTTTTAACCAGAGAACGTTTTTTAAATTTGTCTTATCCTAGTTACTCGTCCATTTTTAAAGCATAAATATGCGTTGCTTTATTTGATGACATCTTGTCTAAAAGTCTATTTTGCCAGGCTCGCGGCAGCTTCGTTCATCGGATAACAAAGAAGCAAAGCAATAGGCCATTTCCGAGTTGCCTTTAACCTCTCTATCAAAGCGAGGCTAGGTGCGAAACCTTTCATATGAAAATGAGTTTTCATTCACATGCAAATAAGTTTTATTTGCATGTGAATGAAAACTCATTTTCATATCTAAGGTTTGGCACCTAGCCTCGCTTTGATAGAGAGGCTAAAGGCAACTCGAAAATGGCCTATTAAATCGCTTTGTTTGTAACTTTTGTTTTCCTACGGCGTTTAAGTTCCGAGGTGAAATTGTTTAAATATCACGCCGCGGAAATAATTGTTTATGCAAATATGTGTTTATCTTTATTTATGAATACACATGGTGTTTCAAAGAAAAACGTAATCACGCCTCCCAAAAAAAGTCACAGCTTTGCGCTTAAGTGTGCTTCTATGTGTACACACTCTAGAAAACGGATATTAAAATCTAAGACTAAAGCAGTTTTATGAGACTATGGGCCTGGTCGCACTACAGTCAAAAACAAAATCAGCCCGTGCAAAATGACGTAAAAACAAAAACATTCCTCAAAAAGCGTGTCCCATTGGAGCGGTTTCTTTTGTTTTCCTCGATTTTTGCACGGGCTAATTTTTGTTTTTGACTGTAGTGCGACCAGGCCCTAAGTCACACCTTTGCACTTAAGGTGTGCTTAGGACGAACATGCCATTCCATTATTTATTGATGGTAATACTCTGCCCCTGAGCTTTATCTACTTTGAAACAATTTCTAAATTAATGTATGAAGTCTTGAATAAGCTTGCGCCAAAGAATATCACGAATCTGTTTACTAATGTTTCCCAAGTGCATTCTTATAACACCAGAGCTTCAGCTTCTAATAACCTTTACATTAAAGGTGCAAAATTGGAAATTCAACGAAAGTCCTTTTCGAGGGTAGGCGCAAAGGTCTGGAATGCGCTGCCGAACACCTTGAAAACACTCCCTAAAACTGCTTTCAAAAATAATCTACGAAAATTACTCCTCAAAACACTTGATAATGCTGATTTGTATATTAACGTGCCCACAATAATATACATGATTTCTTGACATTCTCCTTTGTTTTATTTTATTTTGACGTGTGAAAATAATTATCCGACTTGTTAAATGTCTCACTCAAAATCTTGTAAGACTCAGTTTCTTTATTTATCTATGTACCAATTTATTTATCTCCGTATTTTATTTGTAATGTGATTTCTTATTTATCTATTTATTTCTAAAAGCACCCGCCTCGATTAGCTTGATGCTACCTGCGGGTGCCTATAATTTTGTATATAATTTATTTGTTTAATAAAATGATGATGATGATGATGTGTACACACTCTAGAAAACGGAAATGAAAATCATCTAAGACTGAAGCAGTTTTATGAGACTATTTCAGAAAGAGGTCTTTGTGAGCTCAAAGTTGCGCGCGCTCGGATTGTCAAGCTAAAGATTTAACGATCATCCACGAACGTTTCGGCGTGGTTTCGGCAGCGTCACTTAATACAAAAGGCCTATTGTTTAATTCTTAATGTGAGAATGCGAACCGGTACAATAGACCATTTCTTGACACGGAGGTAAAAATAATCTCCTGAAAAATGTTATACCGAAGATAACTGGTATGGTGGATAAAACGACTTTGACAAAAATCTTTATATAACATCACGGCGACGATTCAAAATCGTTCTCATGAAAAAAAAATGTTGCCGATAATTTCATTGTCTGGACATTGAAATTGCCTTCCCCCTGAGACTAATATCAAATCCCTCTCTGGACTTTTCAGATTGACGGTATGGGTTTTTGCACTCGTGTGATAGGCTGATATTCTTTGAATTATTAATGAGTTTTGAAATAAAATGAAAACGGCTACTTGTGTTCTTCTTCCCATTTGAAGTTTTCAAATAATCTAAGTTCATTCCAAAGTCTAGAGCTTTGCTGAATAGCAAAAAAACTGGGACTAATCTATGAAGAATATATTCGCCATTGGAAGTTACACAATTCCGTACAGGCCCTGTCAGAACAGTGAGCCATTGAATTATTATTAAAGCAAGACACATAATGTCTACCTCTCCACTCATTTAAATCTTAAGCAGTTTTGAGCAATGAAAAATATTCGTCGCGACAAACAAAATGTTCCTGGCCGCGGAAAAGAACAATATAAATGCGCAAAGACGCGCAAAGGTAATTGATTAATGAGACATAATGTCACTTCATTCGAGATTTCTATGAATAGAAGAAGTAAATTTTTTCATTTATTGTGGCTTTTCGCAAGTCACAATTTATCCTTATGAAATGACTATATATTAACGGTTCTTTATGGAAAAGTGAAAAAATAATGAAATTCGTTACTTCACGCTGGTGTACTCGTAGCTCGCTATATACAGCTATTTCAATTTAGGTTGTCGGATGAGAGCTTCAAGCGTACGCAACGAGACCGCAAGGTACTTTGGGATTTTTATGTATACGATGAATTGACCAAAGCAAATTAAAATGCCTAGTCCATACAGCGAAGGAAAACATTTCTGATGCTAACATCCACCTCACTCATCGCACTAACAAACACAAAAACCGCGAACTAAGCTAAGACCAATTTATCACTACCCATAGTAACTTGCGGTCTCGTTGCGTACGCTTGAAGCTCTCATCCGACAACCTAATTGAAATAGCTGTATACACATGCCGATTTCTCGAGGCAGCACGCAGCTCTAACAAGTTCTTCTCTGATTTGCTGAGAAAACAATAGAAAAACAACACAACAATGCACCCTAGACCTAAAAACAATAGAGCTGCGTGATATTCAGGTCCAATGAAGTTAGAGGTTGTTAACAGCTGCGTGGTATCTGGATTTCTCGGCTTACTCTGCCAACGGGTGTTTCTTGGTGTTGCGGAAGCCATTGTTGGTTAGCTTTTGTGTTGTGGTGGGGTATTGTTCAGTGTCTTTTGAATCTTTTGTTTTACGTCATTTGGTGATCACACCATCCGCAACACCAAGAAACTACCTTGTCAACGGAAGCCATACAATAAAGGAAAGTTTTGTTTGGTCATCAATTCAGCAGGAACAAATGATCTCAAAATAACTAGCGGATGTCTTTCCTTCTTCACATTGTTACAAGACGATTCACTAATCTCTTGAGATAAAACTATCTATTTTCCGTCGAACTAGACGAAATGCGTGCTGGAATCCAAATCCAAAACACATTTCAAATCCAGACATCTTTTTTTAACCATTTTTACGTTTGTTCGCTGAAATATTCCTTTCTAAGATTTCAATTTTTAAATTTGATACTTTTTTACGGCACTATTTATGACACTACGTCGAAGATTTAAACGTTTTATTTTGACATTCGGCTGTCAATTTTGACGGTGCTCCAAAAACACGTTTCAGTAATAAAAGTTCCTTGTAGAAATATTTAAAGTACTGTTTGAAAAAGGAGTTAAAAACATTCCTCATGCGTCCCTACGAAAATTAAGGAAGTGCGCTTTTGAGCAAAGTGAAAATTAGCATACAAGATAAAACAAGTAGACTGATTGACATTCCACAAATGTGCCACATGCACCAACTGCTTCTCGCTTGTGGGAATGGCATCTTGTCTGCCCTCGAAAATGTTGTTAATTTAAAGTTATGAGGTGAAGATAATTCTCCTGGAAAATACTATAGCAAAGTTGATTGGTACGGTGGAAAAAGCGACAACGGGCAGCGAGTTGAGCGGAAAGCCTAAAAAAGAGCGAACAAATGTGTATTGCGGAGTAGACAAATTTGTCGGTTTTGATTATCCGGTTTCGATTTTGAAACAATCACGTGTCACAAACTTTGCGCAGAAAAGCAATTTACTCCGCATTTAGGCCACTTTGAATACAATATGAAAATTATTCTTTTTACTATCAAAACACCTTGAACATAATGGCCTGTGTTAATTCTCTTATCTGAAAGATTGGGCAAAACACGAATCTTCGTGCTTCTCACTTTCCAGTTTAGTTAATGGACGGAAAAGCGCTCTTATCCCAAGTTCTGTATTGTGCAAAATTTGTTGTTAACTAGCTCGTTTTAACATCTCTGCCAAGAGATTGCATGTGGTCCCTTTAACAAAATATAAATTTTTCTACATATGTCAATCGACGTCTCTGTTTTTTTTTTTTTTGCACAATTTATTTTAAGAGTCCTTGGTTTGCCAAAGATGTTTTCAACGACAGTCTCCGTTGTTGTTGCTGTTTGTTTCATTTCCTTTGTGAGAGGGCTTGTCTTAGATCGCGAAGTTGCTAATAATGCAGCATTGAAGTGTGCTGGATCTAATTGGCGTACAGTCGTTTCTGCTCCCAAAAACGAGGATGAGCTTATGGAACATACCTGCAAATGTTTAAAGGTAAGACTTAATCTTTGTAGACAACATGAAACAATAAAGAGCAGATCCGTGCAAGAATCAAACAAAATCGCAAATCTTCGGCAAAGCTGAAAAAAAATCAAATTCGCTCCTCTTTTGCATATAGATAGTCTATAGTAAGTACATGAATGCCATGTAGTTTTTTCCTTGAAATATCTATTTGTTTCCGAGAAAAACGAAGGAAGTCATTATCATCTCAGGGCACAATTTGGCAATCCCAAACACATGCAAACAGGGTTGAAATAAGTCATGATTCACTCGACCTCGCGTATGGAAATTACTGCGCTAGAAAAAGCTGTCATAGTTCCAATTTGTTGTATAACTTGTCATAGTCTAAACACCATGATTTCATAAAAATTGGATAAATCTAAGTTTTCAAGGGAAGCCAAAAGCTTATGGCTCTCCCGTGCTCCGTAAAACGGTAGGCGAAAAACAACAATGATTTTGAGCATGTGCCTTTGTTCAGAATTTCGTAATATTACGAATGACAATACTAGAATTGACGATCTTTCAAAATATATAAAGTTTAGTCTAGGGAAATGAATTTGAGATTTTTAAGAATTTGTTTAAAATCGTGAACGAAAGACATAAAATTACGCCACCTTGTGTATTCTTCGTTTGCAACCACGTGACAAGGCGGCCATGTTGGTGGTCAATACAATACAATTTTTGTCGCAGAATTTGCATGAAAATAGAGTTTAATTCCCAGCGGAGAAAAACGCTTTTGTTCTTGACCACCAACATGGCCGCCGTGACGTCACGTGCAAACCAGCAATGCGTGACCAACAACAAAAACACTTAGAACGTTTTTCCTTGAGAAATCTTGGAAATTAAACTCTGACGCCAAAAAACAATGGAAATATACAAACCTTAACTTGGATATGACATTCTTGAATGTCCAAAATGTTTCGTTTTGTCGTCTGTTCAATTTCATTCGTGAAGTTTATCATGAACAGTGAAGATCAGTGAAGCCCATAGCCACGATCAAAACCGCTTTACTTTTCGCTGAATTCTTCGTAGCTCACTTTGCACTTTTGTACTCTTTATACTGTTGATACATTTTTTTCTGGTGGAAACTGTAAAAGGGCTCACAATAAAGCGAACTAGTTCAAGCATGTGTTCCCAGTTTTCCATCCTTGCATGACCGTGAACCATTTTGAGACCATCTGCAACATGTTATGCAAATTACGTCTTAAATTTGCATATCAGGCTGAGCAAGCGTTCGTGACAGTCACGGTTGGTACACAGGGTGGATATTAAGGTATTTTCAGTGACCAAAATTCCATATTTTTTCTTGAAGTTTGATGAGTGTTGTTCGGAAGTCTTCATTTAATACAGTTTAAAACAGGAAAGAGATCTCGTGGGTTTTAAAATACTGTATTGACAAAAAAAAACAATATTTATTACATGGGTGGGGTGGGGTTGGGGTGGGGGATCTTGTCGGCCTGGATTTCACATGTTAAGCTACACAAATAATCTTTCAAACGAGAACGCAGGTACAAAGATTGAGAAATTTTGATCCATTTACTTGTCATTGTTTTTATTTTTAGAGTTTAATAAAGTCTTCTACTTCCGCTTCTGGTATATGATTGGACTGCTATGGTAAAACAACAACAAAGACAGGCCAGCCCTAGTTTCATTTCTAGAGTGTGACAATCGACAATGCTTTAGTTGTGAGAGGAACATTCCTCCTTCATTGTCCCGCTTTTAATAATAAATATATTTCGGATAATCTTCTCTTTAGCCGATACTTACATGACTCGCGCTTTCCGCTCATTCCCTGCTCTGGTATTACTTTTTTCTGTTTTTTAAGGGGGAGGTCGGGCAATAAGAAATCAATTCCTGCGAAAAATTGCAGACGAAAAAAAAAATAAACACAATAAAATGAAGTTAAAAACACATTGAAAACTAGCGGAAAAGAATCAATGCAAGGCACGTTTCATGCACAGCATTAACAAAATATAACTGATCAACTGATCAATTAATTAATTAATGCCAATATTAATAATGAAAAGAAAATAAACTGATGTGATATTTTTTTGGTGTATATTGTAGGAGAGCTATAAAGCATTTAACTCTAAAACACCCTTATGGACTACTGGTCCTAGAAAGAAAATTAGGAAACCATGGAACAAAGAATCTTCCGCGTTCTGAATTCTTAGGGGTTTTTACAACAACAACAAACAACAACAGTTTTATTTGAAACCTTCCAATTACAACAGTACCTCCCATCTATCATACATACATAATTTCATTCCACTTTAAGCGAGTGCTACGTCGCTTGTACAATATATGATAGTCCAATACACTCTCTGGTGTCGTATTCAGGGCCCATGCACCCCATTGGGAGAGATGCATGGGCAGAAAACGTTTGGGAAAGTTCTGCTTTCTCTAGTTCTGGTACTGCAGTCGCACAGTGTTCAGAGCCTTGAAGCATACCGCACTGTACATAGCGCGAGCATTAAGCGTTTCTAAAAAAATACATGAAACATATGGCAAAAAGACTCGATGAATACCTTGTCCACCAATGTACCAACCGTGACTGTCACGAACGCTTGCTCAACCTGATATGCAAATTTGAGACGTAATTTGCATGTAGTCTCAAAACGGTTCACGGTTTAGCAAGGATGGAAAACTGGGAACACATGCTTGAACTAGTTCACTTCATTGTCAGCCCTTTTACAGTTTCCGCCAGAAATCTGCTTAAAAATTGTATCAACAGTATAAAGAGTACGAAAAACCAAAGTGAGCTACGAAGATTTCAGCGAAAAGTTTTTAAAAGCGTTTTTGATCGTCGCTACGGGCTTCACTGTTCATGATAAACTTCACGAATGAAATTGAACAGACGTCAAAACGAAACACTATGGACATTCAAGAATGTCATATCCAAGTTAAGGTTTGTATATTTTCAATGTTTTTTGTTTTCTGGCGACAGAGTTGCCAAGATTTCTCAAGGAAAAACGTTTTTGTTTTTGTTGTTGGTCACGCACACACAAGATGGCGTGATTTTACGTCTTTCGTTCACGATTTTCAACAAATTCTTAAAAATCCCAAATTCATTTCCCCAAACTAAACTTTACATATTTGAAAGATCGTCTGCTCTAGTATTATCATTCATAATATTACGAAATTCTGAACAAAGGCACATGCTCAAAATCATCGCTGTTTTTCGCCTATCGTTTTACGGAGAACGGGAGAGCCATATGCTTTTGATTTCATTTGAATACTTAGATTAATCTAATTTTTATGAAATCATGGTATTTAGACTGTGACAAGTTGTACAACAAATCGGAGCTATGACAGCTTCTTCTGGTGCAGTAGTTTTGATACGCGAGTTGAGTGAATCATGACTTATATTAAGCCTGTTTGGTATCGCCAAATCGAACCCCGGGCTGAAAACTAATGTTTTCGTTTTCCCAGAAACAAATAAGTTTTTTAAGAAAAAAAAACTACACAGCAATTGTATACTTACTAAAGGCTACCTGTATGCAAAAGAAGAGCGAATTTTAGTTTTTTAACTTTGCCGTGTAATGTTTGATTTTTGCACGGATTTGCTCTTAAAACTCCTCAATGTTTTTGTAAGAGAGGCGGAGGGGGGGGTGGGGAGGGGGCGGAGGGAGATGTATTTTTGTGTAGTTGAAAATGAGACATCTTCGACATATTTATGTTTTGTTCAACACTTCAAATGGAAGTTAACTGCGCGGGCACTCAATCAATGTTTGCAGGCTATGCAATTAAAAAATCATACTTTCCACAAAATTAAAGTCATTTTCAAAAGGTACTTTCCAGTTCCAAAATTGTTTTCTTGCAGCAATTTAACACTATAGAGCGTTTTCACTCACGTGACCTTCAGTCTCGTGGGACTCAAATGACAAAGACCATGGCAGCCATGTTGGTGTTCCTAACAAAAGAAGTTAATTAAAATTCTTTTGTACGGGAACACCAATATGGCGGCTATGACGTCAAGTGAAAACGCTCTATAATATAGACTATAAGAGGCAAACAGTCGTTTTAAAAGTTAAGAGAAAAATGTTAATATGCAAAAACCATGACGTCGTCAGTTCGGTGTTATGGTAACACTTTTATCAATCAAATCGACTTTTCTGGAAGGTTCATCTCATTATAAGTATATGTGGGAGACAGCTTTTCTGACCGAGCTCATGCAGTAAACTATTACCTGTTTAATTTTTATGTTGTGTCGCCAAAAGAAAATTGTCCACCTTAATTGAAACTTTACGAGTGTGAAGAACATAAACTTGTTATAAATAAACCTTTGTTGTTTCCAGGCAGCTTTTAAGATGTCAATTGTATATATATATTTTCCTTTTTTGTCGACTGTTTTCTACAAGTTTAAGAATCCTATACAAGCCACCAATTTACAATTTTTTGAAAGACGTTGAACTCGGGTCCATGATGAAACTACTCCAGTTCAGTTCAGGAGGTGAGCCAGAGACCTGGTACCATCAACCTTCCTTTCTGTCTCACCTTTCTTTACTCGTCTACAGGACTTCGTTCAGTGCATTAAAAACACAGACCCTGCTGACTACGCATCCCCGGTCCCCAATATGCTCCACTTCATACTCGCTTATGATTGGCAGCTCATGGTAATTATGAAGAGAGCAGGATTTTGCAAAGACATGCAGACCGATGAACTGAAGAAAATCACAATGGCTACAGGTATATTTTTAGGTTTAGCCTTGTCTTTTAGAAAATTCACGATCCCGTTTCCTTCGTTGCGATGAGTGAAATGTCACTCGATCGCTGTTATCGCTCGCTAACTCGGCTGTGAACCTTTGTTGGTAATTACCCAGTGTACTACTTTATCCAGCTGTCTCGTTTCACAAAATGGATATTTATTCCACGATAAGATGTGTTTATTTAACGCAAAAAACGCCGCTAATAACAAAACATAAAGAACAATTAAAACTATTCTTACGTTGTTTCATATTCACGGGATACGTGGCTCTTAGAGTCCTTTGATTGTAAATCACAGGTGTCTTTTCTTGAAATTTCTTGAACTGAGTCTGAGTTTCAATTTGCGAGCCTGTAGTTCCAAGGTAATATTTATTTATTAATATAAACAGAGAAACAATATAAAAAGTGTTTCACGCAGTCGTAGGAGTGCTCGATGCAAATACATGCAGAGCGAGATGTCTGATGATCGCTTAGTGCGTGAAACTCGAGTAACTGTCTCTAGAAATTTTCTATCTAAAATTGTATTTATTAATACATATATTTTTTAACAATTGCTTGTTAAGAAAATCTAAAATTAGTATCCGAGATGCAATTTTGATGTCCATGGTTCTGATTTATTCTAGACATAATGAAAAAAGAGAACTTGCAGAATGTTGGTAAGTAATTAATGTTTTAAGAGCACATTCGTATGGAACCTTCGAAGGATATGCCAGAACTGAACAATGAAAAGCAATTTATCTATTTTTATTCTATATTATTAAGAATATATATAGAATGCTATATTATATAGAAATATATCTATATTAAATAGAGATAGAAACAAACAAACAAACAACAATAAGTAATTGATACTGATATTCCAATCCTATTTTCTTATAAATTGATCACAGATACCAACCTTGCCTAAAAAACCTTTAGAGCGTGTAAATATTAAGCAAACCAAGGTAAAAAAGAAATTTATACATTTACTATACTAGAAACTTAAATACACATATCTTGCATCCCTGAAGTATTAGAATTTAACCGAAACTAGTCAGAAAAGAAAATCTCATCTTCTTAGATAATTCGCTTTACCAGAAACTTTAGGGATACTAAGTACCAGCTGTTTTGAGATTTCTGGAATCGTTTGGGTAACCAATACGAGCCATGAATGGTTAAAACGTTGTTTTAGGAAACCACAGTAATGAACGCTAAGTACCCAAACGATCCCAGAAACCCAAGTGCCGAATTTTTGAATAACAACACACATGTTGACATGCTGCCACTGGTAGAATTTGGTTAAAATCATCTAATTAACGGCAATCAAATAAACCAAGACAGCAAGACCAATTTTTAGATATGCAGTCCGTGCTGTAGAATCTCACCCAGTTCCAGTTTTCTGTAGGGAATTCGAAAAAAGTAGTATAAAAATAATATTGAATTATTTTTCTTCCGACAGAGAATGACTGCTACAAAAAGTGCGTTGGAGATGCCGTGCGCAAATGCACAAGACGAGATGTGACCCTGATTAACATAGGAATGGACAACAACCTTCTGACTTCGTTTTTCGATTTTATTGGCTGTATTGAAGAAGCGGGTAACAAATGTGACGCAGCTATGCTGGATCATTTTATTGCCATTTTGAAAGCGTTCCAGAAACACCTGGAGCAAAACAATGGGAAATTGGGAAAGATGGCTGAAAACATAGAGTACAATTAGAGAAGCACTATGATAATCGTGTGTATTTACATAAATCTGATATTAGTTAAAATAGTGGTTAAGGCAACATAAGTGACGGTGATCGCGCTCATTAAACTTGTGTTAAGAAAACATAAGGCAAAGTTAAACTTAAAATAAAGTGACTCTCGAATTACACTTGTATTAAAGATTAAAGGGACACTGTCCCGTCTGGTATATCGTCATTTCATGATTGTGGTCGGGAGCTTGCTTAAAGCTTGTTTTATTATCTTGAAATAGGAAGGGAAAGTCGCTAAAAGTGGTGAAAGCACTTTCAGTTATTTTGAAATTGCGGTGAACCAATTGATGGCCCTTCAGAATCCCCTTTTAGTATTAGAGACATACACTATGATGTGGCTATGTTGTAAACATAGGCTTTTATAAAAAAGGAGCTTGCTTAAACCTTGCTTTATTATCTTGAAATGGGAAGGAAAAGTCGCCAAAAGTGATGAAAGCACTTACAGTTATTTTCAAATTGCGGTGAAACAATCGATGGCGGGACATATAGGCTATTATAAAAAAAAATTGCTTGCTTAAAGCTTGCTTTATTATCTTGAAATGGGAAGGAAAAGTCGCTAAAAGAAATATAAACCAGAGACAAAATGATGGCTAAAAAGAATGACAATTTTGATTTCTTGGAAAGCAGTCAAGAAATCAAATTTGATGAACGGTAAGCCACTTCCATCCTTGCATTCCCGACCACGGTAGTTCAAAAGGTGAGTCGTAATAGAACGTTGGATTTAAGCCCCCAAACTGCCTTTCCCTCTTTAACTATGCTTGATCAAGACGTCATTACCTATATCTGTGTTTTTTAAAATCTTTAAAAGAACAAAATCAAACTAAGTTAGAAATGTTTCTTGTCACCGGACTAACTTTTGAACACAACCTAATTTGCATAATATTCACACTTATGTCCAGAAATGCAGGCAACTACGAAAATGGCAATTTTGGCGAAATTTCGTCAAATTCGTCAAACCGTAAAAACAGCTAAAATTATGCAAACGATTTGGTGATTTTGGTGGATTTGGCGATTTTGGCGAAATTTTGTCAAATTTGTCAAATCAGCCAAAATTATGCAAATGATTTTAATAGATGTCATGCACCCTGCTGTGATGGCGGATTTGGCGATTTGGCGGATTTGGCGATTTTAGCGAAATTTCGTCAAATTCGTCGAATGAGCCAAAATTATGCAAATGATTTTAATAGATCTCACCCTGCTATGATGGCGGATTTGGCGATTTTGGCGGATTTGGCGATTTTGGCGAAATTTCGTCACATCAGTGAATCAGCTAAAATTATGCTGGCGGATTTGGCGATTTTTGACGCTTGTATGCTCGATTTTCAAACGGTAAATTTACTCTTCATGTAATTGTTTGATTGAGGATTTACATCGTAACATTAAGTTATTCCGCATATTTCTAATAACATTCTTGAAATGTTAACAAACATACACTGAGTTTCGGTACAAAATAGCCGTAAAAATTGGCTGATACAAAGCAGACGTCACATTTTACAGGTCACAACCACGCTACCGATACTGATACACACTGAAACTGGAAAGGTTTTTCTTAGACCTAAACACTATCTTGCTAAGTTCTTTTGCATAGTTTTTTTACTGCTAGGCCGACATTGTTTGGCTTGTTTACTATCAGTAACACGGTGTGTTTTGTATCAGCCGCGTGCAAATTATTCACGCTTCCAACGGAAAAATGCTTTCGATGAATTTTACTCGAGCCGAAAGATGGAGGCGTTTTGCTTTTTCAGGCAAACAAGTGCTCATGTGAATACATTTTTCGTTTATGAAAGCTTGTTGTCCCCTTTTTTTGCGTTTCTTAATTCATAGAATTTCTGGCTTAACTGCAGAATACCCTTTCATTTCGAATAACTTCTGTGTTGCCGCTACGCGGTAAGTGCGAAACGCAGAAACTAATTCATCCAAAAGCATGCCGCGCTAAAAATAAAAATAACATGTATATTCCTCGTTCTAAAAACATGCCGCGAGACAGTGATGACAAAAATGACACATAGCCTATATTCCACGTTCTATAAACTTTTTAACATGCATAACGTTCCCTTTAGAACGAATATCTTTAGTTCCATTTCGAATAACTTCTGTGTTGTCGGCACTCTGGATCCAGAAGTCCGTTCTCTGAATATCATGAGTGAAATTAACCGCATAAACGGTTAGAAGAAGCTTGCATCTCATTGTCGCGGCTTCGCCGCTCAAACTCGCCGGTTTTCACTAGAAAAAAAAAAACTCTTAGTGACCTCTGGCACCCAGGCCGGGTATGTTGCCGGCTACGCGGTACGCAAACTAATTTCTTCAAAAGCATGCTGCGCTTAAAAATAAAAATAACATGTATTCCTCGTTCTAAAAACATGCCGCGAGACTGATGACAAAAACGACACATAGCCTATATTCCTCGTTCTATGCACATTTGTTTACATTGTATAACAAGATAGAAACACAGGGTCTAGAGGAGCTCTATTTGATCGTAACTGGTACCGCAGGCCCCCGCATGCAAGGGCGCAAATATCTTCGGAAAGCAACGAGGCACGAAGTGCCGACAACGAGGAACGAAGTGCTGTACACCGACTTCGCAGCTTCCAAGCCCGTATTTGGCCCGCGCTACATATTTTGTGTCACGCAATCAGTTTAACTTTCAAAACGGCGACGATTCGAAAAAATAGCAACTTGTACGATCAAATAGAGCTTCTCTGGACCCTGTGATAGAAACCTATATTTCGGTTCCTAGGACACATGATTTTCAAAGGTAAAATTTTGGGTTAGAGGGGGTAACAATTAATTGACAAATTGTTGCTGCGAAGCACCAGCTTCGCAGCAGACTATTTCGAAAGGACATGATGACGTCACGAACACACGATTGCTAGATACCAAAGTCCTGAGGCAAAAAAATATGTTTGTCGCGAACTTTGTCGTACAAAATGCCTCGATTTCGTGCATTCAGAACGGCCTGGAACGGGGTTGGAGAGAACGGGCTTGCCGCCATGATGGATTCCGCAATACAAACCGATTTGGTAAGTGAAAATATATCGCAACCGCTTATAAAGATGTTGCCAAAAATGTTTATCAGAACTTTTATACAAATCGTCGGGAAACTCTGTACTTCCAGTCGTCGAAAAATAAGGAACATGTTGCGAGTAAGCCAGTAAAACTGCATCTTCCGATCGTGTAGTAAAGCTGAACACAGAAACTACGAGTAATGACACTAATCACAACAATCTAACTTTAATATCGGCCTTTTTGGCCAGCAACTGAGAGGGCTCTGCACTCTGCGTATCAATTGTGACATTTTTGTTTTTAATTTTCAGTCACGTCCCCGTTGTTTCGTGACACGGCCGTCCGTTTGGTTTGTTTACAAATTTTAAATGAAAATAATTCGCGATGGCCAAATTCGAAAATTTCTGTGCTACTGCTATAAAATATAATTTAAGAAAGCTTTAAGGATATAGCACCATTTTAATAGATTTTGGAATATCCATGCATTGTGAGTAAATTGTGACTGTAAAACTACTGACAAACATGACGGACGTGCTGCTCTAATCCGGGTCTAAACAAAGTAATTACTTTGCTTTGGGACTACGACACTAATGTGAAAACAGCTCCATGAATAAAAGTCATAAATCACATCTTCGCAGCAATTCACTTTCTATAAGAAACTACTAGTAAATAGATCATATCCCATTACCTTCAAGCGAGGGAGCTGAGCGAGAATTTGGAAGATTTCGCGTAGGTTTTTAGGAATATTCGCGTGTTTATGACATTCGATCGCGGTGAAATTTAAATGACCTCACATTTGACACGTGAAGAAACCTTGGAGTGGATTTAAGCTGAAAATGAAGATCCTGAGAGTAACTTTGATAGCTGAGAATCCGAAGATGAGTCGATCGATGATAACCATGTGTACTTGGGCTTTCCAAATGATCGTGATAGAATGCTTTCACTATTATGAGAGAGGAAGAATTACCACAGAATGATGGAGCAGACGCCGAGGAATCAGGTTTCAGTAATGAAGACGAAAATCATTACGTTTGTGTACGAGTGTGACTCTGAAATTCATGTAGTAAGGCATTATCTGCATAGTCAAGGCAAATATTAAATTTGGTCATTTTTTGCATTTGTCAATTAATTAATAATTTAGCCTTTTTAAGTACTTTTTTCTTTACTTTGTTATATATTAGCATTGAGAGAGAGCCTAAAATGTCACAGATGGATTAATGGACACTATGTTTGCAGTATAGGAATATGTAATATGCATTGAAATAATAGGCAAATCAAAATGAAGTTCTTTCTGTTGTCAATTGATGCCCTGTTAATAATTAACTTTATTAACATTAATAATTAACGAGGATCCAAAATATATACTTATACCCTCTTATGGGGTGTTCATTTGTATCACTCCAAATGTTATTTTAAAAGAACCTCAACTAAAGAGTAACTTAAGAGTTAATAGAGGGGTCTGCTGAAAACAGACCGTTCAATTTCAGTAAATATGGGAAGCAAATTTTGGGACCCAAACTCGTGTCCGCTTAAGGTGTCTGAACACAGTTTCACTGTATCTATGCATCATTCATTGTAATTTTAAAACCACTAACGTCTGGGCGTCCAAAATTGGTGAGGCATACGCTTAAGCAACAAGCTATATATTTTGGTATTTTTGTTGAGCTGTTAGGGTGTTGCCATGGCAACACGGTGGATAGTAAATCAGCCTGCAATATTTGGTTTCGTTTATTTTCAGAAAATCTAGTCATTAGATTTTGTCCATCATTTGTCTCCAGTAAACTCGTAAAAATATTCGCATGTTAACACTGGTCTCATGTAATTTTGACAGAGGGATCTCCAGTAATTTGTGGTTTAATATGTTTGCGTTTTGTAAAAATCTCCTCTGTTAGATTTCAAATTTTTGAAGGCAGGTTAGTTCGGAATATTCGGAACTATTATTGTGCCAAATTTCGTGAAATTCTAATGAGTGGTTCCGTAGAAATCGGCACGTTTCCGAGTAAAGTCGCTAAAACATCCAGTCACAATTTTTTGGTCAGCTGCGCATGCGTTGCATTTGACTGGGTTCTCGATCCAAAGACAAAAATGACCAAAAAGGCAGTGTATTTCTTCAATGGTTCTATATATTATCTATTGATTCAACAAACATTTTTACGAACAACAAATTGTTTGATTTTAAGAAGAAAAACAACACTTTCGCGATCCACGCTGAGCAAAATAAAAAGATCGCTGAACAGGCGCCATGTTTGTTTTTCTCAAAACTCTGCGCGCGCTGACTCACGTAAGCAGCTGAAATTGAAGAGCGCGCGCAAACTGTGTTCAGCCACCTTAATAGAGGGTGTATGATCTTTAATAATAACAAAATGGAATAACATAGTATAATAACAGTATAATAACAAATCAGGAATGTAACATTTTTTTCCACAAAGTTTTGTTATTTTGCTACGTCGTATTTGACATAAACCGTATTTGACGTAAACCTTTTACCCTAAGCGTTCAATAAACGCAAAACAGATCTTCGCTTTTTATTGGCAATCTTCACCCCTTTGTTTTGAAATAACCATAGAAACAACTTAATTGAAAAATCTGCTTTTATTATTTCTTATTATCATTTCGAGTTTATTTGGTTAATAACTTGTTTTCCTCTTTTTTGAAATAAGATTTGCTAAATTCCAGTTTTGTTAACACCCAATGTAAAGATTGCCACATTAATCTCTTTCCTGTCTGCACAAACGATGTGTATGCATGTTAATAAAACAAACAAGTCAGTGGGTTTCACAAAACCTTATAACCAATGAAAACAAATCGCACATTAGCACTCTCCATGGTGCAAATTTTTTTTTTCATAGGCACTGAGATATCTCAATTTCCATAATCTTTTATCTTAATGTAAAGTAAATGTTTCCCACCATCAGGGATGTAAATAATAGGCGGAAGGCGGAAAAAATAACCACCTGAAGACTGAGTTTTCTTGATTTTTTTCCGCCTGGAAAACTGTCTGCTTATAACTTTTTCTCTCTTTTTTTTTTTTACCAAAATTTTCCGCCAGTGATGAACAAAAGTCCACCTGTTGGATATCTTAGCTACATCCCTGCACCATCTTATTTATCATTTTTGAAAGAGGTGATTACCTTAAAATCTGGAATTATGATAATACTACGTGTCTATATAATCTTGACATGTACTAAATAAAATGAATGGGAAATGTATGACACCAACTGCACTGCTTCTCGATCGACCTTTTTGTTCTAGTCTACATCACAACCGTTGTTTTGGTCATGCAATGCAAAGATGTCACCCCGTTAGAGATGAAAAATAGGGAGCTTTTGTGAGTTGTTGAGAAACCAGGAGATTAGTTCCAAATCCAGGAGAATTGGCATATACGCAATGCACCTCCCGTGATAACCCAAATAACAACTGACATGGAGACTATAATATTTGGTCTCAATCTAACAAACTTTTACCCTAATGTTTTGGATTGTCAATGCAGAATTTTTAAATAACTGTAATAGTTATTGCAAATTATTACAATTTGCTACTCCATGATAGGCATCACAAAGTGTCCTCAACTATAAAAGTTCACCATAACACACATAATTCTTTCATATATGAAGTAAATGAAAATGACAATTAAGTCTTGTCAAATATGGTATTTGTGAAACAGGCAGAGGGGCCCTGCTACTCCATGATAGACATCACAAAGTGTCCTCAGCTACAAAAGTTCACCATAATGATACCCTGCCTGCATGTTAATGTCACTATGTGATCAGATAACAGATTTTACAGTCTGATGAACTGCGACAGCCAGCTCATTCGCATAAAATCTTCCAATTTCGTCAAAAACCTTAACGAAATTTTGTCAGTTTCGCCAAATCCGCAGTTTTTGTCGAATCTATCACTTTCGTCGGGCCCTGACTGAGCCAGCTCATTTCCATAAAATCTTTCAATTTCATAAAAAACCTAAGCGAAATTTCGTCATTTTTGCCAAATTCGTCGTTTTCGTCAAATCCGTCGCTTTCGTCTGGCCCTCTGAGCCAGCTCATTCGCATAAAATCTTCCAAGTTCGTCAAAAATCTTGGCAAAATTTCGTCAGTTTCGTCATTTTCGCCAAATTCGTCATTTTCGTCAAATCCGTCGCTTTCGACGGGCCCTCTGAGCCAGCTCATTCGCATAAAATCTTCCAAGTTCGTCAATAATCTTGGCGAAATTTCGTCAGTTTCGTCATTTTCGCCAAATTCGTCGTTTTCGTCAAATCCGTCGCTTTCGTCTGGCCCTCTGAGCCAGCTCATTCGCATAAAATCTTCCAAGTTCGTCAAAAATCTTGGCAAAATTTCGTCAGTTTCGTCATTTTCGCCAAATTCGTCATTTTCGTCAAATCCGTCGCTTTCGACGGGCCCTCTGAGCCAGCTCATTCGCATAAAATCTTCCAAGTTCGTCAAAAATCTTGGCGAAATTTCGTCAGTTTCGTCATTTTTGCCAAATTCGTCGTTTTCGTCAAATCCGTCGCTTTCGTCTGGCCCTCTGAGCCAGCTCATTCGCATAAAATCTTCCAAGTTCGTCAATAATCTTGGCGAAATTTCGTCAGTTTCGGCATTTTCGCCAAATTCGTCATTTTCGTCAAATCCGTCGCTTTCGACGGTCCCTCTGAGCCAGCTCATTCGCATAAAATCTTCCAAGTTTGTCAAAAATCTTGGCAAAATTTCGTCAGTTTCGTCATTTTTGCCAAATTCGTCGTTTTCGTCAAATCCGTCGCTTTCGTCTGGCCCTCTGAGCCAGTCATTCGCATAAAATCTTCCAAGTTCGTCAATAATCTTGGCGAAATTTCGTCAGTTTCGTCATTTTCGCCAAATTCGTCGTTTTCGTCAAATCCGTCGCTTTCGACGGGCCCTCTGAGCCAGCTCATTCGCATAAAATCTTCCAAGTTCGTCAATAATCTTGGCGAAATTTCGTCAGTTTCGTCATTTTCGCCAAATTCGTCGTTTTCGTCAAATGGCTTGACTAAATTTAGTAAAATTTGCCATTTTCGTATTTGCCTGCATTTCTGGACATATCTCAATATTCATCACATTTTTCCTAAAGGAACCGAAGATCGGGACTTAATAATTAGCTAGTTATAGCCATTAAACAATCAAAACGTTTATTTGTGTGTTCTCTACTGTATTTATGACTAAAAATCGTGAAATATAAATATATAAAACGCCAATATTTAAAGCACTCTGAATTGTCCAACAACCTAATTTGCATAATGCGCGTTTTATGTTCGCAAAAGCACGAAACGTGTAATGTCGCTGTGGAAAAGGAAGACAAAAAGCGCGAAGTAGTTTTATATTTCTATGCTAACTAACATTTGTTTAGCAGAATTAAATAGAAATTTAAAGCGTTTCAGTCTGGACTTGGGGAAATTTAAGACAGTGAAGACAGGGTACTTTCGCATGTTTTCAAAAAGCGATTAAATGGGTACTAATTTATTAATTTTCTTGAATCTCCAATCAAAAAACTTATCAAAATTAACATGCGTTTCACACCTTTGAAGGAACACTGAACTTAGGAATAATAATAATTTCTTGCTGCGTTTGGTGGTTTCCGAGCAGCGAGCTCGTCAATTTATGCAATTTTCGATTCTGGCCAAGCGCAAATTTAGGCCTCTTTTGCCGCTTTGACTGTTACAAGCTCTAAAAATACAATTTAACGTATTTCCGAAAACTAAAGTCGTTTCATTTATGACCCAAGATAGTTTACTGGGCAAAGTTTGAGGGAAAATATTTTTCCGACTCTAAATGCAGTGGACCGCTTTTACAGACACTGCCTTTTAATGTAACACTTTCAACGGTACTGTGAGTGAAACCTCTGGCTGTGAGACGTAATTTGAATTTGTCGATACTCTCTCTCCTTTTGATTGACATTCCACAATAAGAATATGTCGTCAATGTATCTTTTTCACTCAAGTTGTCTTGCATTGCTAAGTCCAGTTATTTCAGTTTCAAGCTCGATCTGACATAAACATGTTTGCAAAGGCAACGGCTATCTCTGCCCATATGCCCATTGCAGTTCCGTGAGATTGGAGAGTATGGATAAAAAAGTGTTGAAAGGTCAAACACGACTCATAAGCTCGTGATAATATGGATCGTGACCTAATAGTTTTGATCTTACGATAATATCCCCTTTTGTAAATTGCTTTTCGCAGTGGTTGACTTTGAATTAAATGCTATTTGCTCCATGTAGGCCTAACGTCATATGCCTAACACAAATGCTGCTTGTGGCTCGTCGCTGAAAGCATTTTAGTCCAGCAATAGGATAGGGTTACCCTAAGTACGCTCCCGAGAGATTTTTTCTTTTAGATCAAAATTAAGATATAACAGGCCTGTTGTTCTAAATGTTGATAATTCTTTGATCTTAGGAGTAAGTCTCTAGCTGTGATACTGACAGGAGGATTTACGAGATTGGTCCCCAACACATTTCAGGGTTTGTTCTACCCCCCGCCCACATAAGGCGTCAAGAAAAAAGCCAACGTTTGCTTTTCGTTGCTGGGTCAAACATGCATGATCGACTCTTTCCGTGATACCAAATGACTTGACCACTTGCACTGTACTACTTATAATATCTACCGGCCGAGAAACAATTCGTATGATTAGACATTTAAAAGTTTGCCAAACTTGATCGACTCTTTCTGTGATACCAAATCGCTTGACCACTTGACACTTCTTCTAATTTCTACTTCCTAAAAAAACAATTCATAATTAGACATTTAAAAGATTGCCTCTAAATAATGTAATATTGATTGTCTTGATAAGCGCTCAGTTCCGTCAACAAAAAGCTTTGTTAAAGCTTTGTTTCATCTTTGGATGTGGAATATTATACCGATCAGCAAGAAAATTATTTTATTTTACACCGATCAACAAAAACTCTCATTCATGCACCTTCTATTCTTCATCACCCTTCACAAAAATATTACACAACTTGACTCCACTTGTAATTTATACTTCCTATCACGCAAATTATTCGAAGTAAACATTAATTCGTGATAAGTAATTACACATTTCAAAGTTTCCTTATAACTTAGGCTGCGTCGGTAAGCAATATATTTTATGAAATTTGTGTTTCGGTGTTTTAACGTCAAGAAAAAAGCAAAAGTTCTAATTGTAAGTTATTGGACAAAAACATGATCGCCTCTTTATGCGATAGCACCATACTCCTTAAGTTTCAAAGTTTCGTATTACGTATTTGCGTTTTAAACTTAGTGTTTTCCATCATGTCAACTCCTTAAAATCTGTTGATTATTCGCCCGTTGTGGAAAGCCACATCGATACCCTTTACTTTGCTTTCTCTGATCTTGCTGTGTGATTTAAAGTCCAATTAATGTTTGGTGTGATAAATGCCATGACATTTGCTTCGGCGGCAAGAGGAAACTATAACTTTTCATTTCTGTGTCCATCCATTGTCACAGCAGACGTGTTCTTCGCATATGTGCTGACAAGTGCTTGTTTTTTTTACAATTGCCGCCATCGCTCTGGACAGATTTCTTGCAGTGACCTCACCTCTAAGATAGCAAGCGCTAATGTCTCCGAAAAATGAGTGGGTATCGCTGTTGTGATTTTATGGATCACAAGCGGACTTGCTAGCGTCACATTAATGACCATTTCAGGCTACAATTACTTGATTTCTGCAGTATTTCAGGACTTCTAGTGATATCTGTAGCATATTTTCGTGTATTTAAGTTTGTACGGCACCACCAAAAAATCAAATACACAGTCAACTGCAGATTCTTCACGGTTAAGCAACCGCGAACGTCAGGAGTCTCATGACCAGTGCCTTGACGTCAGGTTTGCAGCTTGAGGTTCACGTTTGTATGGCTAGACCACGCTCTAGAAGTGATTTACCGCAAGGTTTTTTTGCATCCTAAAACATCACTATCCCACGTTTGAGAGGAAATGCTACTTTTTAGAACTCTTTCGCTTATTAACTATCGAATTCTTTTTCACAGAAACGTAATTTTGAAGACGATTCTCAGCTCAAATTGAAGTGAACGAATAAATGAAAACAAACATGGCAGCCGGCTGTTTGTTGTTGGAACTGTTTTGTCAGTCGGATTACTTTGTGGTTAGAATGGGGTTAGTTTCTAGAGAAACTGTGGTGCCGCGTCGGTGGGGGGATGAAACACGAGAATTTAGTTTTATCGACTGAGTCGATAAGGTTAATTGACCACCGTAAAAAGATTCAAATAGCTGACGTTTCGAGCGCTAGCCCTTCGTCGGAGCGAATCAAGGAATTGTGGGTAGTGTGTGGTTTTATATAGTAAGCGCTGGAGCTACGTTATTGGTGGAAATTTGGCGATGTGAAAAACAAATGTAAATTAGTTGAATGAAAAGCGTTCGTTGATTCCGTGGGGTTTGAGAGTGTCGATTTGAAAGACGATTTTTTGTTTTGGGTTTTTACGGCTTTCTGTGTTACCCTGGTGGTTATATAAACTACGATAACTGGATAAAGTAAAACAAAAGCCGGTTTCTGATAATACATGCATGTGAATACATTAATGTATATTCATGAATGTATACTTTGTTTCCTTGATGGCTCCGGTAATAGGCATAGGTAAAAAGTAACCCCAATCTTAAGCCCAGACTATGTTCACACGGTGAACTCATAACTGTAAACTGCTGGTCGACGTTTGTGGTTTGCGGTTTAAGGGGAAACGCTCAATCTTAAGGTCTCTACTATTTCTTATCGACCCTGAGAACAATGAATGAAAGCTTGACATGGGAAGGCCTACTCTGGGACCTTAAGTCGCCTTAAGTCGCCCAAAGTCGCCCGTATAATTAGTCGCTTAAGGTCACCTTTAGTCGTTAAGTTTCAAGAAGGCCTGTACACCTTAAAATTGCCTAAAAAAAATCACTTTTACTATTTCTTGAATATATAATAATTTTATCGCCCGAAATCTCTTTTTTAGTTCCCATATATGATTATATGTTGCAAGATCATGGCCCGATACAGTAAAACACTATGCTTCAATAACCATGCACCATGCCCTTGTTGCTTCAATTACATTTGTTGAAGCCTATGTATAAGGGATGGAACATTTTATTTAATTTATGTTTTTTGGAGGGAAAGGGGTTGACAAATACCAAAAAAAAAAACATTCCTTCACAGATAAATTACAGAAAAGTATCGAAAACAAGTTATTGCACAGCCTCAAGATGGAAAACAATTCATGCTCAGAAAACTTGCCCAACCCCCTCCCCCTACCCCTAAAAATAAAATGGTCCATCCCCAAGGAAAGTAAGGAGGGAACACTCATTCATCTTCGAAACATTGACAGCTATTTAATATTTAATCTATAGGTTTACTTATATTTCATAGACAAAGTGTTGCTGAAAGGTTGAAGTTGTGGCTTATGATATCATCAACATTTAATATGAGCAACAGCATAAAAAAGAAACACTGCTGATCAGCAGTCAATTATGGGTTTTCACTAAAGTCATATCAACATTCAGAAGCATTAAAAAGCAGATTTAAGTTATAAAATGTTTATAGCATTGCAGAGCGTTTAAAACTACAGATATGGGCTAAATTTTAAAACGCAAAAACGATTCGTGCAAGAGTAAAAAGTGAACGAGTATCAGAATTTTTGGTAAGAAATGTATGGAGCAGCCATCTTCGTGCCCCATTTTGGGGTACCAACATGGCGGCCAAAACTTCAAAGTCTTAACTACACCCAAAATCTCATCAAAAAAATATTGAATGCACTATAAGTTCCATTACATCGTCTTATAAGCATCTATAATGCAAAAATAACTTTCAACTGCTTCAATTTTGTTTATTATCACGGCTTATCTGAAATAGCGTGACAAAATATCAACTGCGTGACACATTTAAAATATTTAAAATTTAGAAGCAAAACATCGTTAAAACCTGAACCTTTTTCTGAAGGATTGTAACATTGGTGCCCACATACCATGTTAGAAACATCTCTGTAGGATGCATAGTTTATTTTTTAACCCACAATACTGATATAATGGTGCAGGCACCCGGGGGGGGGGGGGTACTCCCATATATGAGCTATATAGGTATGTGCCGCTGTGAAGGGTATGGTTTTCAGGCAGTTTAGTCTAGGATAGGGTATAGTAATCAGAGATTTTTGGTCTAGAATAGGGTATCATTTTCCGCGAAACTGACCAGTTGCGTGAAGAATTTAGTCTAGAAAAGATTTTACTGGCAAATGGCATTTATAAATCGGTACGGCTGGCCGTTTACGGCATTTTTACTGACCCCTGGCATCTTAGACTATGATTGTGAACGAGTTTCTGGAAAATAGTGAGTCTGGAATAGGTCTAGGATAGGGTAGGGTTTTTCGGTGTTTAGTCTAGAATAGGGTTGCAAAATTCAGCTAAAATGGTCTAGTATAGGTTATGGGTCTCAGAGTCCCAGCGACACACCCCCGGCCAAAAATTTGCCGAGTACCCCCCCCCCCCCCCCCCCCCCCCCCCCGGGTGCAGGCATTCCTTCACCTTTAGGGTATTATAACAACCGTGAGAGCTGTTTTGGATCACTAAGATCAGGATCAGAATAATTTAAAAATTATTTTGGAGTTAAGCCCAATTCTTGTTTATCACTTTTATGTTGAGCAAGTAGGCTTGAAAAGATCATAAGCTTACCCAAAAGCAAAATTGTAACTGTATACAAAAATTACAGTACTTAACTTTGAAGCTTACATACTTTTAAAATGGTAAAGATGTGTTATTGAGAAGGACTCTCGCTTACGGCACTAAATATGGTACTGTAGTATTCTATTGGACTAAGGCGGGAGAACAACAAATTGACTGGGTGCCTGAAAAGGATCAAACAGTTTGGATGTCGTTCGACATGCATGTCGTTTGCCAAGCTTTCGAGCCAAAATTGACTGTGCAACTGCCACAACAGTAGCAGATAAATTTACTAAGATTACTATTTATGTAATACGTAAAATCGAGAAGTTATTTTTAATTAACTAATGCCTTTGTTTTATTAATAAATCAAGTAAAATGTATGTTAGTTTGATTCAGATCAGGCATCCATTTTTAAGTGAAAAAGTTGGAATTTTTTTTTCAAAGTACTTAGAACAAACTTCCTCAAATATTATTTGGCAGTGTTTATGATCTTTATATTTTTGTTTGATGATTGTTTTTACAGCAATATAAAAACATTTTAAAAGCAGCTAACTGAATTGTTATAATTTTAGATAAGCAATATTGTTGCTGCCTTAAAATCTGGAAACTGAAGACGTATGGTCACTTAGGTCTATCTGAGACCAAGTGAACTGATTGTGATAATTTTGTTTATTGAAAGACGAGGCAAACTATCATGAATGGCAGGATTCAAGTCATGACTCAAGCTATAGCCCTAATTAACCCTAACTCTACGTCTAACCCTAACTGTAGTCCTCGGTCGCATCATGACTTAAGTTCTGACTCGATCGGACCTGGCTTGAATCCTGTCTCATATTCTGTCCAGAGACCAGTGGCTTGGTATTTAGGAATAGTAATGAAGAGACTGTCAGATCAGGAATCCATTTTTTTTAAGTGAAGAAGTTGGATTTCTTTTTTTAAAAGTACTTAGAACAAACTTCCTCAGATTGTATTTCGCCGTGTATTTGATCTTTATATTTTTGTTTGATAATTTTTTGTCCATTTTTAAGTGAAAAGGTTAATTTTTTTTTTTCAAAATACTTAGAACAAACTTCCCCAGATTTCATTTGGAAGTGTTTTTGATCTTTATATTTTTGTTTGATGATTTTTTTTTTTTATTGCAATATCTTAAAAACATTTAAGAGCAAATCCGTGCAAACATCAAACATTACACGGCAAAATTAAAAAAACTAAAATTCGCTCTTCTTTTGCATACAGGAAGCCTTTAGTAAGTATACAATTGCTGTGTAGTTTTTTTCTTGGAAATTTTATTTGTTTCTGGGAAAATGAAAACATTTCGTTTTCAGCCCCGGGTTCAATTTGGCGACACCAAACAGGCTTAAAATGATTCACTCGACTCGCGTATCAAAACTACTGCGCTAAAAAAGCTGTCATAGTTCCAATTCGTTGTGTAACTTGTCATAGTCTAAACACGATGATTTCATAAAATTAGATTAATCTAAGTATTTAAGGGAAGTCAAAAGCTTATGGCTCTCCAGTGCTCCGTAAAACGGTAGGTGAAAAACAACGATAATTTTGAGCATGTGCCTCTGTTCAGAATTTCGTAATATTAAGAATGACAATACTAGAGTTGACGATCTTCCAAAATATGTAAAGTTTAGTTTGGGAAATGAATTTGAGATTTTTAAGAATTTCTTTGAAAATCGCGAACGAAAGACATAAAATCACGCCATCTTGTGCATGCGTGACCAACAACAAAAACAAAAACGTTTTTCCTTGAGAAATCTTGGCAACTCTGACGCAAAAAAAAAGAAATGGAAATATACAAACCTTAACTTGGATATGACATTCTTGAATGTTCAAAGTGTTTCATTCTGCCGTCTGTTCAATTTCATTCGTGAAGTTTATCATGAACAGCGAAGCCCGTAGCCACGATCAAAAACGCTTTAAATACCACCCGATTTACTTTTCGCTAAATTCTTCGTAGCTCGTTTTGCACTTTTGTACTCTTTATACTGTCGATACATTTTTCCCCCAGATTTCTGGCGGAAACTGTAAAAGGGCCGGTTCGAGACTATATGCAAATTATGTCTCAAATTTGCATATCAGGCTGAGCAAGCGTTCGTGACAGTCACGGTTGGTACACAGGGTGGATAAGGTATTCTCAGTGGCCAAAATTCCATATTTTTTCTTCAAGTTTGACGATTGTTGTTTGGAAGTCCTCAATTAATACAGTTCAAAGCAGGAAAGAGATCTCGTGGGTTTTAAAATACAGTATCGACAAGAAATAAAACACAAACAGCGGTGATAAACATGGTAAACCAACGTATTTTTATAATTAACTTGACGTTTCGTATGCTAAGCGACATACATTTTCAAAAGTAACCGTTACAGTGTTTGAAAACTGTTTATATAGTTCAAAATTAGGGGTCTGGAACCATTAAGAAAAACAATCTTAACGGTAATTTAATAGTACGGACTGTAAGGGTTACTTTTTGAAAATGTATGTCGCTTAGCATACGAAACGTCACGTTTATTATAAAAATGTGTTGATTTACCATGTTTATCACCGCTGTTTGTGTTTTATTTCTTATCAAGTTACGATGGCCTAAGAATAAGAGTTTATGAGACAGTATTGACAGAAAACCAATATTTATTACATGGGTGGGGTTGGGTTGGGGTGGATCTTGTCGGCCTGGATTTCACATGTTAAAGGCCCACCTCCACCCAAAAGACGTTGCGGTCGTTTGTTTTTGTTTTGAAGTGCTCCATTGTTCATACGCGTGATCTGATTGGTTGTACGCATTCAAGTGTGAATTTCGTGTTACACAAAATTCAGCACAGAAAGTGATCACGGCGCGCACAGCATTTTGGGTGAAGGTGGGCCTTTAAGCTACGCAAATACTCTTTCAAATGAAAACGCAGGGTACGAAGAACATGAAATTACTTGCCATTGCTTTTATTTTTAGAGTTTTGTAAAGTCCGCTAATACTTGTGCTTGTGCTCAGTTGCAGCTTCTGGTATCTGATTGGACTGCTATAGTAAAACAACAACAAAGACAGGCCAGCCATAGTTTCATTTCTGGACAATAAACAATGCTTCAGTAATTGTAAGAGGAACATTCCTCCTTCATTGTTCCACTTTTAATAAGAAATATTTCGGTTAATCTTCTCTTTAGCCGATACATGCACGGCTCGCGCTTTCCGCTCATTCCTTGCTCTGGTATTTGATTTTTTCAGCTTTGCCGAAGATTTGCGATTTTGTTTGATTCTTGCACGGATCTGCTCTTAATCTTTAATGTTCGCAACAAACTATAATTTTTAATATCAGTCTTAGTCAGGCGTTCCATTTCTAACAAAATTTAAGCTGTGACAAAGTGAGTTTAAAGGACTCTTTTCCGTCGGAGACTTGAGTTACTAAATGTAAATACTCTGTGAAATATTCAACTTGCACTCGGGTAACCCAAAATCCTTTAATATTCCTTTATAGATACCAACAACACAGACCTCACGGCCGCAAGTAACGTAAGCATATATAACAATGTTTTACCGCTTAGTTCTTAGTTTGTACTCTCCTTAATAGTTTGCACTATGGATCATAGGAGATAACTTACAACAGTCATTACATGTATGTGCCTACAGTCTCTTTAAATACACCTGTTAGGTGGGACATTGCATAGATCTAATTGCCTATAGGCCTGCTAATTTGAAGGCAGTAAGGAACCTGGCTTCTACTGCCTTCTTTTGGAAGCAAGTTCCAGACCCTCACCGCTCTCGGAAAAAAGAGTAGCTGTAAGCCAAAATATTAGTTAGGACTTGTTGGTAAGTTTTTGGATGTAGGCGCGGTCGTGTTGATGGAATTATACTAGATGGAAAATTGATATTAAGGAGGCCACTGTGGATGTCATAAAACATTGACATCCGAATTAGTTGGCGCGTATGTTTCAGTGTGTCTCAGCCAAGTGACTTATCCAATCCTGAGGAACTTGTGACTTTTTAGACTACACCCATAAAGAAGCCTTTGATTATTTTTATGCTGAAAAAGGCTAATATCATAAGTTACATCATATATAACTCCGAATTTTGTTTTTGTTGCAAGGAGTAGTACAACAACCGTTACTTGTAAGGATGTTTGCAGTATTGCTGTTAAACAATGGAAAAAGGGAATTGAATGAATTACTAATAGCGGAGCACTCGCCGGGCCAAAGGCCCGGCTGCGCAGCCCCATACTCATAGAACCTGTGCCCGTCATTTTTCATGGTCATGGCTAGCGGAATGTTTCACGGACGCGCCTCCGTGACATGTGTGTCCGTTGGGCAGGGCTAATTCGCGGGCGCGTATGACGTCGCAAAACATGCGCGTATGACGCCACACGCGCGGCTACACAGCCGTCAGCTCGGTAAACACTTTAAAAGTTGGATCTTTCGCGGGGTTTAGTAGAGCAGTAAAGTCGTTATTTCCCTGCATTTTTTCGCGGTTTGCTACTCAAGACAGGGATACTAAATAAGGGATACTCAGAAGCCGCTTTAGTGGAAAAAGAAGAGCTTTAAGGGATAAAATCTTGCTTAGAGGACCTTCATACGTTTATATCAATGCGGGAGATGTTTGTTTTATCACGGATTTCAGAACCAAGCGGAGATTTAAAGAATTTTCAAGCAAGCGAGGGTCCTAAAGGTAAAACAAATTACATTTTTCGATGGGAATTTATCTTGATATCAATCTGTGATTGACTTTTTATTTGTGTTCTCGTTAGTTTTGGAGAATTGTTTATAATCGTGTAGCTTAATTCGGTTGTATTAATTTCCTGAATTTCATCGAAGACACGGTTCTGCCTCGATGCGCTATAAATGTACGCGTTTTGCTTTTAAACATAAACTAATGGAGATTTCAATAAAATTTTTCGAAAGAAGATTGTGTTGTCCATTTTTAAGTGTTTGTTCATTCATTACATAGATTGAAAAGCGATTTTATGTAAACAAAACAAGACTTAGATTTTATACTCGCGTCGCCTTATGCAAATATGTTTGTGTATTTTTTATTTCCAAATCAGTTTCTCGGGCATTTTTTGACAAGCAACAACTGTATTTTATTCGGAAAATAGCCGTAATAGTTATTCTAGACAGAGAAAAAGTTGTTTTTGTGAACTTTTGTACGGTCTAAATGTACTCTGCAGACGGTCGGGTAATAACCTTACTGTTTTTGAGAATTGCTAAAATTGAAAAATAGCCCGGTCGTCAATCTTAATTCTTGTGTTTCCGACCTTTCACCTTAGTTAAGTTTCACCTTAGTTTATAAGCTTGTTCAAAGTGCTACGCTGTTATAGGCTCAGCCTATATATATATATATATATATATATATATATATATATATATATATATATATATTACTCTGGTCTGTCCGAGACAGCGCTGGCCTGTTTCTGTCAGACTTCTGTGGTGCATTTAAATCGTTTAAGGACGGCGCCTCCTATTGTTATTGCATATACGTTCTGCGCATGCATTGCGCGATAGTCGCGCGAAACACTGGTTATTTTTTTAAACGCGAACGCGCGAGGCATACGTATAAAGGCTTATAAAGTTCCGCCCACATTTCATGTCAAACTACCAACTCCCTGGCTCGATTTCCAAACTGACGAGATAAATTAAGTTCTCAAAAATCTATGAAAATGTGTTTATAGACCTTCTTCAGCCTAAAAGTGATAAATTATTTCTCTTTTTTGCAAACGACGGAGCCTCGGTTATAAAACTATTTTGAGCTATTACACGATGCCGCCTCAATCAGCAGAACCTTTTCGCCTTTCTTTACGAAAATTGTTTACATTAGCTCCTTTTCTCCTTTTAAAATTTCAACACTGAAAACTCCAAGTCAAACTAGCTTAGTGTTTTTTTACGTAAAAACAAGCATTATCTTGGTACCACAGAGTTCCGATAGTAGCGACCCCCGTTACTTTCGGAATTAGCAGCCTTCGCGGGGGTCGCTACTTTCGGGGGGTGGGGGGGGGGTCGTAACTTTCGGGGAACAAAAATCGTTTACAAATAAAGCTGGCGCGAGCTTTTTTTCCGAAATAAAAAATGAACAACATAAAATGAAAAAATAACAACATTTTATTTGCATTCCATATGTATAGATTATGTTTCATAAAAAGAAGGTAACAATGCAGCAATAATAAAATACCGTAAATCGATATCAACACCAATAAACAAATGAGACAAAATTCGTTTATCCAGTTTCATGTTTTAACTGCGACATGGGTGGGCTCCGGATGTCTTCCTAGATTGTATTGTCAGTGGTCAGGACGAGTTGTATTAGTTTGTCTCTCAGTTCTTTTCTTAGACTTCTAAGTCCTTTCTTAACGCCAATTTCATAAACGCAAGGAATCTCGATGCCTCCTCCTTGAACCCATACACCTTCAGGCGCACTCCTGCTTTGGCCAGATACACGGCAAGTCATCTTCATTTCCTTTTCCAGCAATGGCTTGTACAGGACCTCCGCTAGACTATCAGGCACGTGACCAACTGTAGCCGCATCTTGTTCGCCGCCGTTTGTGTGGGTTTTTTTTTTTGCTACTTTCGGGGGATCGCTACTTTCGGGGGAGTCGCTACTTTCGAGATTTACTAGCGGCCACAAAAAAATTGACGTTACTTTCGGGGGGTCGCTACTTTCGGGGGGGTCGTTTTTATCGGAACTCTACGGTATAGAATCTAAGAAAAGGCCGGCATGTTGTTATTTCCAATCAGTACAAGTTTTGTTTTGGCTGCCAAACTCGCGTTGTTTGAAATTTTTGTTTACCTGCTAAAATGTTTTGCCAGTGGCCATTTTTGCGACTAAAAAAGTCTGTAACAAATGTTGAATCAAACAAACGTCAAAAAGGAGAATAGAGATGAGCAAAGCGTTTTCAGAAAGACCGTTTTTGTCAGTGTCGTGTCAGTTCTCAACTTCTTTGCCGATTAGAACAAATTTTGATAGGCGAAAAACGTGCCATGATAAACTGAAAAGAAATCTTATCTTTTTAGATCAAATAAAGCCGTAGACTTCGGCAAAAAAGCAGTTTATTATTCCACGATTCTTTTGAAATTAAAGTGTACTGACTAATTTTTTCAAAAGTTATCAGAGAATCCATGATAAGTACAGTAGCTTCACAAGAAAATAAACACGCGGCCAAATGAAATTCCAAAACTCAAGCACTTTTTGAAAACTATTTCTTACATTTTGACTCCAAATAACCTCTAAAAGACTAACCTGCCAATCTAGAGTTTTTCGGCAGCCGACCAGTCACCTCGATATAGCACTGATTTTTTCAAGTTGGCAATGGATCGGAAGAAGATGCACACAATGTAAAGTTCTTGTACCCGAAGGAACATAAGCTTTAAATCCGTAGATCCACTGCTAGTTGAAAATAACTTAAATACATAACTTGTAAAAACGCACGGTGACCCCTACTTTTTATCTTATAAAATGGAAGTGGTAAGTCTTTTAAGCACACAATTAATTTTTGGTTGTGGGAAAACGTTATTAAGACCGTATTTTTGGCGAACGTGGGAAAGCTGTCAGGGCTGATGATGGCTCCCGTTACGATGATTTTGCAATAAAAAAAACACATAAGCAGTAGTTGTTATGTTACTATTCGTTATGTGTTTTAAAGATTTTTAGAATTATGGTTGCTTTTGTTTAAGTAAATGTGAATTCTAAGTAAATCCGCGAAGAAAGATCTACTTTTCTTTTTTTTTTCGAAAAAATGCTGAAGTCAGCATTTTTTCCACATTGAAGCTCGATTATCTCGATTATCTCGATGCCAATAGCCCCTTGTAAGATCTACTTTTCCCGCATAGTCAAAAAACCGAGAAAAATACCTTAGTATTAGGAGGCGCCGTCTTTAAGGTATATCCTTTCAGGCAACAAACAAAAGCCGGACATTTGGTATGTTTAAATTGGAATTGAAGCAAAAAAAGCAGATGAGTACGATATTCATTAACGTTTTATTGTTTTATTCACTATTAAGCGTGTAATATCATAGTTTAAAGCCTTAACCGTGCTATTTACCGCAGAAAATATTCCACCACATGATTTGTGGTTTAACTGTGCAGGAGATAGAGCCAAAAAGAAACAAATGTCACAATTGCACGTTCATTAGAACTAGGTTTCAGTAAACTGTTTCACAAATTCTCAGCCATAACGTTCGAGGAAAGTCAAGAATACTCTTTATATAAATAAGTTGACAGTGCAGTGATTTAGAATTATAAGTCTACTTTTGTTTTGTCGGCTGAAAGTAGTATTTTTTAAAATTTTGTCTACCATGATGATGGATTACGTTTTGACTAGAGTAGTTAAGGACCGATTACATGGCGAATTTCAGCCCGGTAGGCGGCGGGCTGGAATTTTGTTGCGATTACATGACGAATTTCTGCCCGGGCTGACAGCCCACGCCGCCATCTTGTTTCTTTGAAAACAAATCATTGCGCATACCCAAGTGCACTTTTCTACCTACCTCACTTTTCAGCCGGGGCTGAAATTTCATTCTGATAGCATGAAGTTTTTCATCCCCTTTCCCCGTGAAACTTTCTTCATGTAATCGCAAACGTCGTTTTAAGAAGATTTGTTCAAGAAACCGGGCTAAAGTCTCAGCCCGCCTAACCGGGCTGACTGCATGATTCGCCATGTAATCGGCCCCTCAATCTGGTTCTTTAATGGATTCGGTCTCCTGTGGTAGCATTTCTTTTAACCAATCTAACTCGGGATTGTAGCGATCGAAAATCTATTTTTCTGTTCCATTTAGGGAGAAACCAATCTTATGATTACAATTTGAATGATTCACGTCCGGAGGTGAACGATTTTCAGATCAATAGCACGTGTGGTCGTTCAGAGCCAGCAAACAAACAAACAAAGGATCTTCGCAAAAGGGCTTGGAGACAATAGGAATCGATCCTTTTTCGGATTTTTTTTTTTGGATGACGGAATGAAATCCGAAAGTGAAACCTTGTTACAATTGCCAAAATGTAGTGTAATTTAAAATAATCATCAATTTTCAGGTCCAGTGCGCGTTTGCTCGCAGCTCGTACGAATCCAGGACTTTACTCGAAATCGCTTTTGCAGTGAGAATCCGGGTCTGTGCATGTGTTGGGAGAATAGACCTCTTTAGCTTGTATGTTTTGTTTTCCCAATGTAGATCATGTGATGTTACCCTAGAGAACTGTTTCTTTTAAATTTTGTTTTCTTCACGTGCATATGTATACATAATTTATGAAAAGACAAAGGACAAATTCCCATGAGAACATCACATGACGTACAAGCTAAAGAGAGCTATTAAACGATGTTGGTGAACATTTCTAGAACCACTGAATTGACTGAGATCTGTTTTATAACTAATCCATACCACAAATTAATGTGAATTGTTAACATCCATACTCCAGACGGATATGTTGGACAAGGTCCATATCCCGAGTCTGTGGCAAAACATTCATACCACCCCAGATCGTTGGCATAATATCTTAACCTCAGATCTGTGGTAAAACATCCATACCCCATATCTGTGGTATAACATATATAACTTAGATCTGTGGTATAATATCTATGCCTCAGATTTGTGGTATAACAACCATACCTAGCCTCTTGCCTAATATTTTCTTACATTTAATCTTCGTTTTGCTATTCCATTTTGGCTGCGCGTTTCAATTAGTCCTAGCCTATACCGTTTAAACTCAGCTACAAGTTGTATAAATTTTCACGTTACAGTTTTAGCAGTTGAGCTGAAGATGTATAAAATACAGATAAATCAGAAAACAAAAGTAACAAATGAAAAATGTACAAAATGGGATAAAAGAAATAAAGAAGATTACTGGACAAGAAGTATACAAAATCAGCAGAAAATAGTGATTGGTTATTCCAAATATACAAAAAAACACTCTTAAAATGAAGGTAAATGATCAACTGTATATGAATAAACCCCAAATCAAGTCAAGTTTGCAGTCTAGTAGATAAAATCAGAATGAAATGAGTCTATAATGGACTAAAAACGGCAGTTCAGATTCCAGTTTGATCATCAAGTTCGTTTGAAATAGCGTTCGTTTGAAATAGTGTTTGATCATGTTGGCTGTTGAACTCGAAATCCTTCGTGGCTTCGTAAAATTTTGTCATATGTACGATCATTGAAAGAAATCAAAACTATCATTTATAGAGGACCATACACCTTATACCAAAATGGCGGCCAATTTATTATTATTTTATATGCATTTTAATTAGCCCTTATGGCCTCGTCAGCATGTTCAAAATACAAAGGAATTTTCAAGCGAAAATGAGGCCAAGATGGCTAATTAACATGCATATAAAAGAATAATAAATTGACCGCCATTTTGGAATAAGGTGTATATGGATTGGACAGTTAACTGCTCCACATGTTTCTTATCATTTGGTCCTTTTTGTTGTATTTTCTTTGTGTGAACCAGTGTTCAGTCATTCATATGTTCACATTTCTGCCAGTTTCACATATGTAAGTGGCTTGGCAGTCGCAGCATTTGGATGTTTACCCACAAGTACGTTTTCAAATCCTGCGTGGCTTCGTGGAATTTTGGAATATGTACGATCATTGAAAGAAACCAAACTATATATATATGGATTGGACAGTTAACTGCTCCACATGTTTCTTACCATTTGGTCCTTTTTGTTGCATTTTCCTTGTGTGAACCAGTAGTCTGTTAGGTCCTTGTAGCCTTTTTTATTGATCCGAGTGTTCGAGGTTACAGCTTCACAAAATGAGCAGTAATCAGGGACTTTTGAGACTTGATATCTTTGCCTCCACTTGAAATACTCATTGTATGCGGTGCTGTTCTTGTCAAGGTAGTGAAGATAATCTGCAAGATCTTTCACAGTCTTGAAATCCATCACATTGATGTAAGAACCAGGAATGGCAAGTTTGGTGTAGTTTGCTCCTCCCATTACTATCGGTATAATGTTATCTTCACCTGGGTAACGTTTAAAAATATTGAATTAAGAGGGCACTGCAGGGATTAAATTTGATCGGTTGTAGTTAAACACGACGTTCCGGTATAAAAGGCTTAGCTCCTCCCCCATTTCACACCTTTTGGGTGTGAAATACAAATTAAGGCGTCTTTCAGTCACAAAATGTGTTTAACTTGCGCGTCCTTTAAATATAATTTGCTTCAAAAATCCAATCAACCAAGATTTTACCTAAGCAAAAAAGAAATAGAAGTTCATAAAGACTTCTGATATAACTTTCATAAAGTTTTTCCAAATTGTGTTAGCAATGTTTTTACTAATGACGCATGTTGTTTGTCAGTTGTTAATGCTTCAGTGGTTGATTGACGACTAGTCCAGTAACGTTAGACGAAAAATGGGCTCAAAATGAAACAAATTGCAACAGAAGATGTTTTAACGGTTTTAGACAGAAAATGTTATTGCGAATAACATATCCAAAATCGCAAAAAAAAATCCCTTGAAGGGAAAGTGCTAAAATTTTCACTTTAAAAACGCTTTAAAAAGACACAAGGTTTTGCAGCATGAAAACGAGGCGCAGCCTAAAATGTCAAAGCTTTTTTCGGAAAACCTAAATATATTACATTCATCTTTCTCAATACCCATTACGAAAAGAGATAAACGTATGAATTTATTATTTTTCTGAACAAACTAAAGAAACAATCTTATTTCTAAACTAAAAAAATTAGGTTGGCGTGCGTAAAACCAGCAAAACCAACAATAAAAGGATGGATTTGCTCGATAATAGATGCTTTCTTGGATGGAATTCAAACAGCTTTTAACAAACGCAAAAGAGTTTCTAGCAACACTTGATCGTCACATGAAGGCTAGGTGGCAGACTAGACAGAGACTAGACGTTTTTTGGCGCGTCAATTTCACTTCGAAGAAGGCGTGCAACGTTCTCGATGCAACTGCAATAGGGAAGACGTATTTTCCTTCACCACTTGTAAAACGTTCAAGATCTCGAGAAGGTAAGTGCAGTTCAATGGAACTTTGCTATTCTTTCTTTTAATTTAGAATCCCTAAAGGCTAAAACCCAAGAGATAAAACTGCAATTTGTAGTAGTAGTTGTTCATGTCGTTTGAGATAATTATAGAAAACACCGCAAATAAAATAATTTACATTTAGGTAATTCCAACAACTGGTCAATATCTTTGCATGTGTTCATTCAATCCATTCCTGTATTGAATATATTTTTCAGCAGTTAGTGAGGTCACGCATCTCATAAAATACGATTCTAATACAAAAGCTCTCGCGCGTGCAAATTAGTTGAAGATTGAAATAACCTGCGCAGCGTAGATACTATAAATGCTAAAATGAAAAATATTGATAAATTTCGACGCTGTTCATATAATTGTTATACCGACGTTTCGGCAATGCCGAAATTAAAGAACGGTTTTCTCTTGATAGTTTTGTAGTTTATATACCCAGACGTTTATATATTTTATTTCTTATTTCTTATTTTTTTATCTCATTATTATTCATTTTATTTTTATTATTATACTGTTAACTGCTCGTTTGTTTTACATTGTAAAGCGCTTTTGAATATCTAATATAAAAAGCGCTATATAAATTGATTATTATTATTATTATTATTACCCTGAAGAAGGCAGCATTACTGAAACGTCGGTACAACAATTATATGAACAGCGTCGAAATTTATCAATATTTTTCATTTTAGCATTTATGCAAATTACGACACTCGTAGGTGATGATACAGATCTTATTGTATTGCTCTGTTATTACTACAGTGTGATGAGCTGTGACCTTGTCTTCAAACCAGAGCCGGAAGGCTAACGCAAGACGACGTGTCTGGCCGATGAAGCGAGTGAAAACCAAACTAGGAGAGGACGTTTGCGCCAACATTTTCTTCTTTCATGCACTTCATGGGTGTGACACCACTTCCCGCATCTTCGGCATTGGTAAGGGTGCCGCTCTTAAGAAATTTATCGACTGCTCGTATTTCCGGGAGCAAGCTTCAGTATTCAATAGTACTGGATCTGCTTATGACGTTGTGAAGGCTGGTGAGAATGCCCTGGTATCAGTATTCAACGGAAGGAGAATAGCCTGAGGTACAAGAAATACTGCGAGAAGCCGGCTTGCAAAGCGTTCCTCCTACATCTGCTGCGGCGAAGTACCACAGCATGAGAGTCTATCTGCAGGTGAGGCAGTGGAAAGGAGAAGATTGCGGTATGACTGAGGCATGGCAATGTAGCTGGATTGTGGAGCAAGAGCAAATGCGTCCCGTCATGACGGACAAACCTGCCGCACCCGAGTCCCTCCTGCGCATTATAAGATGCAACTGTTCGTCTGATTGCAGCAGCCTCAGGTGCACCTGCCGCAAGAACGGCTTCGAGTGTTCTCCCGCCTGTGGCCAGTGCAAGGGTGGTAGCTGTACCAATTCCACCGTGGACGAGGTTGAAGATGACGACCAATAATTGGCGCTTTGATTGCTGTTTCAGTATCGCTCCCTAAAAGCGAATTCATTCGAATTTCTTCTCAGATTAATTAAGTAACTTGGCGAAATGGCGAAATGGCGAAAAGCATTTTCCCGAATTAAACAACGGAGCTTGAGAGTACAAATAAATTGTTGTTGTTGTAAATAGAAACTGTCCAACGTCAACCAACTGAAAAATAGCTTTTCATTGAGGAAACGATTAGCATGTTGTAGAAATTACGAGTAGAGAAAATATACCTTTTTTCTAAAATGACCGCCGCTGTTTGAGAATTCCAAGAATGGCACATGACGTCTCTTATTTAGAGAGACAAGGGATAGGAATGATGTCTGATGCCATTGTAGTAATATACATGAGAAAAGAGAAAAAAAAATTGCAAGAATACGGCCATTTATGAAAGAAATAAAGCGACTTCCGGTTTCAGCCTCGTTCCCATGTTACGTCGGAGAGAGCATTTGAAGCCCCTTAAAGAAATGCAATTTTGTTCCCGTGCTCCGATTTTTTGCGATTTTTTTGTGGTAACTCTACGGACTCTTTGAAACAATATTAAGAAGAAAAACCTTCTGTTGCAATTTGTTTCATTTTGACCGGTAAGTTTACTGGACTAGACTGGAGGTAAGAATGGTCAGGCCATGCAGGCTCCTTTTATACCGGAACTTCGTGTTTCAGCGAATTTTTTTCTGATAGTTTTTTGGAGTTTTGGCGAGAATAACAAAAAAATGGGAGAAGAAACAATTTTTGAAATTTAGAAAAATAAGAGATACTGAAGATTAAATTAACTTTTACAATTAGAATTTGAAATGAATAATTAGTTGATGGACACCTACATAGTCCGCTATCAATGTGGGGTACTCTTGCGTGGTTATCGACTGTTTGTAGGTCTCAAAAATATCCGCCTTCCATCCCTTCTTTAAAACTCTTCTAAGCACCCAACGAGGCGGTTTTGAAAAACGCTTGGAATGGCGTTTAACTGTTTTTCCGTATCTTTTTAGCGCCGTTAAAGGCATCTATGTGAAAGCTAATACAGCTTGAGCTTTTCGGTTCTTTTGAGTGATCAGCATCAAATTTCTCCTCGTAATATCAATGCCTTTTCAATCAAAAAGGTCACGAGAATTAAGGACATGATCACACAAGATGAATTCTCTTGATATCCAAACAATTTCTCCCCACTATTTCTATAGGAAATGTATAGGGACAAGAAATGAGAATTTAAATTGTGAAAGCTAATACAGTTTGAGCTTTTAGGTTCTTTTAGCCATAGTTAATAGAACAAACTGGTTATGAAACTCAGTAAGTCCTGTGTTATATGTTTTTGTTCTCCATTTCTTTTGTTCGTTTGCCCTGACCGTGCACAAAAACACAAAAGGTATTAAAATGCATATGAGCAACTAACCAATAGAAACATTTGGGCTCACACCTTAAACAAAACAATGTGCAGGGTCACGGTTCGTTCAACATAAAACAAAGCAGCTTTGTACACTCTTTTTAAAATTTGTTGAGCTTCATAACCAGTTTGTTCTATTAACTATGTTTTAGCTGAATAATTCAGCAGCATAAAATTTTAGAAAAGGAATCTTATTCCCCGAATTTGCTAGTTGCTTTCACCTTACCCAAAATCCTAGCTGACCTTTAAGCCCTAAGAGTGATCAGCATCAAATTTCTCCTCGTAATATCAATGCCTTATTAATCAAAAAGGTCATGAGAATTAAGGACATGATCACACAAGATGAATTCTCTTGATATCCAAACAATTTCTCCCCACTATTTCTATAGGAAATGTATAGGGACAAGAAATGAGAATTTAAATTTTGATATTAGAGCTTAAAGGGTTAAGAGAGTGTCCACCAGAAAACCAGGCAGGACCAGGCAGGAGGTGATAATACTCAAATCACCGATTTCGCTCAAGCTTGGCACAAAGGTTGAGGATCATGAGTAGATACATGTACCAAAATATAAGGTCAAAATTTTTTATTCTCTCTGAGTTGTAGTGTCCCCCCGAAAAATGGCCATTTGGCACAAATTTATGCATATTAATTAGCTAAATTTATTGGAGTGGTTAGACAACAAAAATAGTAGCCTGGGAATAAAAACTACTAAATCGTATTCTATATTGATCAGTCTTGTAGCAAAATGTGTTATTGGAATAGGTTGCTTTGATTTGCTGCTTTCCTAATACCGAAAGTGAAGGGCATATTTGGTCATTTTCACGAGACGCCAAAATTAGGTCATTTTAGATCTTAATATCTCTAATGGGCAACAAGCTAACAACGTAGTTTTAATACCAGAACTAAGAAGTATCTTTATGCTTTCGAAAAATATAATAAAATTTTTGGGCAACTAAATAGCTTTTTAGTATGAAGGAATTTTTGCACCTCACTCAACGATTTCTGGTGATTTCATCAAAACTCGGTAATTAAAAATAGTGGTTTAATTTTAATGAAATTGCAAGAAAAAGACAGCAAATGTTCAGCTAAGCATCGTTCTGCTTAAAACAATGCTAAAATTAGCAAGAAAAGCTTTTTGTAGCACATTTCACGAAGTTTGTAAATGAGGGTTTCTGTCTTTAATACTTCATTTTCAATGCAAAAAAAAATTAATGGGACACTTCTCTCCGATCTACAATAACTCTGAATTTTACTTTCAGGTACAGTAAGGGACACAAGAAGGCAAAGACTGATACATACATGTCATTTAAGTGCTTCAGACTCTTTGCTAGGGTCCATTGCGATCCGGCCAAATCCAGTATATTTTTTAAAAGTTCGATCGCCTAATTCAGATCTTCGTCGATATTTATCGCGCAGTTCATCGCTGTTGACTTTGCTATGAGAATATACATTGCTACCTTGTTGTAATAGCTCCAGTTTATGCCAGTAAGAGTGAGACAAATAAGTTATAAAACCACGGGAGAACCATAAACGCCATCGAAAACTGTCAACATAATGTTTGGAAAATATTTTTCGCCATTTTGAAGTTGAGCCTGTGTTGTGGTCAGTATGGACAACGGACTACTGGATCGACGGATCGACGGACAACTCGTACGGACCACGGACTACGCATAATATAACGGATAACTTGGTGTAAAACGCATACAGGATATAAGATTTGGACTGGTTAAATTTTACAGTCGATTTTCAAACATTGATTATTTAGAACTGCAGAAAACAGTCCATAACTTAAGATTTGTGACCAGAAAATCAATACGAAAGAGTCTGGAAAATCGAATAATTCCTTGACCGCTCTAAAAATAATTCGACATTTGTCTTGTTTTTTTTTTTTTCGTTGCTTTTTTTTTGGTTTTTGCTTTCATTTTGGTTTGTGGATGAAACAAAGTATGAGCCATTGGTGGATCTAGACTAGCTCATAAGGTCGGAGACAGAAGTAAACATTCTCTGCCATTTTGAATGCCGAAGTTAACGGAAGTCAGCGCCAACAAAATACTAGTTCAAAATCGGCTTGCGATTAGTTTTCTACATTTTGTATAACAATATATATGCTTATCCTGATTGTGGCATTAGGCCATGAAAAGATACCCCGTTTAAGGCAAAAAGTGATGGAATCGAGACCCCGTTAAGAGACAAGAACCCCATTTTTTTTATTTTTTTTTTTTTATTAACAATACAATACAATAACTAAATTACAGCACAGAGAAAAACAAACAAAAAGAGAAGGTTCAAAGAAAGTACAGTTGAGACAGGAGCAATAAACGAACCTTGATTGAGAACAATCAGTCAGATATATCTAGTTAAATATAAGATTTACAAATCTTTAAAAATATTTTTGGTATTTGACCGTCAGGGGAAAGGAAACAATCGATATCAAGAGCTATATAAAGAACAATCTTTAAGAAAGTTCCATTTTTTAGTGTCCCCAACTTTTTTCTCTATAATAGATCTTGACTTAACTAGGCGCAGAAAATTTGCAAAATTAGGCGATATTTCATCCATTTTGGCTTGCCAAATATGAAACCGCGCTAACAGTAGACAATAGTTTAATTGACACGAGTATTCTGTAGAATGAGGCTCCGGCCTCAAGCCCAGTGCAGTAATATTCAATAAGTTGTATTTGCCGATTAACGGAAGAGCGTTTTGAAGCCAGTCGGTTACGCTTTTCCAAAAGGAGGCTGTAACATGTTAGAACCCCATTTTTAGTGAAGTACTCTATCGAGCCGCACGTCTCCGTTAAGGCCAGGTAAGGGATCGGTAGAAAAGTTATACTACAACTATGTTACTGCATAATAGTTAAAAGCATCTAGTTAGTCATACTTAAAAAGAATTCAAAACCTTTTTGGATCCTATCGTTACCTGTATATTATTTACTGCGCATGAGACATGATAGGCTCAAATCAAACCTTCAGGCATGGAAACAGATACCTTGGTAGGTCGATTGCCTTTTGAATGATTTGTCGAAAATCTTTTTATTACTCTATACTCGAAACTCATCCAAGTGCAACCAAAGGGCGGGAGGGGGGGGGGGGTTGATTGCAACTCCTCCCTTGGGTTTTTGCGCTTTTACAATATTTCGGAAATATTTTATCTATAATACATAGCCTGTGATGTGTTATGCACGATAAGGTATATAGTTTGGTTTATGGCGCTACTAAAAATTCAAATTTATAGGGAAAATGCTGAAACTGCAAATAGTTTTTGCTAGAGTTGTAAAATATGAAACATTAAACATTTTGCTACTTTTGGTAGCAAAAGACAAACAAAAGATAACTGTCCTCAAGGAATCATCCGATTCCCCAGACATTTTGGTATCGAATTTTACCGGTCACAAATCTTTATTTCTAAAGTTCGAAAAAATCAATGTTTGAAAATCGACTGTAAAAATTTATCCAGTCCATTAAAGCACGATTAAGCTAACCTAGGATTAGTGTCAAATAACTCAACAATTTAAAAATTTTCAAAGTTTTCTGCCCTTCAGTTTTGACTATAAACAGAGAATTTTAAAAATTAACCAGTCCAAATTTTATATTCTGTATGCGTTTTACAAGAAATTATCCGATATATTATGCGTAGTCCTTAGTCGGTCGATCCGGTAATTCGGTAGTCCGTTGTCCATACTGACCACAACGCAGGCTCAAAAATTTAACTTCAAAATGGCGAAGAATGTTTTCCAAACATTATGTTGACAGTTTTCGATTGCGTTTATGGTTCTTTCGTGGTTTTATAACTTATTTGTCTCACTCTTACTGGCATAAACTAAAGCTATTACAACAAGGTAGCAATGAATATTCTCATAGCAAAGTCAACAGCGATGAACTGCACGATAAATATCGACGAAGAGCTGAATAAGGAGATCGAACTTTTAAAAAATATAATGTATTTGGCCGGAAAGCAATGGACCCCTAACAATGAGTCTAAAGCACTTAAATGACATGTATGTATCAGCCTTTGCTTTTTTGTGTTCCTTATTGTGCCTGAAAGTAAAATTCAGAGTTATTGTAGAGAGTAGTGTCCCATTGCCTTTTGCATTGAAAATGACGTATGAAAGACAGAATCCCTCATTTACAAACCTCATGAAATGTGCATCAAAAAGTTTTTCTTGCTAATTCTAGCATTGTTTTAAGCAGAGTGATGCTTAGCTGAGCGTTTGCTGTCTTTTTCTTGCAATTTCATTAAAATTAAACCACTTTTTTTTAATTACCGAATTTTGATGAAATAGCCAGAAATCGTTGAGTGAGGTGCAAAAATTCCTTCATACTAAAAAGCTTTTTAGTTGCCCAAAAATTTTTTTATATTTTTCGAAAGCATAAAGATACTTCTTAGTTGTGGTATTAAAACTACGTTGTTAGCTTGTTGCCCATTGTAGATATTAAGATCTAAAATGACCTAATTTTGGCGTCTCGTGAAAATGACCAAATATGCCCTTCACTTTCGGTATTAGGAAAGCAGCAAATCAAAGCAACCGATTCCAATAACACATTTTGCTACAAGACTGATTAATATAGAATACGATTTAGTAGTTTTTATTCCCAGGCTGCTATTTTTGTTGTCTTACCACTCGACTAAATTTAGCTAATTAATATGCATAAATTTGTGCCAAACAGCCATTTTTCGGGGGGGACCCTACAACTCAGAGAGAATAAAAAATTTTGACCTTATATTTTGGTACATGTATCTACTCATGACCCTCAACCTTTGTGCCAAGCTTGAGCGAAATCGGTGATTTGAGTATTATCATCTCCTGCCTGGTCCTATCGTGGACACTCTCTTAAATTTTTCGATGTTACGAAAGTATGAGGCAACATTTTACTTAAGAAAACTCTAATTTAAAATCTAATTTATTACAAATTTTTAAGATGACTAGGGCCTTCCAAACAGCTTTTCACCGAAACACTTAGTTGGGTACTCCTGACTCTATTTTAAAAGCGGTCACCCTCTATTAAGCGGTCACTTAACAAATCCCCGGAATTAAATCGCTCTCCATATTTACTGTAAACTTGACTTCTTTTAAGCGGTCACCTCGATTAAGCGGTCAGTTGGCTGTTTCCCGAGGGTGACAGCTTAATAGAGGTTAAACTGTAGAATACAAAAGAATACAATAGGCCAGGATTCCAAACAGCATCGCACAAACATGTTGCTCAGGATCTTCCTTTTGGATGGTCAAGATTAATTATTTTATCTATAGACAACTTTAAACATCTTTTATTTCAGTGGTAGCACTTTGGAATTTTATCCACAGAATGAAAAGTAGTAGAACCATTGGAAAAGGTAAAATAATATAAAACGGAGAGTAAAATAGCAATTTCTTTGAAAGTGTCACTCAGGATGTGAACGGATAAATAAATATATGAACATTTGGAAGCAGAATGCAATTGTGTACATAGGGCCAACCCCCAAAAAACACGCCGAAACAACGTTCGTTGTATTTAGAATTCTAGCTCCACAATAGTGAAAATGTGGCAAGCTACAATCTTGGACACAACTCGTTGAGACAGTAGTGTTTCCGCGCGCAAGAAAACCGTCAATCCAAAGTTCTGTCAAAAAAACACATTTATCGAAGCCCTCCTCTCCCCCCTCCGGCAATGTTGCTTTAGAAGTGTTGCTCAGAGACATGGGACGCTTTTTGAGTACGTACAACATTGTTTTGTGGGGGGTACGGGGAGGTAGATATGATAATTGCTATTAAATGCTGAGAAATGCTTACAATTTGTCTAAGTGTCTCAACAGTTCTGTCCGAGATTGTAGCTAAAACGTTTGCCTCCCTATTCTCAGTGTGAATTGACAGTTATGTACGGAAAAGCATTGCAGATGTTGGTATAACATAGCTAATATCTATTGTAGGCTTTAAACTTTGATCATACAACGACAATTAGAATAGCTGTATAAGGGATGATGCAATAATTAACAGTAGAAATGTGAGCTTCATGAAGAAAAAAAAGGAAAACCTCTATCCTCTTAGAGGGGGTAGTCAACCACATTAATTGTCAAACATCGCGTGTAACACCCTCCGTTCCCCCTCTGCAATGGTAAAAAAGTACAACCAGCTTACCCAAATGCCACCAGTACTTTTCAGTGATGTAGTCTTCACACAGGGAACTTTCAATACTGAGGTAGAACTTGTACTGCTTATTAATGTCTATACAAGCTCGAAGTCGCTGACAGGCGGGCCTATAGGGACCAAATTCTCCTGAACACTTTCCAAACGCATCAACTGCAATATATTTTTGTAGCTCACGAACGAACGATGCTCTTACCTGAGGGCGACAGTTACTAACCATCCACGAAACGAGCTTGTCTTTGCCAACCGAGAAATTTTGCTGTGGACTGTTTGCGAACGGAATCTCCGAGTAGCTTCCATAAGGTATCCAGATATCTGAATCAGATCTGTATGTATAGGTCAAATCGAACATACCGTTCAAAGGAGTTGTATTAGGAGTTAAGTTTGGAGATTCCATCGTATTATAAATCCATAATTGTGAAGAAGGCTTGTCTTTATTAATGCTTTTCAAATGATCCAAGCTTGGCATGTCATTGGCATGGAATATAAGGAAATCACTTTCCTTAAATCTTTGTTTATCGTAAGTTATCTCCAGCTTGTCTTTCCTGCAGCTTGTTTTCCGTTTTCCATTTAACGAGCAATCGCCAGTAATATCAAACCATTCCTTTTCACCCCAGAATGTTGTGTAAACCAATACTAGAATTGAATTTTTAATGAATATGTTTTCGGCGTTTGCTGCCGTAGACACCACGTCTTTCAAGGTTGACGTAGACGCCACCATCCACTCTGACCTCTTTGGCGGTAGCCTCCGCTGTAGCACATCACTTAACGGATACATGAACGTTATAATTATGGTTATAACGGTTAAAATGATTAATAGTACCAGGGCAAGCCTCTTTTTGTGGTTCGACCTCAACATCGTTTGGTCAGCTTGAAATACAGGCCGATGAATAACCCTGAGGAAATAAGCAGTGTGCAAATACGAACTTAAGTATCTTCACATATCACTTGCCATACCGTGAAATCCCAGTTGTAAGCACATCCGCTTTATATATGCCCACCCGGTTATAGGCCCATCAGTTTTGAAACAAAAAGTTTGCTTTGAGGGTGGGGGGGAGTACAGGTAACGGAAAAGTTGGAAAACCGAGTGCAGTCATATGTCTGGGATAGCTGCAGTAAAGGAGGCAAGCTGCATAAGATGCATAGGCGCGCTGCCTGCATTACTGAATGTCGCTCGGTTCACTACAATGAACTGCATTTAGCATTTGTCTTGATTACTGTGAATGCATGCTTGTGCATTAATGGCGTAGCTCCTGATTACCTATCAACATACGTCTGTTGTACACAATTCTGGGCTTAGAACTAGGGGCTTGCTAAGACTACCTCTTGTGAGAACAAAACAATTGCAGGGCTCTTTTTTATACAGTGGTGCGAAGACCTGGGACACGCTTTTAGGTCTGTGAGATCCATTACCAACCCCTCTCAATTTAAAACTGCCCTCGCCAATTTCTTAAAAACCAGACCATGATTCCCTTTTTCTGCTTTAAATAAGTAATTGTAATGTAGTGTGTAATGTCTATGTAAACTCATTTTATTATTATCAATTTTAATGTCATCACTGATGACATTAAAATTGATAATGATATAATAATAATTAAAATAATATATTATAATTATAATAAGAACCTTCCCATCACCCTTTGCACCAGAAAAATTTTCGATGCCAAATAACTCTGTCAATTTTGAGTATATGAGGATACTACACCACACGCTATTTACACCTACCACAAAATACCTATTTAAATTCACTGAGTGCGATGACGTCATCAGTCACGTGACTATGCCCCCAAGTGCCTTTAAACGTTTTTTAGAAACATGGTTTGATAAATGCAAATATAGTCAACGTGGCAAGGAAGGCATACGCTTACAACATTTCGTCATGCCCGGTATACATGTACTTCTGGATTATCAAAATTAAGGGGGCTATACACATGAGCAAATAGGGGGTCTAGGGACTAGTATCTTTGTATACATGTATCTTTGAAAGGGTGAAATGCAGAGTTAAAAAATTTGGTATGTTGGTAGATATAAGAATAAAAAAAAATTATTTATCAACGTCATTAGAATGACGTCTTGGATCACGTGACCAGAACGCACGGAAGTTGACTGATTTTTGGCTCGGTTCCGGTTGCAGTTCTGTTTTTATTAACTTAAATAAATCCCCGTTTTTCCACCCAGTTAAAATTTATGCTATTTTTGTGTATAAAAAATGGCCATTATTACTCCTCCAGTAAAACTGTGTAAAAATGAAGGTGACGAAAAAAGTTTTACACGTTGAAAATCCATCCTTTCCTGATCCTGTTCAGCGACTTTTCAGTTTAAAACTATAAACAAATCTGCATAAGTGGTTTTTATCTTACCTCTTACCAATGGCGTTGTCAGTTTTTCTGTAGCATTTTTCTTTCATACCGATCAGGGGTTAGCTTTTTTTTTATTCCCCCACCCTCCTCTCCCCCTTCGGTCCACTTCCCTCCCCTCCCCTCCCCTGCTCTGGTTTGCACGACATGGTCAGCGGGAGGACTGGTTCGAGTTTTCACACCAACCGTCCAGCATCCGCCATTTTTCCAGCTCGTAGCGTCAGCACAGAAAATTTATTTTATTTCGTCGATTCAGAGTCCTGTTTAGTGAAAAAAGGCTGGCGAAATTGCTTTGCAAACTGTTCTTTTCGTGGCTAACTTACGATATAGCGCAAACAAGTCAGCTTTAGTTCGCGCCGGTCGCGAGGATTGATAAAGGACAACTGAGGTAGGTGACTTGAGTTTTAAATTAAGCTTACTGTACATGTAGTAAGACGTAAGTTTAACTTTCAACCTAATGTCCAACTAGACAGGGTTCAGGGTTATTTTAGACTGTTTGGGGCGATTGATTATTAGTTTCTATTTGATATTGTGCACGTCTGACTAGTTTACAATTATTATTAAAGCGATTTTGTTTACAAACAGATTGGCAAAAGTCTACGACTCTGAGCGCTAAAAAAAATTAATATCACAGGGCGTAAGAGGCGTAACATGTCGATCAAAACACAGGTGAACCAAGCACAATATGCGAGTAGGGAAACTGGGTACTAGAATTGAGCTTTGTTTAGCTTTGTTTTGCTTTGCAACATTTGCGAAAGTTTCTGCACGAAATTTATAACTTTTGTCTTAAAAAGTACAAATGAAGTTTGAAATAAAGTGTTGACATGTAACCTGGTGTCTTTGTTTGTTCATTGGGTCCCTCCATGGCCTGTATTTGAGTATTTTCTTCCATGCGCTACATCATGGATAAATATAAGACAAGGTTGGAAACTATTTTGGTCGGGTCGACGAGGCCGCGCAAGTAAACGCGGTCGATGAAATGCAAGAAGAACACACATTGTCCCTCTATCCCCGTATTCAACAAGATCGATAGTTGTTCCAACTTTTTCCGTAATTTTATTGCCAATAACTCACACTTTCGAGACGCAATCCAACGCCGAACTTCACCATCTCGCTCGACGATGGCGGCCATTAGCCGTGAGGACGAAAAGTGGCTACAACCTCGATCCCGCGAGAAGATTTTATCCCCCACTACTGGTACGCACCGCCGTCCATTTCAGCACGCGCCTCCACCGGATAAGTAAACTTTTCGCAGCAGTGAAAACCCCTTGAAATGGCGAAGTTAATTACAAGAGAATGCTACGTTGAAGTTTGATCTTCAAGTTACAATCTTGCGACGCTTATTTCTGCGACTCAGCTTCGTGTATTTTTTTCTGTCAGGCCGAAGGTTTTTCGATTACTAGTAAGCAGAGTTGGATCAAAACAAAGGTTACGTAGTTTGGTTTTTAACAGTACAGCGCTTTCTCCACTTCAGTTCCTACCTTCGAAGAAATCGATATATATGGCGAGGTAAAAACTTACGTGTTCAACAGAGTTGTTATAATTAGCTCAGCCGGTTTATTATTAACTGATAAGCCCGTACACTGTTCACGAAAACATTGACTGTTTTGAATAAGCCATGTTAAGCAAAATAGTGCATCATTGATATTGATATTGGGGCAAAACATGGCGAAAATTCAAAGTTTTCAGAGGGAACTCAATGTCAGAATTCACTTGTTTGTATTTCTTTCAAGAATTCTAGTCGATAACTGAACTTTAGAGACATATCAAAAGATGAAGATGTTGAGATTTAGGGGCATTAAATTTGAGGCTGAAAATAATTTTGTTTTCATGCGAGCATCGGCATGTAGCGGCGATCGATCGCCAGAACATTATATTTTTACAACCCCTCTGAGATGTATACCGTCTTCCTATTTCTTCCAGAACAAGTTTAAGACAATATCTTACTTACCCAGAGAGGAAAGTTACGGAAAACGAAAGCAACGGATCAAACTTCAACGTAGCATTCTCTTGTAAGTAATTAACTTCGCCATTTCAAGGGGTTTTCACTGCTGCGAAAAGTTTACTTACCCGGTGGAGGCGCGTGCTGAAATGGACGGCGGTGCGTACCAGTAGTGGGGGATAAAATCTTCTCGCGGGATCGAGGTTGTAGCCACTTTTCGTCCTCACGGCTAATGGCCGCCATCGTCGAGCGAGATGGTGAAGTTCGGCGTTGGATTGCGTCTCGAAAGTGTGAGTTATTGGCAATAAAATTACGGAAAAAGTTGGAACAACTATCGATCTTGTTGAATACGGGGATAGAGGGACAATGTGTGTTCTTCTTGCATTTCATCGACCGCGTTTACTTGCGCGGCCTCGTCGACCCGACCAAAATAGTTTCCAACCTTGTCTTATATTTATCCATGATGTAGCGCATGGAAGAAAATACTCAAATACAGGCCATGGAGGGACCCAATGAACAAACAAAGACACCAGGTTACATGTCAACACTTTATTTCAAACTTCATTTGTACTTTTTAAGACAAAAGTTATAAATTTCGTGCAGAAACTTTCGCAAATGTTGCAAAGCAAAACAAAGCTAAACAAAGCTCAATTCTAGTACCCAGTTTCCCTACTCGCATATTGTGCTTGGTTCACCTGTGAAAAAATCGACGTAGTCGATACAGTTTAAGTCGATAGTACTCGATATTTGTCGATAATTGTCAATCGACAGGTTTAATTTGTCGATAAAAGTCGATAATCACAAGATTTTCATGGCTACGAAATTAACCAAACTAATAAGACTTAATAGCTCGAACGACTTTTCAGGTTGAAGTATAAACCGCTCTGAAGTAAATCTTTACGGCAATAAACTTACATAAAAAAAAACTGAGCAACCAAGTGGTTTGTTATTCAATGTAGAATCGAATAATTACCTTGAAATCGAATAATTACAGTACCTTGATAAACCAAGATAAACAGTGGTTCGTTCAGTGCTTGATGGACCCCAAAAAGCCGTTTAATTCTGTTAAAATTGATAAGCGCTGGAGTTTAATCAGGTTTAATGAGAACAGGACAGAAGCAGCGTGAGACAGCATGACAGAAGGCGGCGATCAAGAAATAGCATAAAAATGAGATGCATAAATCACTGATAAGACATAAAATGATACATGACATGAAAATGAATCACTTTTACTGGAAGAAAAGAGTAGTTTCTGATTTCAGGTTGTGTTTATTTGAGCTTCCAATTACAGTGTAAAATCGGTAAAATAAAGTCTTGACATAGCCGATCCTGCTTCGTTTATCCGCGTTTGCCAACTTCATTTTTTATATTTCGATACTTGTTGATCGAAATCGATCAAAATCGAACTGTAAAAAAAATCGATAATCACAAGAAATCGTGTGATTGGCTTTTATCAAATTCCGATATTTGTCGATTGATTAGTATTGAATTCAATCTACAACGATCGATTTTTATAGACTATTGAAATTATTGACATGTTACACCCTGATATCAGCTTGATAGTACATGTACAGTGTAGCTTTCGCGGTAATTTTCAAAGTTAATACATATGCTATACGGTAAGGTTTTAAGCTTGCTCTTGACATGTTTTGTCCACATTTGAACTTATAAGAGGTTTTAAATATGACGTGTAGCTAGAAAGATGTTTCGTTGCCTTTCGTTTCACCTGTTTCACTGTATTTCAAGCACGAAGATGTACAGTAGATCTTTGACAGTGGAAATTAGAGGTGGAAGTAAAACAAAAACCTGAGGGTCTGCATCTTGCATCATGCTCTAGAATTAAATTTGTTATCAACTACAAGATCTGTACAGTTGTATTGCTATTTTGAAGTTTTGTTTATTTTGTTCTCCTAAGGTAATCAGACTTTCAAAAACTACAGTCACATGTACATGTTGTGGTTTACATTTCAAAGAAGGAACAAGTCGGATAAAGGTAATGGCTCTGTCAATTCCAAGCCCGCTCATTCCCCCCCCCCCCCCCCCCCCCCCCCCCAATGGCTCCGTCAATTCCAATATGACTGCGTTCACTCTGTTGCTTGTTGCTCCGGTTCTCTTGAAAAGTGTGGGACCCAAACAATGTTTATCAACTCAGTTTTTGTATTTTTGAGGGCAATCAGGAAATTTAAAATAAAAAACTAAGGATTGTATGAGTCAACTTTTAAAATCTGAAAGATAAGGTTGTTTTGACAATGCCCCACCCCCAGGCTGACCTGTTTTGGTAAATGCCCCACCCTTGGGAAGGAAAAGTTATAAAATGCCTGACAAATGCCCATAATCTGTTCTTCAATTTATTTATTTAATAATGCCCAATCTTGCAGCATGTGTTATAACTCAGAGTTCTTTCTACAATATTTTTAGAAGCAGCTGGTAGAAATAATTAGATTTCTAAAGAGACACAAATGAATGTAAGGCACAAGAGTTTAATATAGCAGAGTGTACATTTGAGCGGATGTTATATAACTTATGTTACATGTGAGTTTGTATGATTTGGTGCATATTTATGTCATGCAAAAATGTTTAAAATATTTTAAAATCTGTTTGTTCTTCAATTCTTGGACTTCCAACTTAGTATTAAATGGAAAATTATAACCAATTTGTGGATTTCAAATGGATTTGGAGCATTTAGGGGAAATGTCACTGTATTGCTGTCATTGCTTGCTTACTCGGCTCATCCAGCTCTCTCGTTTCACACAATGGATATTTCTGTCATCCTAAGATGTGTTAATTATCACAGTGACGCTGCTAAATTACAAAACATCAAGAACAACTAAAATTATCCTTACGCTGTTTAGTATTCATGAGATGCATGGCTCTTAGAGCCCTTTCATTGGACTGTGCATTAGGGGATTCCCTCTGTCCTCCCATGTAATATCAATAGTATGAAAGCTGTGACAATGAAACTTGGTATAATTAATCAAGAAGCTGTACACAGCTTGAACTTGTGGTGTCTTTAACCCATTGCAGTATTTGATTCCCAAATGTTTTAAGTGCTTTTCTAGAGAAACATGAAATTGTGTCTAAAAAGTAAAACTACATTCAGTAGCTGACACTGGAAACCGCCATCGCTGACTGAAATGCAAAGTTATATAAAACACAAAACTTGCTGGAACAAAAATCCCATGTGGCAATAAGCGGTGAACACAATATCAAACAGCCCTATCCATCCATGAATGCCCCGCATTGTCTTGCGTAAAGTTTAAATATAATAAACATGTCTTGAATGAGTTGAATCGCCATTCAATAAGCTTCTTGGTAGTTTGCCTGGGGAGGCAGCGGATTTTTGTTTTATCTTCACAAGGAGCTGTACCCATGAGTGGCGAAGCCATAAGCGATCGGTTGTCTATTTTGTCGCTCGGTTAAAAATAGTTTTGTCGATTTCTTCTGAATTATTGTCGTCTTTCTGATCGGAATTATTTTTATCCGACTCTTTCAGTCAGTTCTGAATTCTATGGCGGGTTTGCGATCAGAGTTAACGTGCAGTGCATGTCCTGGAGTCCCAGAAATGCCAGCTGAACGACCAGCTGAATGACCAATTCGTTCGTGACTAATGAAACGTTCATGAATTATTTTTCGTTGCTAACGGCTTTTGAATTATTTTAGCAGACGGTTTTATTTGTTTTACACCTTCTGAAGGATTTTTTTTAAACTACGACCGACCGCTGAAATTGTGTGTGTAAACAAACACGCGAAGCGAAGCGACAAGAACTATAAATAACTCGGAGATGGTTTTCGGCTAACTGTAACAAAACAACGTACTCTTATTTATAATGATTTTATCCGCTTTAAGGTATTGAATTGCAGAGGCTGAAAGTATGGTAATTTTGGGAGTTTATCTGTGAGACATGGCGCTCGCGAGCGACCGGGCGCCTAGATTTCATGTGTATCATCATTTGTTTACCTTGATTTTGAATTTTGACTTCCGGGGCGTGCTGATTGGTTAAAATTTGACAGTTGACAAGCTAAAGCAATCCGCGGTTTCTTGTGGGCGGCAGCTGCGATTTTGAAGGATGCATGCAGGCTTCCCTTCTTCGCATGACCCCGCCGTCCGACTGGAAGCCTGTCCGCAGGCTAGTTATTCTTCTTTCTGCTTCTCAAGTTAACAGACATGAGGCCACGAGATCACAAGGCCTCAATAATTTGTCAATTAATCAGATCAGTGAGACAAAAATCAATTATAACTTCTTCCTCGGCTATGCCATGAGTAATAAAGATTTAATATATACTTTAAGATAGGTCATATGATTGTGATGGTATCAAATCAGCCAAGAGTTCACAATCTTGGATTTCCATACAGGATTAACCAAATTTGACTCAAAATTAATTAAAACCAATACAAGGATGCTACATGAAGAAAGATCTAAAATTGTAACTGGTACTTTGTAATAAGAGAACCACAGTTTCAATTCTGCAAGACATGTTTCATCAGCCTTGCTCTTCTGTCAATGTCAGTTACATGTACATGTACAATTAGGAATCTAAAGATGCTTTTTCTTTCTCGCCCTTGTGTTCTGCAGTAAGGAACTTGTCTACTCCACTCCTTGAAAAAAATGAAATGCTTAAATGTAAAGTGCTTAAGTATATACATGTACTCAAACAATTAGTTCTTTGTTTACCTGTAGAAAGGCAATCAAATTGCAGACTGTTTTTACAAGCCCCAGTGCCTTGCTTAAAGTGAAAGAATAATTTAATGTTACTATTAATAATAATTACAATATTCAGCTAGCAGAGCTGTCACTAAGATTCAAGTTGTTGGGTAAATGCAATTAGTAGGCAGGCAATCAAACAGCTGGGGAGTTCTTTTGGTTCTATTTTCCTTCTATTTTCCTATGAAAGTATGGGGTCATGCTCATAGTAGCCAGGGGAAATCCCTGGCACCCAGCCCTTAGTGACAGCCCTGAACTACAGTAGGTACACGTATACCAGCAGTTAATCCTTTTTTATGTCTGAAAAATTCATCAATCAATTCAAGATGCTCACTTCCTATATTAATCAAATTGTTTCTCCCAGGAAACATCACATACTTTACATGTACTGTCATGGGTTATGGACATAAAAGTCTACCACATTGTAAACTCATTGCAAATGTGTGATCTTTCTAAGGTACATGTATGTTAATTTAAAATTGTTAATATATTAGTTTCCATGTAAATAAGAATAATTGGTTGTGGGTTTATATTACATGCATGTTTATGTAATGTTTAAAACACGAACAGCAGTGTTTTATCAAGTTTAAAAATTCGAGCGCGAAGCGCGAGAATTTTTAGACTTGATAAAACACGTGCTGTGAGTGTTTTGAACGGCTTCAAACACGAACCGCCAAAAGCATGTCCCTACGGAGATCAAACAAATGTGCTTTTTGTGCAAAGAGGATATTAGCATACAAGAAAAACAAGTAGACTGATTAGCATACAGCGCATGTGCCACACTGGCTTCGATGAGGTGACCATGGCTTCCCGGCAACTGTCGAAAGTTTTGGTATTTTAAAGTTCTGAGGAAAAAAATAATCCATGAAAAATGCTATACCAAAGTTGACAGGTACGGTGGATAAAATGTCTAACAATTTTTATTCAGTGGCAGTGAATGAGTAGAAATGAGCAGCTTGCATCTCTGAACCACTCGCTTTCCTACCAATTTACACGTGGGCGCTGGTGTCATTCAAATAACGGCTTACTTGCTAAACTGTTGGTTGCTAATTAATTTTTTTAGGAGAAGATTCCATATACATAGATATTGTAAAACAGTAGTACAGTATTTGTTGTACTAAGAATCCTGAATAATTACTACCAACATTAGTATTCTTTATACAAAGAATACTAATAAGGAAAAGAAACCCATTGTCTTTTACCTATTATATTATCATTGTCTATTATAATATGGACTACACATGCTCAGAACATAACTTGCAAGAAATTGTCTCTTTCATTGCATATCGACAGTAATTGCATTGCCAATTTCATTCAGCCAAAACGTTTTGATCCATGAGTTCTTAGGAAGATGGTTCTTAATGAAGAAAAGTAAGAAAACTGAATACAATTGTATTTAGAATACATGTATTTATGGCCCTGGGGGGGGGGGGGGGGGGGGTTAACTCATGTGAGGGGGGCAGGGTAGTGTTTAAACTAGCCACAGTGTGTATTTATGCTAATCAAATGTCCCCGGATAAATAAATGAGTTAAAAAAAAAGAATGCAAAAAAATGGAGGTGACACCAACTTTTATTTAGCAAAGTTAATGCAATGGCTACCAACCGTTCATGTGGTTAGTTTTCTTCCTCTGTGCACAGGCTGAGTTGCATGATGTAGGATGGCATTGTGACAAACTGTATGTGCAGTAAGGATGCACATAAACAATAAGTGCAAACATGCTTAAATTAAAAGTTTTCTGTTTCTAATCAACAGACTGTTGAAGAGGCATCCCTTGGTATATTCAGTATAAGCATAAGGTGGATTTTCTACGACTGAAACAGTGAAGGAAATTTTTTACAATTAATAATGATACTGTCTGTTTGTAAAAAGCGTTGTAGTGTAATTATCTGACCTTCCCTTTAAATCATTAAAGGGTTGTTCTCAACCAGGGTACATTGGTTTCTGAGGTTCTGTCTGTGGCCATTTTTGGGTGCTGCGAAAATGGCCACCCAGTGATTATTGCAAAAATTTAAGGTTGTATTGAGGTACATGTACATTGAAACTTTCTTTCTTTCTTAAAAAACATGAAAACAAATAGCAAATTAAAGTAATAAACAAAAAAAATTGAGGAGCTGTCAAAGTGATTTAGATCACTTGATGGATAGGACTTTCTTCTTAGTGAATTGGTTTTATTACATGTACTTGTACGGTTTGATCATCCCCAGATCATACAGAATAGAGAGTTTAAGCATCATGACAATGATCTTACTTTTTTCTAATGCTTTGTCATCTTCCAAGTGAATGTACACTGATATAGGGAAGATATGGAAAATGACAATAGTTTAATAATAATGACCAGTAGATTTTGTCGAATCAATTACCTTTTATGTGTGTCAGAAAGTCTTTTTAATGTATTATCATTGAAATTTAAATAAATATATATTTTTTCAAATACTGCTGTATTATAAATCAATGTATATGGCGTTATTATGCAACATACATGTAGCATTTGACATTGCAAATACTGTATGCACCAAAACAAGTGCAAATGTACAATGTATGATACATTATTATTCGACATACATTGTAGCATTCTAGAGTGCAAATATGCATCAAAACGAGTGCAAATATGACACGTTATTACACTCTTCTGACCGTGCACTAGGAAAAACAGCTTCAAAAACGTAGCCTTTAGGAGAATATTTCTGTCGTATAATAAACATTTATTCAGTGAAAAGTTGTGTAATACGGCTGGGCATTTTTACTCGTCAGTAAATACTCAGCCGTATTACACAACTTTATGCTGAATAACCTTTATTTACTATTAAGGGTCAGCGCATTTTTTTTTTCTGCCCCCTCAAATTCTGTATATTTAGTATGAACCCAACACCACAATTAGCACCTTTGAAAAGCAGGCCATGTGGTGTACACATGTTTATTTACAGGATTTACTTGAATGGCGCAGATTTTTCTTCAACGTTGTTGAAGTTCTTTTTTGGACTATAGTCTATGGAATATTATGTTAAATTAATTATAATATATTATTTACGGTTTCACTTGTAATAATAATAATAATAATAATAATAAATACAGGACTCCACTTAAACCAGCCAATGCTGAACTGGATACTTTCTGTTTAAATACTTGTTTAAATAAAAAATATAGATATAACTTCTGAACAGAATTGGAACGCGGGCATTCCAAAACAGGGTTTACTCAGATGCTTTCGTTTCAAAGTAGACTGAGAAGATTAACTGGTTTTCTGCTTTTGACAGGTCTGCTTATATATTGTTTTATCACTCGACCACTTGAAAATTCCTCCAACGGATTCAATCTTGTTTTTGTGAAATCAGTGACACCGAAGTAAATCTTAAGAGAACAAACGAAAACGTATCCAAGCAAAAAGATCGTCTAGTGAAGAGTTACAAAGCCTACTTTGAGAAATCCATATTTACACAATTCTATAATATTACTGCATGCATACAATACGTTTTTCAATAAAGTATAATTGTATTTCTAAAATTAGTCAATCAATCAACTTTATTTAACGATAGGGGTTGTAACACAAGGTTTTTTAAATAAGCATAGAAAATCGTGCATATAGTGTAAATATTTATTTATGACCATGTAATGTATTTATTTATTTTATTTATGTGTGTATGAAGTAATTAGAGAAATCCATATTTACACAATTCTATAATATGACTACATACATACAATACTTTATTTCAATACCGCTAGCCACTAAATTCGGTTTTAATTAGCACAGAAAATCGTGCATATAGTGTAACTATTTATTTTATGTATTTATTTAGTCTTGACTATTTATTTATTTATATTATTTATGTGTGTATGTGTGTTTGTATGTATAGAGAAATAAATCTGTGGGCCTCATAATACAAGTTTAAATTTTTTTAAGCTAAGAACCATAATAAGTCATTAAAAACTAAAGATAGGCTGCTACTACTTGAGAAATAAATTAATACAATTAAGATACTAAAACTAATAATAATTAGAAATACCTAGTTGCAATACTTACAACAATAGAATAACTAATAGCTTCTCGAAATTAAATGGCACTTTCTGATGAAGATGTCCTGAGGTTTTCAAAGTTTACAAGCCACTAGTAGTAAAACACAGTTAACTCCACACGTCACATAAGTTCAGTTTTCATTCTCTGCATCATTAGCTGGGGTTGCTATGAATAACAACTAAGCTATCAGAGTCAACTACTTAAATTCCAAACCGTTTTAAAAAAGCCATTGTCTCTAAAAATCGAGCAAAATCTGGATTCACGTCAGCTCTTTAAAACTCAATTTCGCGTATTTGTTGCTCATAAATAGGCGCTGGTAAGGCTCATTTGTTGCTCATAAATAGTCGCTGGTTTATAATGCCGGTAAACTCATAGTATTCTATTGCTTGTTATTGCGTGTTCTATTGCTTAATTAGTCTTGGAAAAACTTAGTATTTCCTATCAAAATAACTGGCACAGGCGTATAAATAACATATAGCTTGAATAATACTTTTGCATGGCAGTTAATACATACTAGTTAAATTCCCTTTACAAATAGCTTCATGATTAGCATTAGCAAAGATTACACATACAGCGCTGTAGTAGCAAAAATATGAAAAATTCTCTGCTTAAAAAATTAAAAAAATAATAAGTAGAAGCTTTCGACCACCAGTTTGTTGCCTTCGACGAATAAACTATAAGAATATGTTAAAATTTTACATGAAATACAAAAAGTAATGCGCAGAAATTATAAAAATATTTTGAAGCTGTGTTTAGTATGCAATCATTAAGAACATTCGCAAAAGCTGAGAATACGCACTTAGACTATTCACCTTCAGCTTTACCTTGTGTGTTACCCTGAATTACAAACCACTCATTTTAAAGGGAAACTTCAGTTTTAGAGCCGTGTTGTGTGTCAAAGACAGTTTGTTTAGGGCTTCGCTTAAAATTGTAGCGATTATCGATCGTCATTGCAGTCAACTAGATTATCAATCATAAATTGTATCGCAGAGACAAAACCAAATTAGTTAATAGTACAGTACAAGCAGCCTACCATGGCCTACCTGGAGACTTGTAAAGAGTGGTCTTAGCTAGTAGTCGTTTATGAGAGCCTGAAAATAATGAGTTTTTCCGTAAACTGACGGTGTTTCGTGAGCGTGATCGTTTCGAGCGGCTGGTCACTTCACGATATTGGTCGTAAGCCGTGAATTGTGCCTTAAAATGAATTGTATAAAATAAATACATATTAAAGTACCTGACTTTGAAGCTATTGTTCAGATGTAGCTTGCTTGTCAAACTCGAGTAAAATGAGCTGAGCTCCTTATTAAACAAATCACGTATTCAAATCTTGGAGCATCACTGTTAAGATATTAATAGTTGATTTTTATGCAAAGCGTTATATATTGCGTCCTTAGGCTCCTATATGACTAATCCGATAAGTATGTGAATATCAGTTTTGCATTTTTAGCGGAGCACCAATCTCGTTCCCAGAGCCCGCGTTACCCTTGTCCAGCGGAACGGGAAACGACGGACTCTGGGGCAAAGCGATTTTTGATAACACGATTCGTGTTATGGATTCAACTGCGCAGGCGTTAGCGTCTTCACAAAAATGGCGGCGAGTTTAGAGTCTGTATTCCACGATGGTATACTATAGAGTTTGCGTTAAAATAATTAGAAAATCCTGACGGCGAATTGAAAAAGGAACAGTACGATGCGATCAGGACAATATGCCTGGGGAAAAAGATGTGCTGACTGTGTTGCCAACGGGTTTTGACAAATCGCTCTTCTGTCAAGTGTTGCCTGGAGTGTTCGATTTTATGCGAAGTGGTGGTGAACAGCAAGGCTCGATAGTCATCGTTGTGTCGCCGTTAAATGCAGACAAAATAGAGCCTGTTCAACACGAAGTCATCTAGAATTCTTTGGAAAAACTAGTAGAACACTCTGAAATTGTGCCAGCTGTAGAGATCTGGATGAATGGCGACGAAGAAGTATTTCATTTTTCCCTTTTGTTTGCTAAAACGGATCAAAATGGACTATGTCACCGAAGGATGATGATTTCGAAGTTGCAGGAACTTGCTTATTTTGCTGTCAACCTGGCGATCAGGCTCGTTCTGCCAGAATTTGTGACCATTTATATTCAGTCGTGTGCTGGAAACGTCCATGTAGGAATAAGTAGTCATATTCTGTAACATCGACTAGCTAATTTCATAGTCTTAACTCTCACTGGCATCGTGCTATCGGGTAAGTTTTCCAGTGTTCTTGGACCTATTCTTGGATTCCTTAGTGCGAGACAAATTTTAACTATGAAGTATGAAACTGTTTGTTTACCATTGTCAGATTTAGATATGATCCGTTTCGCCAGTAGTAGTAAATTCTAAACATTAAAAGTTTGATTGGATTCATTTATCTGTCTCTCAGCCTTAATATTTCATTAAATCCACTTGTATCTAATGCTACTGTAGGTACAAATGCCCACCACCTGTGGCCAAACTAATTGATGGGGGGGGGGGGGAGAGAACTCTTTCTGGTGACATCCTTAAAAGCATAGCCTGCATGGTATGTGTAAACGAGGAGAGGGGAGGAGGCCTGAAAAAGGAGAGGGGAGAAAAGAAGGACACCTGCTACAAGAACTGGGCTATTCGCATTACGCCCACCGATTTCCTGTTAGTCGGATTATGTCAACTGTCAATATGTTCAATTCACCACTCAGAAATTCGTGCGTGCTTTTATGCATGGCTGACTTCATGTGCAATTTACTATGTTTACCACCCAGCGCGAAATAGACAGTCAGAATTTTGTGGCCGCCTGCAGAAGTGAATAAAAGGGGGTCTTTATTGCAGGCATCCTTTCCCTCTCTCTGACACCTGCTACACAGGCTATAAAAGCATAAAAGTGGTGAGAAAGAGTCACTGTGAGGAGAAAATAACCAGTGGTACTTATTGTTATCACTCCAAGAGATACAAATTAATTAATTAATTAATTAATTGAGGGGGAAACTGTTTGAAGTGCGCATGCCTTGAATTTACTGTCATAAAATTTACCAAAATCTGACAATATCTTTGTGCATTGTTAAAACTTGTCATGCCACATCTCACCTAACCTCAGTGTCATACTAAAGGGTTACCTGTTATACGAGTTTAGAAGAAGAGGGGGGTTGATTGGGGGTGGTTATTCAACGAAGGCTATTCAAATATTTTTCCACAATTGGCTGATTAAAGAAGGGACAGGCATAAGTATTTATGCAAAATTGAGAATTTACACCCCAAGCAAGTAAATGACACGTGTGCACGGATCAACATTTGAGTACCCTGCTGGTGGCTACAGTATATTCATTTGGCAGTAGGAGCCCAATCCTACTTTTTAATAATTGATTTTTTAATTAACAGCTTGTCAAAGGAAATGAGTTTGTCATAAATGCCCCAAAGAAATATCTACAGAGTGGACATTTCAGGCATCTGCGACCCGGTAGTTGAACTACATGTTAGGGATAGGGTTGCTAGTACATCTACTTGTAACCTTTGTTTATTACTTGCTGATGCACCTGTCAGAAGCTTCACCCACCTTTTGAAAGCAACCCCCAAAAGCCTGTACCAGAAACCTATTTTGTGGGTGTGACTCACGTTAGTTTTTACCTCTTGAGTCTTGTGAGCTACCAAATGCTTCAGAAAAGATGCTTCTGTAAGCATATCAGAATAACTCTGACATTGGTCATTTTTGATTGAGACACCCTTGGTGGTACTGAACTAGGGATTGTAACCCTTAAAAGGTATGCCGATCACCCAGTCACTTTTATATGGAAGTTCCCCCCCTCCCCCAGTAGCTTCCCCAGAAGAAGGATCCTGGAAACTAGGAGCAAAAAACGAAGGCCTACTTCATAGGTCCATCCTTGGGTGGAAGCAATTTCCAAATTTGGTTAAGCACAGGACTTCCATTCCTTCATTCTTCAACTAAAACTTATACAGAAGTAACAAATTCCTTAGGATGTGTCTTTGTCCTTGTTAGTCTGTAAACAGTCTCCCTAGTGTTGTCAGAGTCCTTAGTGTCTTAATTAGTGGAGAGAAGGGGAAGGGGAACAGGTTAAAGTTTATCTTGCTACACTTTCTCTGATCACCAATACCCTGACAAGGGAGGTGCTTGTTCACAGGCTGTGTGCCCCTTTCAGTCTAGCTGCCGCTGAGATCAAAACGTCAGTCTCAAAACCTCATCTTGGTATCCTGGAATGTGTCACCATAGTACTGAACCAGTGGAGAAATAAACACTTTTTTTATGTTAGCCTCATTCTTGAATAAATAAAGTTGTCCCTTTTTTAACAGGAAAAAGGTTTATAAAACATTTTTATTGTATTTTTGCTTTTGTATAGTAGGTCTTAATGAGATACCTTCAGTCATTTGGTTGGTTTTGAATGCAAACTGCTTTGCTTATGGTTGTGTGTCATTTATTATCTCTTTATGACAAAGAAAGAGATGTCTCAGTCTGGGCTGCTATCTTTTGAGCTTGGACTTGTGGGTTCTTTGACAATTTTATTAGAAAATAACAGCTTTACTAAAACAAAGACAGCAAAGTCTGAGCAAAACAGAATTACAAGCCTAAAATCCCCCTTCCAATGACCACATTGGTAACTTATTCTGGTCACTGCAAAAAAACAAGATTTATCTTATTAGCTACTGATATGTAAAAATAACAAACATCAAACCACCTTTTCAGCCAGGTGAAAATATGTATACTATGTGGACACAGTATAAGGTAAAAATCTCAGCATGATGCCTTTATTGGCCTTGTAGTGTCAGGAATTGTTTCATCCTAAATGCAGACAGCCCTCTCTACTAGGTTATGTTTGTTACAGACTAATTTAAATTCTGTTTTGACTTGTGGGTATCAGTTGAAACACAATTAACACACACTTTCTTTGCTGCACCAAACAGTATCTGTATCTATGGGGCAGCCTGGTTCCTAGGCGTTCTCTAGGCTCTCTTGGTGACATCACGGCTCAAAGGGTCCAGGTTTGACCGAGCTGAGAACGCCTAGGGACTAGGCTGTCTTCAATCAAATAGTCAATTTTAGTCCTACATGTAAGAACACACAAAACCTACACTGTATTTAAAAAAATGTACAGCATTTTCTGTCCAAAAATCTGTGACTACCAATATTTTATGTGGATAGCTACATGTAACATAAACAGATGTAATGTTAATAGTAAAGCAATAAAATGCTATTTTCTCAAATGACATTTGTCATGGCCTGGGAGCTTTCCAAAAACCATGCCTCAAAGCCATTTTATAGGATTTGTTTCATACTGAATGCTTGATGATCTCTGGCAGCAGGATTACTAAAGAGACCAGGCTTTGATCATTAAATTTTTGCTTTGGAGTAAATTATGAAAGGTTAGACTCACAACAAACCAAAGGGGTTTCAATGTTCAGTCTGGACCCTTTGTGTGTAAAAAAGGAAAATTTATCATTGATACAGTACAATCTGAGCGTGGTACTCAAAAGGAAAACAAGACTTTTGTCCAACTTTTATTCAATTTGAATTTTTGAGTTAAATCACCAGAATCATTCTTATAATATTTTGCTATGCATTCTTATTAATAATATTATTCCCTTTCACAAATGCAATGATGCTGCTGAGAATGCTGGAGAACAACCAAAGATTGGGAGGTACATGTACCAGTAGTATAATAGTAAACAAAAATTATGTACAGGAATTTTCTCTGATAATCTGATTGCTGAAAGTTGAATTTTATAATTTGCAAAACAATGTTATAAAATTATTTTTCATACTCAGGAATCTGAGCTGCAACTATCCTGCGAGACAATATTCCCATACTCGGATCTGAAAAAGAAAAACTCTCACACAGTACTAGACACTAAATGACACAGAGGATAAAATACTGACCACTTGAATAAAGAAATTGACAGTTAAATTACTGTAATGTCTTCAATACGACACAGCACAAAGGCAGAGATACTGATAATAATAATAATAACCTTTATTTAACACCAATAAATGCACGAGGATAAAATATATAAACAAGACTATAATAAACTGACATGTCAGTGGAGCAGGTGCGACGTAAACGCACGCCAAGGCTGAATGGAATAGTGCGTTTGGTGTGAGTAGAGTGGCAGGAAGTCTTAAGAAGATATCGATGTTTGTCTGTGGGTTTCGTGTGAAGATGTGTCTGAATTTGGTTGTTGTTGAGGTTTACTTTTACGTCAAGGAAGGGAAGTGCCTGGTTAGCAGAATTTGAATATTCGTGGGTGAACTTGATTGTTGGATGGATAGAATTTATGTAGTTTATGAAGGTTTTGAGTTTATCTTCTCCTTCTGTCCACACCATAAAAATATCATCGATAACTCTCCACCACACATGTGTGTTGTTCCAATTTGCCCATGAATAAGTTTGCGTATGAAGGTGCCATTCGAGTTCCTATAACGGTGCCATGAATCTGAAGGAAGTGTTGATGGTAAACGTGAACGGTTGTTCATTCCTAGCATCATTTGGATGAGGTCGCAGATTCTTTCAGTGGGAAGTAATTTGTGTTGACGAGTGGTAAAATGCCGGCAGGCCTCCACACCTTCCCTGTGGAATCGTAGCGGTCCCATCTTTTGGAGTTGGAGAAGAAAGTGGGTCGTATCTTTGATGTAAGATGGAAGTGTCTGTTTAAGAGGTTTTAGGTGATAATCAACAAATTCAGAGATGCGGAGATGCATTCAGTAGGGGGACCATTGCTTGATATGATAGGGCGGCCAGGGTTGCCTTGTTTATAAATTTTAGGAAGAATGTCGAAACGGTGAGCTCGAGGATTGTATGTTACAATGTGTTACAGCACAACTCCCATTAAGGTGTTTCGATACAGTTATATGAAGGTGATACCTACATTTTTCAATGACTTTTAAGCGGTCTTCTCCAAGTCAGATCAACCTTATTATTTTTGTACTGGTAATAGCGGAGCTCTCGCGGGCCGAAGGCCCGCTGCGAAGCCCCATACTCATAGAACCTATGCCCGTCATTTTTCATGGTCATGGCTAGCGGAATGTTTCGCGCACGCGTTGGTCCGTGTGCCGCGCGCCCGCCGTTGGGCAGGGCTACCTCGCGGGCGTGTATGGCGTCGCAAAACATGCGTGTATGACGCCACACAACATCCAGGATCTTAGCAATTTTGAAACCAAAGCGAGGCTTTGTTTTTCGCGCGGCTACATGGCCGATATCACGTTAGCTGCAATGAAAACTCTCTCTTGTTGTGTTGTGCAAAGTCGTTTTTCAGGCCTGCATTTTTTGGCGGTTTGCTACTCAAGATAGGGATACTAATTAAGGGATACTCAGAAGCCGCTATAGTGGAAAATGAAGAGCTTTCAGGGATAAAATCTTGCTTCGAGGAACTTCATACGTTTTTTATTAATGCGGGGCAATATTTCAGAACCGAAGAAGCAGTCGAGTAACTTAAAGGTAAAATAAATCACATTTTTCGATGGGAGTTTATAGTTCTAACTTCACTCGCGTCGCCTCATGCAAATACGTTTGTGTATTTTTCCAAGTCAGTTTCTCGGGCAATTTTTGATACGCAACAGGTTATTTTATTGGGAAATAAGTCATACTAGTTATTCTAGACCTAGAAAAAGTTGTTTTTGTGAACTTTTGTACGGTCTAAATGTACTGTGCAGACGGTCGCGTGATACTGTTTTTTTTAGAATTGCTAAAATTGAAAAATAGCCCGGTCTTCAATATTAATTCTTGTGCTTCCGACCTTTCGCCTCAGTTAAGCTTATCATTGGCTTTCTGTTCAGAGAGCTTCGCTTTTAGGCTCAGCCTATCTATATATATATATATAGTAATATATATAGTATATTAAATTGATCGAGAGATTAACACTGGTTTTGTGAAATTACCTTAAGATAGTGTCAAAACGTAGCTTGATGTTATTTTTGTACACCATACAATTTGTATTTACTTTCTCTTTTGCGAACTTTAGAGCTACTATTTTTCCTAACATCGCTCCTTATGCAATTTTGGGGTAATTTTCTATTTCAATCGCTTTTGCAAAAAATCTTAGGAACGGCTAGATGGATTTTTTTTAAAACGTTCACCACGCATGCTTACCGATGTGAAAAATATTATCTGAAAGTTTTATTGACATTGATCCACTGGAACGCCTTTAAATTTATAGATGAAGACGACGTACAAACCGACCGAAAAGTTTGCGTTACAAATTACTTTTTTATGTTATGCTCATCAGTGCGCACTACATTCCTGCGCGATTGAAGCAATTATAAATGTAAACATCCACGCTGCCTCACCTGCCCATTCATACAATAAGGTCAAAATAAATACATTTTCTCTGCAACAAAGGAATAACGACATATCAGTGACACTTCAAATTGTAAATCTAAAAACTTAATCTACTTAATTGAATGTAAAAAATGCGCTAAACAGTACATTGGGGAAACCAAACGCCAACTGAATGAACGCTTTGGAGAACATCGCCGCTCCATCCTCAATCACCACCATCTTATCAATCCTACTCCTGTTTCAATACATTTTAACCAACCTGGTCACTCTCTCAACGACATCCTCCTCATTCCCTTGGAACTCATCCACAACAACCGCGACTCAGTAAGAAAGGCACGCGAGGCCCATCTTACAGATAAAGCGATGACACTTGATCCTCATAGTATAAATAGACGTGATGAACTTAATTAGTGACATTTAGCTTATTTCTTACCAATCATTTTCTGTTATTCTGTTGTATGTCATATTTCAAATGATTTATATATAACGGTCATTTTATTTCTGTATTCATTTTTGTTTTTTAGCCCCCGTAGGTTTGTTTTGCAAACCGAAATATCGGGCAAATATATTCAACTGTTTGTTTTTTTATTTCACTTCTGTCTCTATCTTTTCTTCTTTCCGTAAGGATCAGTTTGCCGTTTTTACCTTTACTATAAAATACGTATTTCGACGAACATTTTTGTGCGAGTACGTCAAATGCCTTCAAATACGAGACTCGCGGTGGCATCACCTTTTTCATAAGAATGCATTATTATATTTCTAGACATAATTTTTTTCGTTTGACTTTTCTCTGACGTACTCCCACACGATGCTAAGTCTTAACATTACACATCAATTGGCCAACGCTTTTTAAAGTACAGGGTATTCTCTTTGAGTTTTGTACAGATATGCAAAATGTAAGGTTTCGACCACGCCCATTAACATATCAAATTTCAGGAATTCCTTTCAGAATAAAAATATTTTCAAAAGAATCTACGTACAGTAACGTATTATATGTGAAAATTTGATGAAGTTTAAGTGATTTTTTAAACAGATTTTATGCGTGTAGAAATGTGGTAAAAATGCTAAAATTAGCCTCCAGGAATACCTTAATTAACATCAAATTAAGCGGTTAAAGTAGGCCCAATTCACCAACTGAGAAATAACGAAAATAGAGCTGATTCAAACTGGCTTTTGTCTTTCACTTGAACATTTTACATAAAGTCAAACTCTTTTTTTAGTAAAAGAAAGAAAAAGAACAGAAGGGTGTTGCCTCGAACCCGAGTAGTTTGCTTGATAACTAATACCCATATCCACTACACCAACTGTAATTTTTAACATATTTATAGAGTTACCCATAACCATAAATGAAAGCTAACCGTTTTCAAATCAGTGCTTGACCCTAAACACTGCAGTTCAGTGCTAAACTGGAGCTCTTTTCTCTCAGTTCTGTGTCTAACGTCAGTAATATAAAGAATACTACTGTTAGGTAAATAGGGCCTATTTTACCGCTTGCATGCGGTAATTTGATGTTAATTAGACCCGCTTATATGCGGTTAATTATACGCGAATCGGATGGAAATTTGTTCCAGGTGGACGAGAAGAAGACAGATCCTGGGAATGAGGTTGCTTTTCATTTGGTTTACATAAAAATTCGGCAGGATGTCCCCAGTTCCTTTGAGTTCGGTGCAGTTGCAAAGCAAGACGGAGGGCGACAATAACAAAAGCGAAGATAACCCTGGGGCTCCCGAGGCCGTTTACATGAAGCTAGAATGATCCTAGCGCTAGTATCATCCTACCTCTCAGATAGGATGATCCTAGCGCTAGGGCCAAATGCAACCCTTCGCATGTAAATTGAAAACAGAATATAAATAAATAGGGCGTTAGATGGCTAATAAAAACATTTCGAAGTTTCATGTTTACCGTCGTCATGGTAATATCGATTTTACCAGAATATATATTTAGCCAAAATTCAATTCAAAGCCAGTTAATAGTGAAAATTTCACGTTGATCTGACTTGGAAAAGACCGCTTAAAAGGGAACGCCTGTAAACATTTTATAACAGATCCATTTTGCCCAGTAACATGAGCTCCATATTCACTGTTTGTGGTTTTAAGTTGTCAATCAATATCGCTGTATATTTCACTGGAGGAAATTGAAATCTGCATACATATATCATAAAGCTTCCAGCAAAGAATAGTATGTCTAAATACCCTCGCTTCGTTCGCCAATAAGAATGCTAGTTTTCTTGGACTTATGCCATTCTATATTATATTCAACGGAGCGTTAAAGCCGAAGAGTTATTAAACACTGAAACAGATTGTTGGCTTCAAGTTACAAAAATATCCACATTGTTGTTTTTCAGACCCTTTTGCGTTATAAATAAGTAAACAACTTCAGGTGGCAATTTTGAAAGAAAGGAAGAAAGAAAGAAGCCTCCAAACCCTTGCAGTACAGCAAAGTGAGAATACTATGATCAACACAGGTTTTACCACAACAACTCCGCATTAATTAGTTTTAAAATTAAAGAAAAATTTGAATTTTCGTTTTTGTTGAATTATTTTGTTGTTTTTTTTGTTTTTTTTTGTTGAATTATTAATAGTAACTTAACAACTTCAGAAACACATCAGTTTCCCATTACGATTAGCATTTTAAACAGCTTTGGGCTTTCTTTAGCGGAAAAAAGGAATAAGCGGAGTTCTTAAGAACAGTGATCCTATCATGTCTGTATTACAGTTCTTTGGTGTTGTACTTGGGGTCTTTATAAGTTATCTTCTTTATTCTGAAGGACATTCGGGAGGTAAGTAGCTTTCTTTTACATACCAGCTGTTGTGCGCCTTGTGTGAAATTAAATCGAAATTTGCAAATATTTGCACTTTCTTCATATCAAGGAAAACGGAAAATTGTTCAAGCGAAGGTTCGAGATAGCCAGGGTGGTGTCAAATTTTCTAATTGACAACAAAATTGAGCTGGTTTAAGAGAAACAAAAGTTAAACTACGAAAAGGGTCTGCTGGCGCTGTGAATTTATGAAATTTTTCCAAGAGAATTGAACTGTTCATGTACATCGCCTTACTTCTCACGCAAGGTCCTCGATAAAGTTAAATGAAGTTAAAAGAATGTCTTTCGCACTTCGGAGTTCGCTCTTAATGGATTGCGTCACTGGTACCTCTACAACTTCCTGTCAAGCTGCTCTACAGTCCGAGATTAGGGGTGTGTTGATGGTCACGGAAAGCCACACTTCATTCGTGATAGAGGAGTTTGACTATCTTGAACCGTGTTGTAGATAGCCAATACTAAATGACTGAAAAATAGTAGCCGGTTAGGGCTTCACAAGCGGGTTGTTTTGTCCCAGTTTTCCAACTTTTATACTTTTTATACAATTAAAGTTCAAATGAAACACATTTGGTTTCGAAAACAATGAATTTATGAAATATGTCTAAACGTGACATAAATATGCATCGTATGAAATGAGAGATAACTTGATGACGTAGTGCGTTAAATTTGTTGTGGCATTTGGTTCAGGGCATTGCGTGCCATAAATTGCATCATGTACCGACACGTTTGTGTCGTTTGTGAAACCAAGAACAACTCCAAACACATTTAGTCCCACTTGGTTGATATTCAATCCTTTCAATAGGAAAACTTTCTTTGCATTGTACAATTTACGATAAGCAGCGAGAACTGCTATTTAAGGCGACGAGCCGTTGTAATTTCGTACACACTCTTCTATGACAAACATTGGGTCAACTTTAATTTTTGGCTTTAACGCGAAGGCAATATTTTTGCATCGATTTTTGGTTCTGTGCAGGGTTTTAAATCAGAGTAATAGTCGTTAGGATTATAAGCTCCTCCGTATCTGAGCTCTGGCGGAGCTGACGAACAGTTTGTTTATGAGTACGAAACAACCACGTGCAGCAGTTATTCTAAGGGGAGGGGGAGGGGGGCGTTAGTGCAATGAAAATTCAAAGGTGAGAGTCACATAAACCATCTTTCCTCCCCAATTGCGGCCGCTGGCGCGCATATCATTAACGCATATCATAAGGGTGTGAATTCTGAGAGTCACTGCCGCACTTGCTCACTTCGTATTATAAACAAAACTCCTCTTCACTTTTGCCTCAATCCAGATACGGAGTGGCTTATAATCCCAACGACTATTTCTCCGATTCAAAGCCTGGTACAACAGCAAAATTGATGTAAAAATAATGCAGTACATTGAAATTCGCCTGGAAGGAATTTGACACAAAACTGGTGCATAATGTTCGAAAGATGTTGGAAACGCAACTTTGGAAATTTTCAATGTTTACAGAACTAGTGAATATGTTTTAGCGATTCGCACTATTGACAATCGGCTTGGCACTCGCACAAGCAAGAAATGGGAAGGCTTCTCCCAGAAATTCGGGTTCGTAGATTGTTTTGTTAAAGTGAATCCGTGTATAGAACGTTAACATTTTAAGAAAATTTTAGAGCTGAATTTAGATGGCCTCAATATCTCCTCACTTCTGATCCACCGATTTTGCCGTCAATATAAAATGATTCTCGAAATTTAACACAAATATAACAGCAAACGTTTTCACTGGGTGCAATTTTTTTCAAAACGTGGGGTCCACTTAAGCTCGTATATTACTAAAAATATATTTTCCCTGTTAAATCAAACTCGTTCATATCATTACTTGATGATATATATAGCTGTAAGTCTTCTAAAGTTTTAAAGTCATCACATTAAAGCCAAAAAAGTTATGACCCAAACTTTGTCATAGACGAGTGCGTTCGAAATTACAACCGAGCCGCCAAGAATCGGCGATAAAATTTAGGATAAATTGACAATATGCTTATCAACACGATCGATAAATCTTTTACATTTTTCTAAAGCAAACACAATAAGCCTGATGTGGCAAACAATTTTTCCAGGCGCTTAGTTCGCATTCGTGTAAACCACGTCTGCACTTTGATTGTTCTATAACACTTTAAAGCTATCACAAGACAAAACCACCGATTCGTCCTTCACTTATAAATATCCTTCGTGTCCAGTCAGTCCAGTAATGGAAGTGAAAAGTGTGTTGAAGGTGGTGATGTGACACATAGGTCAATATTTATATTTACGTTGTGCCAGATGTCCGGTATCTTGTGCTGGCCGTACAAACACCGGATATCCGTTATGTTAAGCTGGCCGCGCGAAAGTGTCATTTCTGACGATTGAGCCTGCGAATTAGACTGGAATGTTTTTTTTGTCGGCACTAGATACAGCATGGCCTGGCGTGCGTTTCTCAAAGCTCCCGAAAACTTTTCGGGCCCGAAAAGCTATGTTATGCGCATCATTCGATAGAAACTGAATTTAAAAACCAGCTTTCGGGCCCGAAATGTTTTCTGGAGTTTTGAGAAATGCGCGCCAGGGCCTCAGGCTCGAGCATCATGGGTAAAGATGCAGTGGTATATAAGAAGGAAATTTATATAGGAACCAAATTTATTTTAGTGTACATAAAATATTTTGTTTCATTTGTAGGATGGGTTATTAACTGCCTAGAGCTTAGGTCATGGTTCCTACTCAGATTTTCTGTCATGTTTTTCCCCAAAGGGGATTTTTCTGACAGGTTTTTTCTGGCCGCTGTATAACCGTAGTTGTGTCTTTGTAAACGGCTTGCCCAGCTCTGTTAGTGGCGGATCCAGGAATTTTTTATTGGAGGGGTCCAAACTTCTCCTCCACACCCCAGTCGCGGTTGCTTGTTATAATCCTGATTTAACGTCAGTTTCCTTGGCCCCTTACCGTATAAATGAATTCTACTCGTAAAGGGACGAGCACGTGTTTCTGTTAACGCCAGTCGGGCAGTACTGCTTTGCGAGCAGACCATAAGAGGGTACATAAACACAATTACATTTTTGAATATGCCTGGAATTTAAAATTAGTTTAGTGGCAAAATGCAACGCGTGTTTCATTAAAAAAAATCAACCGTTGAATAGTGATATGCAAGAATTTCAGTGTCAAGCTAGTAGTAAAAAAAAACACAGGATTGATAGAGGGAGTGCGGACTCCCCTGGTCCTCCCTCGCTCAAATATTATAAGGTTTGTTGGTAGTGAGCCAAGTATCAGCAATTGCCTTTCAGAAAATAGAAACCTTTTAAACATAATAAAAGCCGTCATTGTCAGTATATGTTTATCTATTTCGCAAGTCCAGAATGGACTACTGTAAATTTATAGTCAGTTATACTAAATGGTAGAAAGATGGTAGAAAGCATAGAAATATAAAATACCAGCTTGCGCTTTTTGCCCTCCTTTCCATAGCGACTTCAAACTTTTGGTGTTTTTTCAAATTTTGTTACGCGCCATTTATGGAAATTAGGTCGTTGAGCAAATTCAGATTGTGTTATACAAAAACTTTTTTCTTTCCAGAACTTTAGAAACGTTTAAAGTATTAAAATGGGCGAATTTTCCAGTTATAAGTTGGGTGCTTTGGCGTTGGCGAATAATCCGAATGTCACACAAATAGATCATCTGCCAAATTTAGCCCTTCAATTAACTTTTTCAGTTTTCATCAAATAGAACTTAAAAAAAAATAAAAACATAATTAAAATAATTAGAGACTTATATAGCGCACATATCACAATGTCTCATGGCGCTTTGCATACACTTATGAGAATGAGATCGGACGTCAGCTTATGAAGGCGCCTTAGGCAGCCGCTATCAGTCCATTGTTGATCTCATCTCCCCCACTCCACCCATGAACAATTTATGGCACTGAGGGTGGGTCACAGCCACGTTACGTCCTCAGTGGTTCAGTCCGGGTTCTCTAGTTTATTGGTGTGGAGAAAATTATTGGCCAGTTAAATTAAGACATTATTCAAACGGTAAAACAAAGTGGATTTACGAACACGAAGATGAACCAAACGTAAAATCGTTTTCAGAGGAAACCTTTGCTTCCGAAAAAAGCCAACAAAGCTTTAGGACTTCAATACGGTCTTATAGTGAATTCACGCTACCTCTAACATTTTGTTCTTGATTTCCTTATCATTTGTGGAGTAGATAGATTTGAGTTGCTCTAAATAAAACAGCTTTTGTTGACATAATAATTTGATGAAACCTTAATGCGTTTTGTTATTATTAAATTTATTTGAACTTAAACAAAGTGCGGGTTTATAGTTTTAGCACGCGCATGCAATTGGTTGCATTGTTAATTTTTCCAAAATGCTAATTTTCCAAGCAAATTTAGAGTTCAGTGTTCGCATAATTAAAAGTTTGAACTTTGAAGCTACCGGTAAAGAAATTAAAACTTAAAGTGGGTGATTGCTGGCAAACTGAAAATCGACATAGAGACTAGCGATGTAGCGGCTATAAGAATGTTGCGGTAAATACGAATAAGAAGCGGTTTTTTACACTGTGCAATTTGATTGCTTCTAAACTTGAATGTTTCGGAACCCGCTAATTAGTTTTATTCGGTTATAATGTCCACAACTTTGATGTTCAAGTGGTTAAGAGACTGCGTTGTGGCCGCAGAAACCCAGGTTCGAGTCCTGGTCAAGGCATATTGTTTTGCTCTATGTCTATAAAGGCTATCTGTGTCAGTTGTGTTTTGTTTTGAAGTGATTTGGTATAAAGCGGGCAAGGTTGGGCAAACCTATTGTTTCTATTGTTTCAGAATAACACAAAAGGAATAGGTAGTTGACGTCATGAAAAGGGAATCTTAATGAATTCCTGTCCCTGCAAATTGATGGAGAAAGTTAAGTGGAAACGGCAATAGGGCAAGTCTGGGCAAGTTCATCCTGCCATTGTGATGAAATCTTGCAAAGTCGGTTTTTGGAACTGGTTATTCAAAGGTAATGAAATGCCACAGCAATAACAGCCGGTTGATAAGATACCACAGCAAGTTAATGAGATACCACAGCAATTTATTCATTACATAAAGACAATACCTTATGACGCCATCTACCTTAATGTGTTCCACAGCGATTCCACAGCAATTTAATAAGAAATCACAGCAAAAAAGTGGAAGCTGCTGTCCCTATCCTACTACTGTTGGAGGATTCGGAGTACAATTTGGAGTTAAAATGACCCTCAAAAAGAGGTTATTTTGAACCTAAAATTTTAACTCCACTTTTGGAATTAAAATAACTCTTTGGAAAATTACAGTGCACGGATACAGAAGAAGACAAATAAATTGTAATTTTCTCCCCTTCCAGAAGACAGAACTGGTAACTGTAATATTATCACTGCAGTTTATTTTTCAGTTGCCAGTTGCCAAATGAAAGAAGTTGGTCTTGTGTCAATTTGTCATTCAGAATATTTATGCAAATGAGCTTAAATCTGGAGCCCAGCAGTTACAGTTAAATAACGAGCAAAACAAACAAACTTCCAATATTACAAATTATCTGAGCGTCTGTTTAAAAAAAGAAACACAGTTCTTTAAAGCTTTATTCAATGGTGGCTTCGAATGTTTTTTGGCAGTTTTCGTTACAGACTGTAACACTATAATTACAAAATTAAGGTCACGAAATTCCGATTTTCAATGTACAACTGCAACGTCCAGTCACAAACCTGAATAAATATTCAAGTTTTTCTAAATACTTAAAATCCCTTCAAATATTAGACAGCAACCGAAATACAATGGACCGCTTTTATAGACACTGCCTCTTAAAGTGCACCTAAACCCAATTTTTTTTTTCGCTTAATCAACTCTATGTACGATGAAAAGTTGAATAGTTAAATATTTCTTGTTTTTAACGTTGCGTTAGTGAATTATAGAGGTTTGAATTTACAAAATGTTAATAAGATGACGTCAGATCAAGAATCGTTTATTATATAACTACTTGTTTCCACCTCCAAGTAATATTTTTTTACAAATCAATTGACTATTAACAGTTTTTATTTAGTATTTCTTAAATTGATTATCCTTAAGCTGTGAACTGCGTATTGTAAATTGAAGTGAAATAATGGTAAAGTCTTGATTTGACGTCATCTAATTAGCATTTTGTAAATTCAAATCTCTATAACTCACTAACGCGACGTTAAAAACAAGAAATATTTCACTATTCGACTTTTCAACGTACATCGAGTTGACTAAAAGAAAACAACTTGGGGGTTAGGTGCACTTTAAGGACGTTCGCGCTAATTGTTTATGTGCATCCTTACTGCGCACGCAATTCATGTCGCAACTCCATGCTACGTCATGCACGCGCGCACGCGCAAGAGAAGAAGAACTAAGCACATAAAGGGCTGGTAGCCGTTGCGTTAACTTTGCTTAGATTTAAATCGCTTGAATGGTCGGTGACCCCCATTTTTTTTTCTGATAAGATTTACTTGAAGGGACATCATCAGTCAGTTGAATGAATTTGCTTAATAGATCCACTCATATAAAATTTCGCATAGAAAGTAGTATTTTAGAGATTCATTTACAATATTTTTAGACTAACAGACATTGGGGCCATATCCAGTATGGAAGACCAATTTTTCAATATTAGGGTCGCCTTTCAGATATCTTATCTCGGAAACAAAGTCGGTGATCCCCATTTTTTGCGTTTCTGACACGAGTAACTCATTACCTAGCTGTAGCAAAAGTTTTATAAAAAAATCAATGTCAGAAGATTTTCGCGTGAACGTCCTTAAAGGGAACCTCGGCTGAAAAACAATTTTAGATCTAAAGTATTCGTAATGGTTATATTTGACTCATGCTGGGTTTTTAAGTCGGTATCTCCGTGACTGGTTACTGAATGCGAAGTGTTCTTTTTTCAGTTTATATTTCCCACGCGTCGCCATGTTTTCTTCATGGTAATTTATGACGTCATTGCGTTGTCGAAGACGTCAATATGAAGTTTACAGAAGAGGATTTCGCGGTAGAACCGTACAATATTCAGTCAAAAATAAATTAAAAGCATATATATTTATAAATTTACATGATGTTGACTTAAACCGTCGTATTGAAAGCTCAGGACAACCCATTTACGTCATAATTTCCCATCAAACTTTGCGAAAACAAACATGGCGGCACGCGGGAAATTTGAAAGCAAAAAATGCAGAAACAAAATGCCCAGTATTCAAGAAGTAAAGGTTTGTAATCACGTTTGAAACCCATAAACCAGTTTAACAATGACACGAACTAATGATCTAGAAGAAATATGTTTTCTAGCCGAGATTCCCTTTAAGGTTTGGAATCAAAGCAGATGGTGAATGTTTATACTGTGGTGATCTAGATTCTATTTACCACGTCTTTATCTACTGTCATTTCACTAAACTCTTTGCTGAAAAAGTTGTTCAATGGTTGAATTACTCCCACGGTTCGAAAATTCACTCCACGTACAAAGGAGCTAGAATTTTCAACCACTTTGAATATGCCTGGAATATAAAATGTGTTTAGTGGCAAAATGTAACGCGCGTTTCATTAAAAAAAAAAATCAACCGTTGAATAGTGGCATGCAAGAATTAGAAATTAAACGAGACTTACCTGTTAATGTATGTGACTGTTGTCATGTTGTCAGAAACAATCCGAAAGTGAAAGTTCTGGGCTTGTGGAAGAAGAGCCTCTAGCCAAGGTTTTACCGCCAAAAGCTCTAACACGTTAATGTGCTGGGATCCCTCGTGGGGTGCCCAAAATCCCTGGTTGTTGGCAATTCCAATTGTAGCCCCCAACCCCAAGTAATTGGGAGGCATCGGTGGTAAGAGTAACATCCGGGACTCCATGATCAATGTTTCTGTACGCTGAAGGGAGCGAGGAAACCCACCATTGTAAATCTGACTTACTTTCTGGGGACAAAGACATAACTTCTTCAAAATTCCCCGAGGCAGCTTTTAAGGCAAAATCTTTCTCTCTCTCTAAAGTCCTGTAATTCAGGGGGCCCAATTCAACCCAAGGGAAGGTTGAAACGAGGGTTCCAATAAGAGAAGCTACCTGACGAATTGGTAACTGTTTATCACATAAAAACTCTTGACAAAATGTCACAATCTAGGATACTTTCCCATCTGTAACGGTAACTCTCATGTTCAGAGTCCAAAATGAACCCCAAGAACTCTAAGGATTGCGTGGGGTGAAAAACTGACTTGGTAGGGTAAATAACAAACCCCAGTCGTGTGAAGAGTTGAACTGCATGAAGTATAGCTTCCTGACATACAGATAAAGTATCCTCCGTGTAATAGGAGTCATCTACATAACCCAAACATGAATGCCCAAATCGAGTTCGTAAAGTAGCGAAAACAGGCTTGAGGATTTTAGTAAAAATTCTTGGACTGCTAGTAAGTCCCATAGGCAATGCTGTAAACTGGAAAAATCTATCACGCCTAACAAATTTGAGAAATTTTCAGTAGGCTGGTGCAATAGGCACAGAACTGATATGCGTCTTTCAATTCTATAGAAGACATAAAACAGTCTTGCTTCATGACTCGTATGGCTGATTCGATAGTATCCATTTAGAACTTGTGATAGGTGACTGTTTCATTAAGTAATTTAAGATTAAATACAACCTAAAAGTTCCTGGTTCTTGTTTGGGCCTCACAAAAATTGGTGAAATAACGTGCCTCACCAGGTTCAGAAGCTGTCAGTTCAATGATCCCTTTTTGTAAAAAGGTTTCAATCTCTTTATCGATAGTCTGCTGTTAAGTTGGTGAAAACTTGTGCTCACTGGTAATTGTACTTCTGGCATGAGATAGTTCACAGTCAAATTCAATGATGCAATTGGTTACACATTGTAAAACGAATGAATCAGAGGTAATTTGTTGCCATTCGTCCAAACAGTATCTCAATTACCCTACTACAAACAGTTGCTAAGCATTCAAAATCTCATTTATCATGCTGGTATGACTAACCTGTTGAGAGGCCTCTAATTGTGGCTCGTCTTTGTGTACGAGGCAGCTTTTGGTCCTGGCCTCCTGTGATTGATTCCGCGTTCGCCCAAAAACGGCTGAGATCTAGTAAAGCTTCTACCAGAATAGCGCCCTCTAGCCATAGTAGATGCATAACCTTTACCCCGGTATCCACCATAAGGATGGAAACGCGAACCACGGTTTCCCTTTGGGGTTGCCAATGTTTTGCCCAGCTTATTGTCCTTTGGCACCACATCAATTTCTTTGCTAACGTCATCGCCAAACAATTCTGCGGTGACTGTTGTCTAAGCATTGCATAATGTACTGTATTGCGCGTTAAGATCTGGTCTCAAGAGCTCTCTGCATCTAATGTTGAGCTCTCTATTTCCAGATAAGGATAATATTAAAGCATGCACGAGGTGGTAGAATTTCAGTGTCAAGCAAGTAGTAAAAAAAAAAACAGGATTGATAGGGGGTCCGAACCCCCCTGACCCTCTCCCTGGATCCGCCACTGGATTAATAGCGGAGCTCTGGCGGGCCAAGGCTCGCTGCGGAGCCCCATACTCATAGAACCTATGCCCGTCATTTTTCATGGTCATGGTGAGCGGAATGTTTCGCGGGCGCGCCTCCATGACATGTGAGTCGGTGTGTCGGTGCGTCGCGCAAGGCCAACTCGCGGGCGCGTATGACGTCGCAAAACATGCGCGTATGACGCCACACAACATCCGGGATCTTAGCAATTTTGAAAGCAAAGCGAGGCTTTGTTTTTCGCGCGGCTACACAGCCGTCAGCTCGGTAAACACTTTTATACGTTGGATCTTTCGCTGTATTTAGCAGAGAAGTAAAGTCGTTATTCCCCTGCATTTTTTCGCGGTTTGCTACTCAAGACAGGGATACTAATTAAGGGATACTCAGAAGCCGCTTTAGTGGAAAAAGAAGAGCTTTCAGGGATAAAATCTTGCTTCGAGGAACTTCATACGTTTTTATTAATGCGGGAGCAATGCGGGGAGATGTTTGTTTTTATTACGAATTTTAGAACCAAAGAAGCGGAGATTTAAAGAATTTCCAAGCAGTAGAGGGACTTAAAGGTAAAACAGATTACATTTTTCGATGGGAATTTATGCTTATATCAATCTGTGATTTACTTTTTCTTTCTGATCTTGTTAGTTTTGGAGAATTGTTTATAAAACGTTCTGAAATTCAGTTGTATAGAGCGTTTTCACTTGACGTCATAGCCGCCATATTGGTGTTCCCGTACAAAATAATTTTAATTAACTTATTTTGTTAGGAACACCAACATGGCTGCCATGGCCTTTGTCATTTGAGTCCCACGGGACTGAAGGTCACGTGAGTGAAAACGCTCTATTGATTTCTTGAATTTTATCGAAGACAGCTCGAACTCGATGCGCTATAAATGGTACGCGTTTTGCTTTTAAACATAAACGTATGGAGATTTGAATAACATTTTTCGCAAGAAGAATGTGTTGTCCATTTTTATGTGTTTGTTCATTCATTACATAGGTTGAAAAGCGATTTTATGTAAACAAAACAAGACTTGGATTTTATAGTTCTATCTTCACTCGCGTCGCCTTATGCAAATATGTTTGTGTATTTTTTGCAATAGTTGTGCAGACGGTCGCGTAATACTGTTTTTGAGAATTGCTAACTTGAAAAATAGCCCGGTCGTCAATCTTAATTCTTGTGCTTCCGACCTTTCAACCTAGTTAAGCTAAGCTTATCATCGGCTTTCTGTTCAGAGAGCGACGCTGTTAGGCTCAGCCTATCTATATATATTAGCAATAATTGCTGGAGCCTAGCGTTATTTTTATGTTAATGGCGGCGATTATTTGACATGATCGCATATGGTGCGTAAGATCTGAATGTATGTATGTCGGTATGTTTGTATGACATTGTATGCTTCGGTTGTTTCTCGGCAGGCATCCCAAAATAAACTTATTTCGTTCACACTACTGTGTTATTTATTCTGTAGTGGAGACAAAATAGTGGGTCTCGGATGAGTCACCAAGCAAAAAAATATAACGTATTATACTGGAAGGGTGTCATCGCCATAAATGACTCACAATGACCAGCTTAATTACTGCTTAGTATTAAATGGGGGGGGATATGGATTTCAGTTGGGAAATAATCCTTCTTGTGTTTGTTTGATGTTCCGCAGAATCCTGCAGAGTAAAGATCTTTGCAAATCCTTTCATCAACAAGGTGACAGCTCCTCCCGAAATGCACGTGGGATGTTTTAAAGATGCTGATAATCTCGAAGTACTTGAGGATTTTACAAATAAAATCAACTGGAACAACACCAATGAGGTGGTTAAAAAGTGCGCTAAATTGGCTCGCGACAAAGATTATGAGCTTTTCGCCTTGGGCAGGAAAGGTTTGTGTCTATCCGGAGCGGACATGGAACAGAAATACCATATAAGCGGTACTACTGATAAAGCGTCGTCTTGTAAAGGCGGCATTGGAATGGAGAACAGTGTGTTCGTTTATTCCTTAGGTAAGAATTGCTTGTGTTTCCTTCTTCGCCATTAAAAATTAATATAGATGGGCAATTATCTTGCAAATTGTATCAAAGAGAAATTCCTCACAAGCTTAAAGGTGGAATTTTACTTTTCATTTAATATTTACCACTTTTGTTATGAACATCGGTTAAAAACAACCTAATATATATATAGATAGGCTGAGCCTAACAGCGTCGCTCTGTGAACAAGCTTAACTAAGGTGTAACTTAACTAAGGTGAAAGGTCGGAAGCACAAGAATTAAGATTGACGAAGGCTATTTTTCAATTTTAGCAATTCTCAAAAACAGTAAGCTTATTACGCGACCGTCTGCACAGTACATTTTTATAGACCGTACAAAAGTTCACAAAAACAACTTTTTCTCCGTCTAGAATAACTAGTACGACTATTTTCCGAATAAAATACACTTGTTGCTTGTCACAAATTGCCCGAGAAACTGATTTGAAAATCAAAATTGCAAAAATACACAAACATATTTGCATAAGGCGATGCGAGTGAAGATAGAACTGTACTATAAAATCAAAGTCTTGTTTTGTTTACATAACATCGCTTTTCAATCTATCTACTGAATGAACAAACACATAGAAATGGACAACACAATCTTCTTTCGAAAAAATTTATTCAAATCTCCATTTATAATAGTTTACGTTTAAAAGCAAAACGCGTACCTCAAGCTTTCTTCGATGAAATTCAGGAAATCGATACAACTGAATGTAAGTGTCATGAATTTTATCACATTCCTTTTATTTTACAATCGAAAATATATCTTCCAAGGCGCACTGGGTTTCAAAACCGAGCAAATCCATAAATCCGTATAACAAGAACAACGGGAAAAAATACATAGCAAGAAAAACAAGTTCAATGTTCAATGTTCGCGTGATCACGTGCATTTAAGCGCGTGATCTGTCCAAAAATGTAACGCTGGAAATGTCACACAAAGTAAAATAATCCGTGACACACTCCCCTCTTGACCAGTTATAAGTTACTGGTCAACTAATCTCCGAATATAGTCCGCATTGACAGCTGCTGCACGCCTGGGCCTCCTGGCTTCAGCTTGCAATGGCTCATCACTGGTCACGACCTCCAGAAGAAACAGCCTTTGCACTGGTATTTTGACAGTCATAGGTCTTCCGGTCTTAGTAAATACCTTGACCACTGCCGCTCTCACGCAATCATCTGCTCCTGGAATCAACTGCTCCACTCTTCCAAGTCTCCACTGACTTCGGGGAACGTTGTCTTCAAACACAGTAACGACATCTCCGACTGATACGGAGATCCTGCCTTCAGGTCTGGAGCGCTGACGATGAAGATTTCTTAACTCTGTTACATACTCTTTACTCCAGCGTTTCCAGAAACGCTCTAGTACCCAACTCAAGTACCTTCTTCTTCTTGGGAGATCTTCTGACAATACCGCTTGGTTAATGGACTCCTGACTGCTCGACCTAACATCAGGTAAGGACAGAATTCTTCTTCCAAACATTAAGTGGCTTGGGGTTAAGGGCTCTTCAGGATCATCTGAGGACACATATGTCAAGGGTCTAGAGTTTAATGTTCCTTCAACTTCAACTAACACGGTATGTACCTCGTCATAGTTAAGCCTTGCATTCCTCAAGGTCTTTCGCAAGCACCTCTTCAGTCTGGATCATTCTTTCGAAAAAGCCACCCCACCAGGGTGCTCTGTCCACATTAAATCGCCATGCAGTCCTTCTGCCGGCAAGGAATCTCTTAACACTAGGATACGAAAACACCTTGCGCAAAACCTTTGCCGCAGCCTTAAATGTTTTCGCATTGTCTGAAACAATGATCTCTGGTATGCCCCTTCTAGCTGTTAACCTTCGCAGACAACGGATGAACACGTCAGCTGACAGATCTGTAGCAAGTTCCAAATGAACGGCTCTGGTTGAACAGCATGTAAACAGGAGGACATACACCTTCTGCAACTCCGATTGATCTGATTCCTTAATGTACAGCGGTCCTGCATAATCCACTCCAATATAAGTAAATGCAGGTTTCTGACTCAATCTAAATTCTGGTAGATCACCTTGAGGGGGTACCTTGTAGCCACGCCCTTCATATCTGTGACGCGCCGTACAACGAGCGAGTGTCTTCTTAACAAATTGTCTTCCTCTAATTATCCAAAATCTCGTCCGTAGCTGGGCTAGGGTGGCTGCCACCTTGTTGTGGTGTACTCTTTCGTGGGCTTGACTCACCATCAGTAGGGAAATGTGGTGGTCTCTTGGTAGTAAGGCTGGAAATTTAGTCTCGTGTGGTAAATCAGCATGGGCAATTCGTCCCTTACACCGCAACACCCCACTGTCATCTTCGTAAAGACCAAACTCGCGTTCCAACTGACTGTAATTCGTTTGTGACTTCATATTCTTCTGGACACTCCTCAACCATTGTGTTTCAGCATTCGCAACTTCGGCTTCTGTGATTTCTCCTTGCAGGGCAGTTCTTTCTTGTAGTATTTTGGCCTTGATCTTCACATTTCTCACAAAACGTAGTACCAAGGCTGTAACACGGAATAACTTGTCACAACAGCTAAAGTTAGTAACTGGGATACAGGCTTGAAGGTCAGGTCTGCTGTCTGTGGCGAGGAGTAGTGATACATCGGTAGCCTTCTCAGCTGCCCCTTTCCTCAGCTCTGCGCGACATTCTTCAGTTACAGGTTGGGAATACTCCTCAAACTTGGGCCAACTGGACGCTGGTTTCGATAGCCATGTGGGTCCTTTCTACTATAATTGGTTGCTTTTCAATTTCGAGGCAAACTCACCTCGCGATCCTACATCTGCAGGGTCTTCGATCCCCGGGCAATGGTTCCACATCGATTTCTCTGTGAGGGACAAAATTTCATTCACACGATTCTGGACGAACTGCTTCCACTCCTTCGATCCTTTGATCCAGCAGATTGCCGTCTTGCTGTCTAACCATAGGTAGGTCTCGTCAATTTGAATCTGAGACTGCAGTGCTTCCTTCACTGAAGATGTCAGTCTTGCTAGGATCACTCCAGACAGTAACTCTAGTCTAGGGATAGACTGCTTTGAAAGTGGAGCCACTCTGGTTTTTGATGTCAGCAAAACTGGATAATTGTTGCAGTTATTTTTTTTATTTCAGGTAATTTTTGTTTTTCCTTTGTTTCAAATTCATTAGCATATATTACCATACCCAAAAACAATGGAAAAATAAAAATTACCTGAGGTAAAAAATTAACTACAACATAATAGCCACTGCTCGCCTCTAGAACCAGGTACACAACGGCACAGTACGCCTTCTCGGAAGCATCTCCAAAGCCATGAAGAGTGTAGGAGGTTACCACTTCTTCCAAGCTGTCATACACACAACGGGGAACCAGGATTTCCTGCACCTCTTGCAGATCTCTGAGCCACCTGTTCCATTGGTTTCGTGCTGCCTCCGGGAGTGGCACATCCCAGTCAGCATTCTCCTCACAAAGGGTTTGGAACAGCACCTTCATCTGTACGAGAACTGGACTAAGAATTCTAAGGGGATCAAAGAGACTTGAGGTGGCCTTCAACAAATTTCTCCTGGTTGGTTCCAGGCCCTCCGCAAGCCTTAGCAACGCTTCAAATTTAAAGATAAATTCGTCTGAAACACAGTTCCAATGCAGACCCAGGACCTTGTGTTCATTCTTCATGTCAAGCTTCTCCAAGCGTCCCATGGTGGTTTTTGCATACGACTCGGTGTCTTCCACTACTGGCTTGGATTCAGGACTGCTTTCCTCAACTCTAGCTTGCTCTTCAGATATTAGTTCAAAGAGCTTGGGTGAATTGGAAATCCACTTCCTAAGGCTGAACTCACCTTCTGACAAACACTTTTTCGACTTCTGGTAAAGCGAGAACCTTCTCTCGACACTCCCTTCTCCTGACACCAAGTCATCCACATCTGATGAGTTCAACAAGTACTCGACAAACTCTGGATCGGCATTGTACTGACTGATGTGGTGCTTCAAGGTAGCATTCAGCAGGAACGGGCTTGCATTGACACCAAACACGACACGACAAAACCTGTACATCACCAACTCTGGATCATCCTCCACCACACTATCAACCCAAATAAATCGTAGAGTATCACGATCCTCTTCTCTAATTCTGACGTTCAGAAATGCCTTTTCAATATCACCCACCAAAGCTATTTTCCTTTCTCTAAACCGCAGGAGAATCTTGAAAATTGTAGGGGTTAAAGCTGGCCCTGAATAAAGGCAGTCACTTAGACTAGGACTGTCCTTGGTGGCCTTTGACGAAGCATCAAACACCACACGCAACTGAGTTGTTAGAGCGTCCCTACGCACCACTCCATGGTGAGGTAAGTAATACACCTTTCCAACATCTGGAATCTTCGTACGGTCCACTTTCTCAATTATCCCACACTGCAACTTATCCTGAATAATGGAATCATACTCTCTCAAGATCTCTGGGTCTCTCCTTAGGCGTTTCAATTGTGAGCTCAATCGCGCTACACTGTTCTCAAAGTTATCAGGAAGCAACTTGTGGTGCTCCTTCCACGGTAAGTGCACGGAACACTTGCCGTCTTCAAAGCTTAAATTCTTCTAGAAAGCTTCATGGACTGTATCTCCATCTCGGATGCCAACAGAATCCAAGTCCCATAGTCGCTGCAGATCCGACCGCAGGGTATCTTCGGTTTCTCTCGAATCTACTTTCAATACATGAGTCGATGAAAACTGAATGCTTGACAACTTCTCCTGGGGAAGGTTTTCAACCGGGCCGCACAACACCCATCCCACCTTCGTTGAGATAGCGACAGGACCACCTTGACCTGACTCCTCCCCCCGTACTGTCTTGCCATCAAAGAATTTCCAGATGTAGTCTGAACCAATCAACAGATCAATTTGCATTGGGCCACCATCAGAGCAAGTGTCTGCAAAATCAATGGCCTGAAAGCGTGGATAGTTCTCCTTTACCCATTGAAGGTCTTGGCCTTGTAAATCACTAGAAATACGAAGAACTGAGAAGGCATTCAAAGTCATTTCAAAGCCTGTCTCTGGCTTAGATAAGGCTACTTCAATGAGATTAACTGCTTGTAACTGCTGGTCCTGGCTACCAAATGTTGCAATCCTTAGTGTCTCTGTCTTGATAGTCTCCAGTTTCAATGTATTCACAACTCTCTGGGAAACATACGAACTCTGAGCCCCGGTGTCAAAAATAGCACGAACCTTTAAACTGTGACTGGATTCCATTCCTGGCCTTGATACAACAACTTGTGCAGTTTGAAGAAACACATGCATTCCTGAGCTGACATGCATTGCAGGCGTGGACATTTCAGGCAAATTACATGCACCCTCCATTGCAGAACTGCCACTGGCACGCGATTTTCCACCATCACAAACAGCCAAATGATGACGACCTTGGCATCCAAAACACTGAATTTTTGAGTCACAATTGCGGGCCAAATGTCCTCCACGGCGCAAACAAATGAAACATCTCCCTTGTTTCTTCAGAATATCTCTCCTTTGGTCGACATTTGTCACGACCTGGCAATCGGTCGCTCGGTGTGCTCCCTTGCAAAACAAACAGTTAAACTCCCCTCGCTTTCCGCTCAATAATGCACTCCCAGACGGGTACGATTTCTTAACAGGCGACCTTTCAGTAGATGGGCGAATATTACAGCGCTCACGAGCTTCCACTTCAGATTTTACGGCCTGGAGAACAGAGTCGAGCTTCCAGTCATCCTTGTGTTCCCGACTTACTATCAATCGTAACTCGTCCGGTAATTTCTCCAGGAAAATCGGTATCAGTAAGGCACCATATTGAGCCGATTCGATTCCAAGAGCCTGCAGTCCCCTTGCTTGGATTTCCACCTTGTCAAGCACATCTCGCATGCCCTTGATGTCTGACAACGCCGTCACCGCTTTCAACTTGAAAAGAGCTTCCATATGAGAGCTGATAATGAGCTGTTTGTTTCCGAATCTCTCCTTTAGGATGTCAACTGCATTCGTGTAATTAGGCTCTGTCAATGTCAGTCCAGTTATAGCCGATAAGGCTGCACCCTCCAGCAAGCTTCTGAGATAGTTGAATTTGTCAACATTCTTGAGCGCTTTGTTTGTGTGCACGGCTGAACTAAACGAGTCCCAAAAGGACTGCCATTCTTTCGGATCGCCAGTAAACTTCTTGATGTATAATTTCGGCAATTTTGCGTTGAAGGCTTGAGTTGAAACACCTGGCTTGCTCTGGAGCGGTTCGTTAGATTCGTTTTCGCTGGTTTGACATCGTTGTAAATTTACCAGAGCGGCGTGGATTTGGGCGCGAAATTCCTCCGATTCTTCTACTTCAGCTACGATGTTCGGCTCTTCTACTGCGGCCAGAATTGACTCATCCAGTGATTTTAAGGTCGCTAATTTATCGTTGAGCGTAATAATGATCCGTGTAACCTTGTCCTTTGCGACAGCTGAACCATCATACTGACTCAGAGTTTCGTCTACGACTGCAAGCACTTCCTTGGCATGTTCTCTGTGTGCATCGCGAATCTTCTTATTCTTAGTCAATTTTCCCGGCATGTCGATGGCATCCGGCTCGAAGGACCACTTGTCATGAATTTTATCACATTCCTTTTATTTTACGATTGAAAATACATCTTCCAAGGCGCACCGGGTTTCAAAACCGAGCAAATCCGTAAATTACGGTGGCCCACAAGTGTCACGGCAAAACTAAAACTCACGGCAGAACAAACCAATTTCACGGCAGAACAAACCAAACTCACGGCAGAACAAACCAAACTCACGGCAGAACAAACCAGACTCACGGCAGAACAAACCAAACTCACGGCAGAACAAACAAAACTCACGGCAGAACAAACAAAACTCACGGCAGAACAAACCAGACTCACGGCAGAACAAACCAAACTCACGGCAGAACAAACAAAACTCACGGCAGAACAAAGAAAGTTTTTCCACGGCGGAAGTAAAAAGCCAAGGCGGAAGTAAAAAGCTACGGCGGAAGTAAAAAGCCACGGCGGAAGTGAAAAACCACCGCTGACCAAAGGGCTTGTGGACTCGGGATTGGCGCTTACTTGAGGGTCTGAATGGGGGGGGGGTCCACATGTCGGTTGTCGGTTAAAATTTCATTACTTTGTCGGTTGTCGGTTAAAATTTTCGACCTTTGTCGGTTGTCGGTAAATCTCAGTTAATAATTAAAAATGCAAGATCATGCAAGTTAATTATTCACATTTGTTATGTGATTTACGCAGTTTTAAGACTTTAAACTCTAGACGAAGTGTAAAACTTGTAATAATTCATTATTTGATTGCACTTAAACCTAGTTAACTCTGTTTTTTAGCAACGTGATCGTCTACCCCACTTTTATTTGCAAATCTAGTATACCGATAAAATCACCAAAGCTTTTATTCTAGATGTGAATTTGTTTTCCTGTCGATTACAGGGCATCGAAGTAAATCAAGAGAGGTAAATTTGACAAGAGTGAAATGCCCACTTTAGCCTTTGGGATACGTAATTTTGTTAGCTACGGAAGTCTTTTTTTCCCAAGACGTCCACAAACACTTATTACACTTTTTATTCAACGGCTCTCGTGGCTTTACTGTGGGATTTCTTTGGGTTTTTTGCCAAAAAATTCGCTGCCATGCGTATCGATCTGCACCGTTTAATGGATCTTTAATGATTTTACAACTATTGTTACCTCTTACCATCACATGTCGAGACGCACAAATGCACGAACAGCCCTGCCGGATCGTGTAACACCCGCTCTATTTACAAGCTCTGAATGTTCTTCAAAATCTGATTCCTCGTCATCCGAATCTGTCTCATACTCATCAATTTTTACTTCCCTGTGATCCTCAAACACCTCAGTAACATCCCCTTCGTCCACACATTGTATGCTAACAACGCGTTGTGGCGTGATTAGCGCGCGCATAGCACAATTTGATGTAAACAAACTGTTCAAACAAACAAAAAGATATTTAAAACCCATCTCATCGTTAAATTTCAATAGAAATGATCGTTTCATTGAATACAGCGTTGTTTTATCTACCAAACTTGACAAAGTAATTAACATTTTAGACCTTACTTTGAGATAATTTAAAGCTTTTCTTTTCTAAGGAAGGAACCCATTAAATTGCCGCAGAAAGTTTTCAACCAATCACAGGCTGACTTTTGAGACGTCAATACGACTTTTTGTTGTCTAATCACTCTGCAGTGAAACGAAAACAAAATAATTTCTAACTTAGTACCAGTAATAAAACCAGGCGTACAGGAGGGGGCATCTCGTTTATTGATCACGCATAAACGGCCCCATTTCGAAGATAAAGCACAATTAAGAGCCAATGTCTGTAATTTTCGAAAATCGGGCGTCACTCACAAAATTTCGGATTTCTTCATATTTTGCCCAAATAATCTCTATAGTGAAGTATTTTAAAAAATAACATTAAAAATTGTAACGGCGTTTTATTTTTTTCGAAAACGGGCAAAGTTTGAAAAACGGCAAATCGGCGGCCTTTCAGTTGTGAAACTGGCGAAAAATTACACATTTTCATCTCGCTCGTACAGAAAAACGCGATGCCATACATAAATAAAATGTGGCAACAACATAAACACGCTCTTGTTCTTTACACTACTGTTATTTACTTTGGATTAGCAGTTGAAATAAGAATATTTCGGCCGTTAGAAGAAACATGATTTCTTCCATTTTAAAGATTAGCAAATTTGAACCAATTTCAACGCCGTGGAAACCCAATTGGTACGTTGAGTTTGAAAACAAAATTAAGACGGTCTTGAAGCACAACTTCTGTTGTTTACTGTGGTGAAATATTTCTGGCGGCACTTTAAAAGTGCCCCGTCAAGAGACTAAAATGTGAAGGGTAGTTTGACACCAGGAGAACTTGTGACACGAACCTGAGCGCCGCCACTACGCACCAAATGTTTATCGCTAAAAATAGTTCCTTTGAGATAGAGCCTTTTTCAGAATCGTAAAGACTTCAGAAGAACTTTATCTATCCTTTGCTAACTTAAAATGATATCTTTTAAGCAGTTTGTTGGGATACGGAGTAGAGACACGAACATCGATCATGTTGTGCGACCTTACAAATAACAGCGATCAACACTTACCCGCTTTTTCATCAGAAAATTAAACTGACCCGAACCTTGAATTGCGTTTATAATAAAGACAATCCTGCACTCCGATCCATTATATTGCTGTGTTTGGAATATCTGAGCCTTGTAGATCATATCTAAGGGTTTTTTACTCCAAATTTGTTAAAACAACAGTCGCTAAATGACAGTTTGAAAGTTTCCCCTAATGTGTTGCAAAGAGATTGCGTGACGTGTAGCACACTGGAATTTGCTGCGTGCTTATGGTATCGGTCAAGGAAAGAACATTAATTGCCGTGGAAAAGTCACAGGAGTAACGTCCGTTTTTGGAAATGTATAAATGTATAAAGTTTGTTTCCTTCGTTTTGGTACAATTTTAATTAATGTTCAAATCGTCTTTCAGGTATATTTGGTAGATAAATATACAAGTCATTTATGAGGGGCGGGGGGGGGGGGGGGGGGGGGGAGGGGGGGTCACCTTTTCACTAAGCCCCTTGCCGGCTCTTTTGCGATAACACACCGCCTTTATTCTGCTACGAAGTTATGTTTTCAATACTCTTATAAACTAATTTCGATTTTGAGGTGTCAATTGCAATTATATTGACGGCTAGTTGGGAGAAAATGTATTCCGTATTGGGCGGAATCGCGAAGCGGCGGAGCCCCGGGGACGGAGCCCAGTACGGAATATAATGCAGTATTAACGCGCGCCTTAAAATCGAAATTAGTTTTGTCTAGATTTTTGAGACGTCAATACGACTTTATATTGACGTCTCAAAAGCAAGCAAAAGTATCTGAGAATAGTGATACTATTACAGATGTGAGCTACAGCTGGCTGTCAGTTCTGTTTTCGGTTGGTGGGTTTAAAGCTGTTTCTGCGACATCTCCACCGCAAGTTACAGTCTCAACAGCCACGTCCGATGACAAGGAAAACAGTCCTGAACGTCCAACATCCAATGTATTTTCATGCCCACAGAAAGGCTGCATCCCGGGGAGAGCGTGGGAGAGGGGGGGGGGGGGGGGGGGGAGGGGGTAATTCCCAAAAATACCTATACCTAACGGGGTCGTAATCTTAGGACTCTTGGTCATTTTAGAGACATTTCCTAGAACGAGGTATAATATTTCGAACGCACGAAAGCTTCATAAGATGGTGTATAAAGAAATTGTAAATCGTGACTTTATCGCCTTTATCGTCTGTTTGAAATCAAAGCAATTATGTTGCTGATTTGTGTAGAAGCAGAATTGTCGTATTTTGATGTATAAGTCGAACAAACAAAGAAATAACTTTTTTAAAAATGGGCTATTGAAAGTTACGCAATTTCTACGAAATCTAAATTAAATACTGCGCAGGATATTCCAGAAGTGGTGTTGACCTTGGGATTGTCTAGTTACACGCCCACTTGTACTCCTAACCAGAATCTGACTTTCAACGTCCACAAGGCCGTGGACAATCAGGGATAGGCGGCTGACAGCCCAGCGAGCTTCGAGGCTCTGCCATCCGAGATCGCATATCATTTTCCATATCATTTTTCTAGAATCAGAGTGTTAAAAATTGACCTATTTTTAGAATGGGGCTAACATTTTGAGTGCAAATTCTTTCTAAAACGGGGTCTAAATTTGGAGACCCGGGCGACACATACCCAGCCAAGACATATCCGAGTACCCCTAGCCTGCGAGCAAGCTCTCGGGGTCGGGACCGGGTTCGCGGTTTGGGAGGGGAGAAGGCCCTTCCAAACCCCTTCCCCCAACCCCAAAGAACGAGAGCCTTGCTCGCAGGCTAGTACCTCCCGGGGGCTGCATCAAAGTGTTTCAACGGCCGTCCGACCTGTAACGTCATCTGTCATTAGAAGCCTGCTCCAGGTCACCGGAGAGGCACACCCTAATGAACCTGGCCAAACAACAGTACGCTACTCTCCTCAGCGAAAGCGTTGCACTTCTCCCTTTCTTTGCCACTCTCAAGCTCAGTTAGCAGCTCAAACAAAGGCCACAGCCTCAAGGCGGGCTGGGCGCTAAAGGAAATGGAACAGCCCTTGCTACCAATTCAATGAAAAGCAGAAAGCCTACCTGGAGGCTAAATTTACTATTGGTCAATCCACAGACAGGAAGGTCGACCCGGATGTAGTTACAAAAGAAATGCGTCGTGCCCGTGCCCGGGCAGTGAAGAAAAAAGCCCCATCGATGGCCCTCCTTGAAGATTTTGAGGATAGTTGCCCTTGTAAAGCTAGAAAATGAAGGGCCAATGTAATGCAAGATTGCTAACCACTTTTACAGTTTTATTTTCTCTTGTAAGAAGCTCGAAGAAGCCTTGTGTGATGCATGATTTGTTTTCCGCCTTGAGGCTGTGCAAGAATTTTTTTTTCGAGATTACTCCATACTTTTGTTTCGCTCGCTGCGAACGATTTTTTTTTTCTACTTTTGCTGTGCAGGAATTTATTGACAACAATGGAGTGCATGATTGGCTTTATCATAAACGCAATTCAAGGCTCGGGTTAGTTAAATTTTCTGATGAACTATTTACGGAAAGCGGGTGCAATAGTGGCTAAAAAGAAAAAAATATCTTTGAATTTCACCTTTTTTTTCGAAAATATCTTGTATTGAATTAGGTAAAAAGCACTTTCGAGCCTCCCGACGTCAAAAATCAATATAGAAGGCATGCACTCGGACCCCACTAGAGCCTCAAGTTCTACAACTAAAGGACCTGCCCAGCCCACTTTATAAAGTCCCATTTACACGAGCAATTTTTCCTTGACAAGTTTTCCTTGACAAGGAAAAATTGCTCGTGTAGATGGAGAATAGTGGACAATTTTTCCTTGTCAAGGAAAAGCTGGCATGCTAGCTTTTCCTTGACAAGGAAAAATTGTCAAGTCAGAAATTTGCTCGTGTAGACGGACAACAAGGAAAATGTGGCAAGGATATTATTGATTTAGGCATTGTGGACACAACCGAAACTTATCGAGGAAAACTTGCTCGTCGTCTACACGAACAAGGAAACTTTGTCAATGGAAAATTGTAAAGGAAAACTTGTTAATCATTTACACGAGCAATAAAAATTGACAAGTAAACTTGTCAAGGAAAAATTGCTCGTGTAAATGGGGCTTAAATGACACTGACCTGAAACCTTTTCCACGGCAATGTTCTTTCCGTGACCGATATCATATGCACGCAACAAATTCCAGCGTGCTACGCGTCACGCAATCTCTTTGCAACACATTGTGGGAAACTTCCGAACTGTCATTTAGCGACTGTTGTTTTAACAAATTTGGAGTAAATAACGCTATGATATGATCTCAGCAATATACTGGATCGGAGTGCAGGATTGTCTTTATTATAAACGCAATTCAAGGCTCGGGTCAGTTTAATTTTCTGATGAAAAAGCGGGTAAGTGTTGATCGCTGTTATTTGTATAAAGGTCGCACAACATGATCGATGTTCGTGTCTCTACTCCGTATCCCAACAAACTGCTTAAAAGATATCATTTTAAGTTAGCAAAGGATAGATAAAGTTCTTCTGAAGTCTTTACGATTCTGAAAAAGGCTCTATCTCAAAGGAACTATTTTTAGCGATAAACATTTGGTGCGTAGTGGCGGCGCTCAGGTTCGTGTCACAAGTTCTCCTGGTGTCAAACTACCCTTCACATTTTGGTCTCTCGACGGGGCACTTTTAAAGTGCCGCCAGAAATATTTCACCACAGTAAACAACAGAAGTTGCGCTTCAAGACCGTCTTAATTTTGTTTTCAAACTCAACGTACCAATTGGGTTTCCACGGCGTTGAAATTGGTTCAAATTTGCTAATTTTTAAAATGGACGAAATCATGTTTCTTCTAACGGCCGAAATATTCTTATTTCAACTGCTAATCCAAAGTAAATAACAGTAGTGTAAAGAACAAGAGCGTGTTTATGTTGTGGCCACATTTTATTTATGTATGGCATCGCGTTTTTCTGTACGGGCGAGATGAAAATGTGTAATTTTTCGCCAGTTTCACAACTGAAAGGCCGCCGATTTGCCGTTTTTCAAACTTTGCCCGTTTTCGAAAAAAATAAAACGCCGTTACAATTTTTAATGTTATTTTTTAAAATACTTCACTATAGAGATTATTTGGGCAAAATATGAAGAAATCCGAAATTTTGTGAGTGACGCCCGATTTTCGAAAATTTCAGACATTGGCTCTTAAAGAGGGATTATAGGCCTAAAGAACGAGAAACTGAAAGAAGGGAACTAACGTTGTCCTTGACATAACCGTCCTTGGCACGATCAGACTTCCAACGACCATGCCGTTTAAACAAACGGTCGCTAATACCAGCATTCGCAGCGGCAGAGGCCCCACCTGCCCTTAGGCTATGCAAACCATAACTAGACTTAGGAAAGCCAAGTTCAGCTAAGCAATTAAGCAAAAGCTCCCTGGCCCTGGTATAGGATATAGGTCGCGAACCTAAAGAATAATCACGCGTGGACCTATGAAAAACAACATTGCGAAATAAAAAATCGCTAGAATTATAATTCAAACGAGCAAGATGAAAATAACGAGAAAGTATCGCATATGGACAAGCGACAGTACCTGTCCGAGCCAAAAGAACTGAGGAACCATCCCTATAAACATCGGTCTTACTGCTTGTAATAACAATTTTAACATAATCCAAATCATGGAAAATTACATCGCAACAGCGCAACTTAACTAACTCGTCAAAGCGTAAAAATGCACAATAAGCGGTAATAAATAGAGCTGCAATTCGGAGACTTGACAAATCAGCAGACGACGACGCATACTTAGCACAAATTGAAGTGATCATGGCAGGAGTAATTGGCTCCTTTTTGACAACTGGCTTAGCGGTATTCCGGACTCCCGCCTCAAGAATGTTCTTGACAAGGGGATCTTGGCATGGATCAGGAAAACCATAAAGCTTGTTAGCCCATGAAATACTACAAGAAGCAGAATGAAGTACCGAGGAGCTTGTATCACTTTCAATAAGATACTCTAAGTAGAGAGCAACATCCAACGGCCTTGTAGGCAAAACAGCAATCTCGGGAAAGGAAGAAGCCCAAACCCTGAATTTCTGAAAGGACCTAGAATACTGGTCAATGGTACGTGGAGCCTTGGACTGCAACGCACGGGCTGGAAGCAAACTGGCAAGTCTTTTGAGTTCAGGATCCTGCAAGGTGGAACTAATCCTGCCAAAAACAACGTCACCTTGTAAAAACAGGAAAGAAAAACAAAAAACAAACAATAAAAGTTAGCCAGGAAATAGTCGCACGGAGCCCAGTGGCTGAACAAGTCGTGCTAAAGCCCAGTGGCAAAACATAGCACCAACAAATCGCAACACAAACTACTGCTAACAGATAGCAAGTAGTCGCGAAAAAAGAACGTGCGTAAAAGCCCAGCGGCAAAACAACAAACCAAACGCACAAAGCCCAGTGGCAAACTCTTTTATTCAAACAAGAATAAATCAAAAATTAACTAGCTCCATTAATGCGTAAGAAAAGTACAAGGGAACTAAAGCTATCCGAACCAAAAATAGAATTTTTGTTAGAACCATGCACAAAAACTCGCCTCCCTTCAGCGACATATAGGAAATCAACTATAAAACTACGGAAAGAACGATCTTCATTAACGATGGATGGCCAAAAAATGGAAGAAGGCCAACAGGGGACCACAAGTGCACCCATACATTTGCATAGTTTTAAATGCGAAATAACTTGGATGATAAGGTAAACGGGAGGGACCAACCAGCAATTCTCACCTTCCCAGCTATGACTAAGAGCATCTACACCCAAAGTGTTAGGGTTGTGAAAACGCGAATAGAATCTTGGCAACTTAGCATTTACATAACTAGCAAAACAATCCACGGTGAAAGGACCCCATCTAGAATCTATGGTACGAAAATAATCACTGGAAACACACCAGTCCTCATAATCAACGATCTTACTGTAATAGTCAGCTCTCTGATTAAGCGTTCGGGGAATCCATTCCACCGACAAACTAATACCTTGAGCCGAAGTAAAACAGAAAATATCCTTAGCAAACGCATTCAAATGCGGCTTATTGCTCCCCGACTCTGTTATGCATGCTACAGCTTTATTGTCAGTGTAAATCTTAACAGAAGAATTACGCAAAATGGAAGCGAAACTCCTTAACGCAAAACTAACAGACTTTAATTCCCTCCAAGTGGAGCTCTGCTTCATTTCAACATCATCAAAATTCACGTGGGCAACAGGAAAGCCCTGAACGCAAACATACGAAGCACATGCAACTTGACTAGCGTCGGAATATACGATATGCCGAGGAACATTCACTGGGTAGACTAAAGGTCTTAAATTCAAAGCACGAGCATTAACACTCCAAAAATTTAACTCGGAAATAGCCTCAGTAGTAAGAAAAACCCTGGCATCCCAGTATGCTCTTCTGTCAATAACGGAATGGAGTGCTTTTGTCATAATCTTGCAAATACGACCAAAAACAAGCATACAGGAAACAATTCGCCCGTAACCTGGGCAAGCATTCTTGCAGAAACTGAACGGGAACTAGACACCTCCCCGATGGACGCCAACAAAACTGAAATCTTATCTACATGAATAGACAAAAAACCCTGGGCAAAATCCCAATCAAAACCAAGCCAACGCAATGACTGAACAGGGATCCAAATACATTTATCCTTATTCGGAACGAACCCTGAATTAATCAAATCAGAATGCACCACCAAAGATTGCCGAAGGCAGGAATCCTTGGTAGCACATACCCCTAAGCCATCGTCTAAATACACCACAATGCAAAAGGCTTGAGCACGCCAATGCTTAACAAGCGGACGCATAACTTTGGTGAAAATGTAAGGGTCCGTAGAAAGACCAAACGGCAAAACGACAAACTTGAAATACTTACGAATACCATCGAAAACCCAGGAAAAACCCGAGAAATGTTTGATGTGAGGGGTAAATTTCAATGTGATGGTACCCAGACTTAACATCAAAGGAATAAGCCCACCAATTTGAAGAAGACTCGCCGACGAAACAATCGAGCAAGGAATGGGCATCCTCAAACTTGATTTTTGACTTATTAACAAAGGAATTAACATGCCTGAGGTCTAATATAAGTCTCTTTTTGCCATTTGACTGTACAGAAACTGACAATGGATTGATCACGTAAGGCGAGCAAGAACACGAAACAATAGAGCCAACACTAAGTAACTCTTGAATAGCAGATTCTACAAATTCACTTTCTTTCAGAGCCGAGCGATTATTAGTAAGAAAAACACTAGTAGGTTCCTGTAAAAAAGGAATCTTATACCCAAAACTTAAAGTATCTAAAATAAACTTAGACGCACTGATATTTTGCCAAAAAGAAATATTAGCTTTGAGCCTACCCTTAACTATAACCTGACTAGAGCCTTCAAAATATTCAGCAAAACTATGATCAAGCAAATTTTGATCCAAGTCAAAGTCAGAGTACTTATCTGGACCTAATCTTGAAAGCACTTGTGTTAAATCAGACGGTGGTTGACTTTGTGGACGTTCCACTAGGGCCGGTGTTAGTGAAACTGGCTCTGGTCTTGTAGAAAAGAGGGCAGGCTGGTGAGTTAGCCCAGTGTCCACGCTGATTGCAACTGAAGCAGATATCGGAAGGCTGGACTTGTCTGACACGAAATGACTGACGAAAGCTAGGCTGTTGAGAAAAAGGAAGAGATCCAGCAGAAACAGAAGAACCAGGGACTTGTGAAGCTGGAAACGAGTCTCGAGACTTAGGAACGTTTGACACTGACCTTGACCCACGAGATCTGGCAGACTTTTGCTTGATCTTCGCAAGCGCTCGTCGTTCAGCCGCTCGAAGCTTCTTCTCGTCTTCTGAATCTTCGGCGAGCTCGTCAGACTCATATTCTTCCACCGCGGCCCAACCGGCCGGACTTTTGTCTGCGAAGCGAATCAACTTAATACGCTTCTCGACGTCGGACTTGGCCTTTTGGAGTTGCTCTTGAACCGCCAGGAGGTTTCCCTCGGACAAATTAGAAATGGCCTGATCAAGGCAGTCAAGCAGGTGAGAATTAAACTCAAACTGGATTCTGTTGCCTTTGAACTGAAGTGAACCGGCTGCTTTGGAGTCTGTCTTCAATTTTTTCAGCTCGCGCCGAGTCTCAACGTCTCGATCGTCCAAGGAGCGCTTGAAATCACCAAATGTTTTCTGTAGCTTCGAATCAAGGATGGAAGAAATCAGCGAAATTGTTTCAGAATTAGAAACGTCCGCCAACTGAGGTTGGGATGAAGCAGTCTCCGGTGGTGGATCAGGCATAACACAATTCTTGCTAGTAAAATTTATAGATAGAAACGGATCAACAAGCGGAGATGCCGTCGAATGACAACTCCTAACTGACAAACTCCTTAAATATTCCATTCGTAACATGATTACGTAAGCTGCATACCAACGAATCTACATACCAGCACAGAGCTATATTACAATAACAACGTGAAAAATTATATATATTGACGACTCAAAAGCAGGCAAAAGTTTAGGCAAAAGTAACTGAGAATCATGACACAACAGCATGGCGTCTCGTCGGCTCGCTTATGAGCCGCTGTTCTAGAAATGAGCCCGCCGCTGCTCTCCGAAAAGGAGGATCCCGGGGCTTTAAAGTAATTTGAAGACAGGAAATTCTATAATTGACGAAATTTGGAATTAATGTGGTTACGTCTGGTGAAATAGAGCCCACCAAAAGATCTAGACATTTCCTACGCTAAAAATAAATTCAAAATGCTCTTCTTTCTAATACAAACATCCCTTCACGTCGGACCATGTCGGTTGTCGGTTAGAATTTATTTGTCGCTAGTCGGTAATTTTTTCCTCGTTTTGTCGGTAGTCAGTAATATTTTTCGCCCTTTGTCGCTAGTCGGTTAACCCCATTCACACCCTCTTACTTCGTTTCCCGCTTGTTTTGTCGCTTTATGTGAATATGTTTTGTTCCAAGTGCGGGACTGAGCTGCCCGTAATAGTTCATTTTTGCCCCAGTTGTGGAGAAGGTAAGTCTTTTTTGCTATTTCAGGCCGTAACTTTAGATTAAAGGCCATATTGACTGAAAAACTGGCGGTGAATCCCGGATAATTATGGACATGCCACATGCACACGAAGCCCACCCTGCTTCCCCTATACTTGGTGCTCGGGCAATGTTCGATGACCGACTGTCGTATCCACTGCGTATCCAGCACTGACCTGACGAATTTGATTGGGTTGATCCTTCCTGAAGACTTTTATAACATGACAGGGAGGCCAAAAGCCCTGGCCAAGTATAGGAAGCAGGGTGGGCTTCGTGTGCATGTGGCATGTCCATAATTATCCGGGATTCACCGCCAGTTTTTCAGTCAACATGGCCTTTAATCTAAAGTTACGGCCTGAAATAGCAAAAAAGACTTACCTTCTCCACAACTGGGGCAAAAATGAGCTATTACGGGCAGCTCAGTCCCGCACTTGGAACAAAACATATTAACATAAAGCGACAAAACAAGCGGGAAACGAAGTAAGCGCCAATCCCGAGTCCACAAGCCCTTTGGTCAGCGGTGGTTTTTCACTTCCGCCGTGGCTTTTTACTTCCGCCGTGGCTTTTTACTTCCGCCGTGGTTTCTCACTTCCGCCGTGGAAAAACTTTCTTTGTTCTGCCGTGAGTTTTGTTTGTTCTGCCGTGAGTTTGGTTTGTTCTGCCGTGAGTTTGGTTTGTTCTGCCGTGAGTTTTGTTTGTTTTGCCGTGAGTTTGGTTTGTTCTGCCGTGAGTTTTGTTTGTTCTGCCGTGTGTTTGGTTTGTTCTGCCGTGAGTTTTAGTTCTGCCGTGACACTTGTGGGCCACCGTAGTAAATCCGTATAACAAGAACAACGGAAAAAAATACATAGCAAGAAAAACAAGTTCAATGTTCAATGTTCACGTGATCACGTGATCACGTGCATTTAAGCGCGTGATCTGTCCAAAAATGTAACGCTGAAAATGTCACACAAACTAAAATAATCCGTGACAGTAAGCACGTTTTTAAATCTATTTTTCAAAACTAACAATACATAATCGAAAAATGTAATCTGTTTTACTTTTAAGTCCCTCGCTTGCTTGGAAATTCAAATCTCCGCTTCTGGTTCTGAAATCCGTAAAAAACAAACATCTCCCGCATTGATAAAAACGTAATACATGAAGTTCCTCGAAGCAAGATTTTATCCCTGAAAGCTCGTCTTTTTCCACTAAAGCGGCTTCTGAGTATCCCTTAATTAGAATCCTTGTCTTGAGCAGCAAACCGCGAAATATTCAGGGAAATAACGCCTTTAAAACGGTTTTTTTCCACTTAGTAAATTCACAGCAAAACATCAAATGTTTTTCCAGCTGACGTGACATTCGGCCTTGTAACCGCGCGAAAAACAAAGCCTCGTTTTGGTTTCAACATGACGTCGTACGCGCATGTTTTGCGACGTCATACGCGCCCGCAAGCTAGTCCTGCGCAACGGCGGCGCGCGGAGGGAGTTCGGCGGGCACACGCGCGCCCGCGAAACATTCCGCTAGCCATGACCATGAAAAATGACGGGCATAGGTTCTATGAGGATGGGGCTACGCGCGGGCCTTCGGCCCGCAGAGCTCCGCTAATATATATAGATAGGCCAAGCCTAACAGCGTCGCACTTTGAACAAGCTTAACTAAGGTGAAACTTAACTAAGGTGAAAGGTTGGAAGCGCAAGAATTAAGATCGACGACCGGGCTATTTTCAATTTTAGCAATTCTCAAAACGAGTTTTAGACGAGTTTAAGTTTGTTGTCATAGGACTGAAAATTCCTTCTATCATTCAGTAGCACATATTATCATTTACAAATGAATGAAACCCTTATGCGTTCATATTTTTTTATAGACCCTGCGCCAAATCTTCAACCACTTGGGTGTTATAAAGATAAAGCTGATGATCGAGCCCTGCCAGTGCTCTACGCTTCCTTCCGCGGAGGTCAGATCAACTGGACAAAAGTAGAAGTTGTTGTGAACCAGTGCGCACGTGTGGCCTACGACAAAGACTATGAATACTTCGCCGTTCAGCATTACGGAGAATGTTTCGGTGGAAATGATGATGGAAAAAATTATGCCAAACATGGAAAGAGTTCTAATTGCTGGGAGTTTGACAACAAAACTGGATTTGGAGTGGGAAAAGATAATACTAATTTTGTCTATCGGATTAAATAGTCTTGTTTGTTTTAAAAGCCTAATTACCGAGTTTTGGTATCAAGTTCAAATGTTTACATTTTTACCTTATTACCATAAATTGCCACTGAAATGACAAAACACGCTACAAATAAATGAACTACATGAATCGAAAGAGCTTGGTAAACTTAACACCACTCTGAATATTTGGGCGTGAACATGTTAAAAAATTATCGAGAAATAAACCTTAAAAGTATCAAGATTTAAAAAGATTGTATCTCTTGCGACTAAGCCTTGCATTCTTTGTAAATTTCACAGTTTTAAAAGCTAATTTAATTAATTTTCTCCGAGAATAGGCTCATTCCAGACTAATGTTTGCACTGATTACTACGTGTGGTACGGTTCCTTTGGTTGATGCAGTTCATTTTTAGTAGCTTATTATTCGATTTAAGCTACTAAGGACAAATGCAAACAGTGACTATACCTTAACAATGATTTTAGTCAATCTCAAACTGAGGACGAGATAAGAATGACATTTGGTGTTCCAAATTAAAAATAAGAAAGAGAATCAACGGATCTAAATTAAATGAAGGTATTTCGTTCATAGTACACGGTAAAGCAATGCTAAATACTCACCCATGCATACATCTATGCGATGGCCAAACATTCCATCCATGGGGAAGTTGTAAAATTTCTGGTCGTTTCGTGCAGCAGGAAATCAGCGATAAATACAGGCCTGATTGGCCATTAGAATTAGTACAAAGCATAATTTAATAAATTCAATTAATGAAATATTTAGAAACTTCAACATGTGCAACATTCGTAGTAATTTAAAGTTCAAAAGGTGTTGTTATATCAGACAGACGCTCTTAATTTTCATAACAAGAACCATAACAGTCGCAAAAAACAAGTTTGTAAGCAGAATATAGTAAAGAAAAAATACGTACATTCGTCCAAAACTACCTTAATTTACTTTGAAGGGCAGAAAATTCAATTATATACCATTTTTATTGTACTATGTAGTACACACCCCATAGTCCGGGGCGTTTATTTTATTTGTGCTTCGTTCATGGGGGGCGTTAATGTGATAGGAGCGTTTATATTAGACAAGGCGTTCATTCGAGTAAAAAAGGTATGCAGTTTTGAGCTATGAGTATATGCTATCTAAGCCTGAAGGACTAGATTTGAAAGAACAATAAATATGTATGAACTAAGAGAATTAAACTGCCCCAGATAAGCTTCATGGCTCAAATGGTAGGGTTCTACAGTCAACTCATGTTACTGTTTTCATAGTTTCATAGCATGAATTAATTTATCATAACGAAATGGTTTGTTGTTTTATTCTTAACAGGATTATAAAGAGGTCAGCCTCAAAGGCATCTTAGATTTCAGTAACTGGAACTTAAAATTCAATTAAAATTTCAAGGGAGAAATTAATGCTTCAATAAAGGCATATTGCAGTCCTGAAAATGTGTCCTTGTCGCCTGGCTTGAATTTCGTAAAAAAAGTATTAACAGCAGTAACGGTTATAGTGACGGAGGACCTCATGGCATTTTTCAAAAAGGGTCTACATTCTGTTCTGGTACCTGCATAACGCGTAAAGTTACAGCGTCTGTCTGTCGGTCCCTAGGTCCAACCCCCTTCTATCTTTGACTCCTCCTTGCCTTGCGTAACGGATATCATAATAAGTTATATTTAGCTTCGTCGCTTCGTTGCATTACGATTTAAAAGCATTTCAACACATGCAGCAATGCGTGGTCCACTAATCACAGCCAATTGCTTAGGGATTTGTTATAAAACCTTACACATTTTAAAGGTGATAAAAATATTGTTCTGACATCGAGAGTGTGGTTAAATAACTTTACGGAAACGTTTACTTGTTGGATGTTTAGTAAAGGAGTTCAAATCACTCAAATTACGAAGAAACGCCATAAAAAGACAAGAAACAACACCAGGTAACGTTTTATCTAGTTTATTTTTTTATTTTAATTACCAGTCCGAATTCTCCATACAAACCCTTTTATAATTCAACACATTGATACACTGCCCAAATATGGTCAAAAAGTTATCGATATATGTTCTGTCCACATGACGACAGGGTGAGCATTAGATAACATCGGGTGAAACCTGATTTCTGCGCCCGCGAGAATGAGCAACCCCACAAACCAATAGGCCATTTCCGAGTTGCCTTTAGCCTCTCTATCAAAGCGAGGCTAGGTGCGAAACCTTTCATATGAAAATGAGTTTTCATTCACATGCAAATAAGTTTTATTTGCATGTGAATGAAAACTCATTTTCATATGAAAGGGTTTGCACCTAGCCTCGCTATGAAAGAGAGGCTAAAGCAGGAGGGAGAGGTTAACTTCGCTTTCGTCACCAGGGATTGCCTGGCGGGATGATCTTGGCCATCGTGACGTCACCATAAGCCGACCCCGCGAAGTGTCATGTGGTGCATTTGACATACATATTTTCATCCCCATCCCAGGCAGTTTATTATCAAATTTACAAACATTTGAACTGATTTGACATATACTTTAGGCCCCAGAGAGGGGATTTTGATTAAAGCATTTTTGGTTTGTATGAAATTATTTTATACAAGGCCCCCATTGATAACAGAAGGGGTTATTCTGTTAAAATGTTGATTTGTATTGTTATTATTATTAAGCCATAAAGGGGGGAAAATGCTGACATATCATGTTAAACCTGCCCAACCAGTGGCAGATACAGACTTTTAAAGTGGGGGTCTGAAATTTTTTGGGCCCTTTTGTCTTTAAATATTTTCGCTCACAAGGGGGGGGGGGGGGGGGGGGGGGGCCCTCCCATAGATCTGCCAAGACGGCATGAAAAAAAGAATAAATTCTGAAAATTTCCATACCATTAGTGACAAAAAATGACCACTAGAGTCGTTGCATGCTAAATTCGTTATTTGATGGTTTAATAGATGCCTGCAATGTAATTTACATCCATACAGTGTTTGCATAATTATGCATAATTAAAATTATGTGCATAAAATTATCTGTTGAACCATAAAAATATGTCACTACGTTCACATACCTTTTTTAGTCAACAATAAAAAAGACCCGTATATTTAGCAATCAATTTAAGTAACTATTGTAAAGCCAAGGCTGACATTAATGGCATTTCAATATTAGCCAAAAAATAAGCAAAATGTAATGACACAAAGTCATTTGATCAAATAGCAGACAATGGTCCCATGACTGTAACAGTAGAGGATGTTGAGGATGTTGACATAGAGGCAGACAGGAAGAGAATCAAGGAAAGAAGCCTTCCACCCAGTTGTCCAGAAATACTTATGTCCATAAACGATTATGCCTGCAAAATAAATGGAAAACAAATAAATCATGTGGGAGGAATGGGAGAAGGTTAGTCTACAGTGTACATGATTAAATCTCAGTCTAGCTCTCTTGCAAAATTATTTACAAATTTTTAAATATTATTATTGTTATTATTATACATGTAATTATAATTATTATTATTATTATTATTATTATTATTATTATTATTATTATTACATGTAGATTGGGTGAAACAGCTTTGTTAACCCTATTCGGACTGGGCTTTTGTGGTCTTTCTGACAGGGGAGGGGAGGGCTTGTAATAAACTTCCTAAAAGATTCTATTGTTGCAAAACAAATTGTTCTTGGACAAACCATAAAAATCCATTTTCTTCTTCAGCCACATAAAAAGATGACTTTGGAATGCCTCACTGAAGAAATACTATCCCAGTATAACAGACTACAAATTGTACCAATATGTTGTGGAATTTATGAAGAACAATGGGTTTCAGCCTGTGAACAGTACAACCACAAAAACAAGTACAAAGATGGAAAGTCCATGTTCAACGTAGATGTGACACATACCCTACATCATCCCAAACAAAAAATGACAATCATTAACAAAACAGTACGAAGTACAAATTTCAATGGAAAAGAGTGTCAGTTTGTCTTACCAGTGTCATCAAAAAACAGCCAGGTAAGATGTGAGCCATGCAAGCAGCTTTTGAGACAGTGTGTTCGCAAACTTTCTTACACAACTGCCTTCCATCCTTCTCTGCATTCAAAAACAAAACTGGCTTCCCTGGATCAGCAACAACTTATGTGAAAAGCTTTTCGTTTTGTGAAAGCTTTCCTGTCGATCGATGTTCTTTGGTCGTATGTATGACAAATTTATACAACCGTCTGAGCGCAAGTCATACTGTCTGAGGCAAGCTTCAAATGACACTCAAATGGACTGATCATTTTTACTGCTGATTCTTTAACATTATGTTCAATTAAAATGTTTTACTATATTAATAACCTCTTCTGTGGCCAAGTTTCACGTTTCTTCACGTTATCAATCACACAAAAAAGGCAATTTTACCGTGCGAATAGCCAGAATTTCCCCCCACTTATTTTCACCCGAGGGCACGGACCGAAACGCTTTAAATAAACTTTATGCACTATTTTTTCGGTTGTAAGTACAATCCACTTACCTCTCATTAAAGAAAGATGGTAGTTACACATTCCGATCCAAACACAACACCATTTGAAGCTGGAATGATTGGAAAAACCCGCTTGAAACAGTCGTAACTGCCTGAGGAAACGCCGCCATTTTCGAAAATGTTGTGCATTTGCGCGCTTCGCTCGTCGTGACGTCACGATGGCCAAGATCATCCCGACAGCCGAACTGACGAGTTCACCCCTCCCTCCTGGGCTAAAGGCAACTCGGAAATGGCCTATTGTTTTCACTGCGACCGCTGGGCAGAAATCAGGTTTCACCCGATGTCATCTAATGCCGACCTGACGACTTGACGTATAACCAGCGATGGCGGTAAATTTGGCATTTTGAAGGAAGGTGAAATGACTGCTGCTTGCAATTTCGTGTTTTTGGGCGAAAAAGTGCGTGAACTATTAGTTAAAAAAAGGAAAAGAAAGAAAAAAAGAGAAGAAAAGAAAAGAGAAAAAATATTGTTCACATGATTGGTCAGGACAAAAAAGGCGCGAAATTTTCGCGTTGTCGCGGTCGCAGTGTTTCTTGGCGTAGCTGAATGAAAACTGGTTCAAAGTTTAACCGCTCGACAAGGAGTGAATGAAGGAGCACAATTTTCGTAAAATTCCTTTGGTAATCACCTCTGGAATATGATATAGACTTGATGCTTTCTCAGAAAAGTTTCTGATCTCGTCATTACGGCTGTAGGAGCTAAAAAACGAGCAAGTTTGTAAACAACATTGATCGACTCAGCTTGTACTTCGATGTTTGAAAATTTGGTGCTGATGGAAGGGAATAAAAAGCCAAATCAACTACAGGTACAGTATGTGGCCCCTGGTCCGGCCGCGTCCGTGGTCCAGCCACTGCCGATTTTTATGTAATTTTCTGGCCGAAAACGAAGATTAAAAAAGAAAAAGATCAACAATCTCGAAAAGATTCATTTTTATTGAAACTTCGTTTTTTTTTGCCGGAAAATTACATAAAAAACGGCAGTGGCCGGACCACGGACGCGGCCGGACCAGGGGCCACATACTGTACGATGTTTTAACCGTTTCTTGTATCCTTTAGCTGTGAATTTTTGTACGCTGCAGTTCTTTCCGACTTTTCGCCGCTATGTTTAGGTTCGTAGCCGTGTGTTTGTTCAATTTGTTTTGATTCTGAATTGAACTTTTTAAGATACGAAACACTTGTAACTGAAACATTCTATGCCATTTTACTGTGTTTTAATTCTTGTAGTCACTACTCTGTCCCGTTCTTTGAGTAGACGAAAGCTCTTCGTAGAAACTCTCAACTGATTGTGTACGCTAAATTAATTTTAGCTTGGCAAAAGTTTCGGCATTCGCTGTTTGTTGTTTAAGAAATGGTCCGAGGTAAAATATTGTTGTTAACCTTTTTACTTAATGAAAGGTTGTATATCTCAATGATTTTTTTCTCGAAACTGTGATTCGTTATCAATGTGTTGAATTATAAAACTAGCATAAATATTGAGCTTGGGATGCCTGTTGCACAGATTGGCAGTATTATAGTTTGCGCAATATTGACAAAGGCACCACTTTCATTCCTGAACTGTGTGATGTTGCAAGTTTCGCGCGTTAAAACATATGTAAACTTTTTTTTTAAATAAAAGGCTTGTCGGCGATATTTTCTCTTCAAACTGTGCTTTGTGTTATCAATGTGTTGAATTATAAAACTAGCATAAATATTGAGCTTGGGATGCCTGTTGCACAGATTGGCTGCATGTATTCTGAGTCATTGAATGTATTACGTCAATGTGAGGCTAAACCTACACATTAAAGAGTATTATGGTCTTTTTAGGAACGGCCTAACTGTCGCGTTACCGTATTGCGACAAACAACGTCACTGGAAACCTCTGGCAACCTGAAAGTAACCGGTTCCACTGTAAATAGCCGTTGACAACGTTGTAACACCGTTGTAAACTTGCTTAGTGGAACCACGGCCATAATAGACCTTTTTCATAATGGCGGCCAATTTATTCATTCTGTTATATGTATGTTAATTAGCCCTATTGGCCTCGTTTTAGAGTAAAAATTCTTTCGAATTTTGCACGCGCTAATGAGGCCACTAGGGCTAATTAACATAGATATAAAAGAATAAATAACTCGCCCGCCATTATGAAAAAGGTCTATATCACAACATTTCTCAATGAGGTGCTTACTTCGTAAAATAATATAACACTGTTAAAAATAAAAGAACGCACGTAGATATTTTTGTCACATCAAGTTCCTTAATTTTGTTAAAATGAGTTTGGTAAAAAAAAAAAAAAGGGAATGCTTCTGATGAAATGAGTGGTTGCCATGTCAGTTGTTAATATTGAAAAAAAAAAGGAAGTGTTAATATCATCTATGATTTGCATTTCAACTCAATCGACTAATAATATACATAATTGAAGAATTGGTTATGAAACCTTACGAATTTCAAAGGCAACAAAATTTCAAGATGTAGCAATCACTACAACAGCGCACAATTATTTGTTCTGACGTTCAAATAATCCGGCTAACGAAAACGTTTGGATAAACAGTTGGATAATTTAACGAAAACGGGTTTTTTTGGGATATTTGCCGCAACACAGTTGAGAATCTCTAGCGGTGGTTTCACCACCGTCAAGAAAAAATCTTCTAACATGACACAAGCGAGTAGAGATTGTACGAGATTTTTAAAAACGAAATGCGATGATTCCTTGTAAACAAGAAAACCAATTCATTTGGCAAACGATTCCAACCCTTGGTTTTGTACAAATCATAATTTCGATATAAAAAGAAGGGATATTGTGATCGAAGAATTGTTTAACACAAAAAAGTAAGCGCATTATTTCTCATCAATGTGTGATTTGTTTTAGATTGAAAAATAACAGTGTTTTTAAATGACACAAAATAAATATATTATTCTTTTAGTCTTCTTCGCATTACTAATAAATAATTAACTTCACTTTGCAATATTGAAAATTAAGAAGTATTCCAAATACGATTAGCAATTCGACACAAAAAAATATAAATTTGTAATCAACAAAACCAGCGCCATATAACAAAACTTCTTTGACAGTCGTATCACCAGGGTGTGTCCGGCTGTTTTCCAACTCAAGACAAAAAAAAATTGATTTTTTAGTTTTCCTTTTTGAATTATTAATCCTAATAACTTGGCAACTTCAAAAAACAAGGAGTTCACTATTGAGATAAGCATTATCAACAGTACAATGTTTTCTTTAGTATACGAGATATAACCATAGAACAACCAAGCTTACACGTAGTTCTTGAACGAGAGATGCAATCAATGTCTGTTTTAAAGCTCTTTGGTGTTGCACTTGGGGTCTTCATCATGGGCCTTCTTTATAAAGGTGTTTTCGGAGGTACGTAGCTTTCTTTTTAATACTAGTAGGAAGTTGGTGTGTACCTTTTAGGGGGTAAAATTAAATTTCCAAATGTTTGCACTTTCTTACCTTATCAAAAAACTTGTAACTAACTAGCTAGTCTATAATCAAAGACCTGTAATAAAAATATCCGATCCGGTCTTATTGGAGATAACACAGGCGCACGAGCCAGATGGACAAAACACGCATAACCCCTAGAAGAAACATGAAGAAAGATACTGGCTGAGCTTATATATAGACGTATGATTTGTTGAAAACTTTCAGTAGAAATACAAAAATTATGGCGATACGAGTCGACGTTTCAATGTATCTAACATCATTATCTAGTAGAGAGTGACAAAAAGAAAAGATGACTGATTTAAATTAGTGAAAACAGTTAATTCAAATTCCTTCGTTTGAGTTCTAAGTTATATATGTGGATAACTTAGCGCAGGTTATGTGAATAACTTAAAGCGGATGGAGTCTGATTGGCAAGTTCTGAGGTGGTTTTAGTTCTTTGATTAGATGAATCTCATGAATGAGGCAGTCAAATGTATTTCGGCACTTTTTTTAAGTCCTCGATTAATTAACTGTTTTCACTCATTTATAGTCACCTTTTTTCCTTCTGTCGACTCTCTACTTGATAATGATGTACTGGCTGGATTGTCAACAAGAAACACAAAACAAACCCAACATGTACTTAGCGGAATTGCGAATACTTTTTTACGGGCAGAAAGGTCACCCCGCTATATGATTTCAGTAACAAACTATGCTCTTTCAGCCTCTTTCAATGTTTAATTGCATACAATGAGACACAGCATTCCTATGTAATGCAACGAAAAGGGGAAAGGGTGAGTCGGTGTTAAAACGAAAACCGTGTCTGCTACTGTTCCTTGGTTTTATGTTAATTATTATTTCGGTCGCTTACGAGAGCATCCAATTACAGAGTTTTACTAACAATTTAAGTAAACGGGGTTTCGTAAGGGTGCGTGATCACTGAGGGGAGTTTGGTTGTTTATGAGACGGTGATCGCAAAGAGAGCTTCAAGGTGAAAATATCAAACACGACAAAGTCGAGTGTTTCATGTAAATATCCAAATACCGAGAAGTGGGTCGAAACCACTTCGAGGTGTTTGGATACCTGATGAAACACTCTTTCGAGTGTTTGATATAGCTTCTAAAACTGATCATTAAATGTGGAGAAAACGAAGGAATAAAATCGCAAAAATCTATGCTAATTAAGACCGGGGACCAAACCTCCTTCACGGCAGTGATTTCCTTTGTGTTCTCGTCATGAATTATTAATGAGTTCGAGAAGCTTCATCAAATACTCGAAATAGTGTTCCATCAGGCTAGGTGTGCAAACAACTCAAAGTCGTTTAAAGAAACCTAGCCTGCGAATACAGCCGCCTCTCATCTCTCCCGGCCGCTAGCGCATCTCTAATCAGTGGATGACACGATTTGTTTCGTTAACTCTCATTCAGTGGATGGCGATCGAGAAAATAAAGATATAAAATCGCCATAATGAAGATCGGATTTTCAAACCGCCGTCACGCTTATGATTTTCTTTGTCCAAACGCGATGAATTATTTCTGAGTGTGAGAACTGTTATTCCTCCAGTTGAATCTCTAGTTGTTTTACCCTCTTGTGTTTGTTTTCTGCCGTACCACAGAACCCTGCTTAACAAAGGTCTTTGTAAATCCTGTCACCAACAAGGCACTAATAAATCATGTGATAAGTTCCCCGACTGTGACGTCAGTGGAAGTTTGCGAGATAAAATGTTTCTTAGATTTCAAGTGTGAGTCGTACAACTTTGGACCAAAGGAGGGTGGCGGTCACGTTTGCGAGCTTAGTAACTCTGACGCTATAAGGGATCCACTGGACTGGACTACAAAACAAGGATTTATTTACCGTGGGACCAAGGTATGGGATGTATAAATGTTATAACAATGGTGTTTTTAACAATTAAAGCAACAATTCTCAGTTAACGCGCGCGCGCCAAAGCTAAGCATATTCTTGCACTTTCAAGACACTTTGAAAAAAGTTTAACCAAAATTGTCCGCCAAACATGAAAAAATGTTTCTACTTAATAGAAAACAGTTTTCAATTGTTTATTGTTTGATAAAAGGAATTCGATGAAATAAGCTCGTGAGCGGTCCATCTTAGCAGTCCGTATTGCAAATTTGGACCGCTCAGGGAACCAATCAGAATGCTCCTTTTTTATCGTGGACCAGTTTGCCACACAATAATAATATATCGATAAAGCCGCGTTCAGTCGTGTATTAGAGATTTCCAATTCACAGATACAAACAGCAATTTGGCACAAATACCGACACGCGGGAACATGCTTCAATCAAAAATATTGTTAATAACTTTATAAGAGACATCATTAAAATATAGTTATATGTCATTTAAACGATAATATATTAGGAAGGCAACAATCCGTGTCATGATTGTATAGACCATAAAAAAAAAACAGCAAAAGAAAGGCAGAGTTCCTTCGTATATATATTTTAGCAGCCGTCTACTGCATAACGCTGCACAAAGAAAAACACTTACATGTATTTTCCATATGATCTTATTCCTTTTTGATGATTACCAATAAAAAAGTCAATGGAGAAATATAAACTAGTTCGCTACAATTCTTCCTTTCGTAAACAAGCGATGCCATTTTAGCTACACTTAGAAAATTTTTCACCAATTATCGAATTATTTTTATATCAGAAAAAGAAAAATGCAATTAATTGCCTAGAATCGAACCCTGAACTTCTGCATGCTAACATCCCTCCTTCGCCACTAGACCACTGGGTTGATCCGGCAAACCCAAGAAAAATTTAAATACAATAGGTGCTTTTCTTAATGATACATCTATAACCTTAACCCTATCCCTAAATCTAACCTAATCGCGAATCTAGCTTAGGTCTAATAATCGCTTTACCTAAACCCAGTTTTATCTAATAATGATAGGCTACTTTCATCCCAATCCAGGCATAAGCTATAGAGAAATGGCATCGACCATTACAAAAGGCTGGGTTACTAATGCATATTAATGATGGCATCGACCGTTAAAAATGGCATCGCTTGTTTACGAAAAGGAAATCGGCTTCGCTACTATTAGTGCCAAAACCTATAAATAGGAAATTACAGCCTTATTTTATAAACCACTGTGCAACCTGGAGATGATGACCTGTTATGGATTGCTAGCAGTTTTCGTCAGTTGATGTTTATAACCTGTTTAAGCCACTTCAAAAGTACAATGTGGAGACGCACTGGGATAGCGTTAATTGGAGGCCCAGTCTTGTTGTTTCCTTAAAAAGAATCTTTGCCCAATATTGTCTCTCTCCACCTGATTGTATGAATGGGTACCGAAGAAGTAATGTTGGGGTAACCTAACCCTGCGATGGACTAGCAAACCCTGACTCTGTTTATGGGCGCTTACCATTTGTCAGAACTGTAAATCAGTATTATGCCATTATTTATCAGAACTGGCCAGCCAGACCGGTCAATTTGGAAATAGTATGCAACCTTATAATGGACTTGTACGAACAAGTCTCCAAAATGCCGCAGTCTAGTATCAAACTGATCGGCTGGCCGGCGAATTCTGACAAATGGTAAGCGCCCTATGACAAACTTTTTGTACTTCCCCTACCCTGAAATAACTTAATAATCTATGGTCGATAACGATATTGTCGGGCTCAAGGTCGGACTGCAGAATATGTCAGGGAAACTTAAGGGTACTTATGTACTCTGTCTATGACCGTGTCGAGTCAAAACACAACACCATAGTTTAAAACTCGAGATCGAAAAACTATATGCGGCACAACTTCGTATATGATCACTACAAGCCTGAAGTGCTTTCAGAAAGTCCTTGGGCTTAATATGTCATGTAGATGCTGTTAAGATCAAAAATGTAAAAACTTAAGGTAAACAATAACGATCGATTGTTTGATTTCTTTCAATAGAATCCTTGTGCAAATGTTCAGTGCCCTGTGCATGCACGATGCCACTCGGACTTCGAAAATGACACACATGCGTGTGTTTGTCTGTCAGGATTTACTGGCAACAACTGTGAACCAGGTATGTTTATTGTCAGTACTCTTTCCTCTCTTTTCTTTCAAAGGCAGTTAGTAAACAAAGGCTCCTATACGACAACTCGTGAATATGGAACGCTCTTTGAATACTTTGTGGATGGCGGAACTGGAGTCATTTGTAAAAGATCAAATAAAGCAAATTTTGTTTCGAAAAAGATGAATTAAAAAACATGTCTTAGAGTCACAGAAATATGCATTGCGTGAAATGAGAGAGAACTGGATGACGAAATGCGTTAAATTTGTTGTGAGCTCAGGGGAAAGTACCGTGCATTGCGGAAGTAAGCAAATTTAATACATTACGTCATCCAATTGTCTCTTATTTCAAACAATGTGTATTTGTGTCTTGTTAAGACATTTTTTTAATTCACCGTTTTCTAAACAAGGTTTAGTTTATGTCCTCGAGCCCGCGAGTTTACTCGCAGGCTACATAATTAAAAAACAACATTTACCGTGCTTTTGCGTGTTCCTAACTCTGGAAAAATCCATTTGAAGTCAGCAGATCGGTTTTAGTTTTCCAGAGCGCGGAACCTTACAAATAAAAGCGCGGAATTACAAATAAAAGTTACAGCCGATCGAATGAAAATTTGCCACACACCAACACATTGATCATTATAATTCGTTTTGCGCTTGCGCGCATTCACGAGTTAAAAACGATACTTTAAATTGGGAGCTAGAATGTTTGCAGTTCATAACTACAAAGTAGCCAACCTAAAGTTAACAAAATAATATGTTTAAAAGAGTCTTTTAAATCATGTCATAAAGACAAGCTAAATGTCAATTAAATTGAAGTTATTTATTTCTCTATAGACGCCTCTACAGCTCCACCCGAAATCCAAGTGACTTGTTTTATTGGTGCTGATAATCTTAATGAAGAACTCGGTGATTTTACCAATGAAATTAACTGGGATAACACAGATGAAGTTGTTAAGAAGTGCGCTAAGTTAGCCCACGCCAAAAATTACAAGCTTTTCGCGCTGGGCAAGAATGGTCTGTGTTTATCCGGAGCAGACATGAAACACGAATATCACCTAAGCGGTTTTGGTGGAGCGCATTGTCGAGACGGGATTGGAATGGATAACAGTATTTTTGTATATTCCTTCGGTAAGTACTGCCTTCTCAAAAAGTTATTTATTCGAAAATTTTCCCCGTTCTTACTTGTCTTAAAATATCTACAGAGAGACACTGAAACACACATTCAACACATGATCGTTTTTGTTACCCGAATACAACACAGCGATAATTACTAAATGGTTAGTTTTTTTATGATAGGACTTAAAATTCTTATCATTCAGTAGTAAATAGCATTGTTTGGAAATAGATGAAACCCTTCTGCGTCCATATTTTTCCATAGACCCTGTGCCAAACCTTCAACCACTTGGGTGTTATAACGATAGTACCAATGATCGAGCTCTGCCAGTACTCTACGCTAACGTTCGAAATCAGATCAACTGGACCAAAATGGAGCTGACAGTATACCAATGCGCACGGGTGGCCCACGACATAGGATACGAATACTTCGCCGTTCAGTATTACGGCGAGTGCTACAGTGGAAGGGATGCTGGCAACAGTTATGCCAAATATGGGAATATTACTGCGGAATGCTGGGAGTTTGACGAACAAATTGGATTTGCGGTGGGAAAAGAGAAGTCTAATTTTGTCTATTGGATAAAGTAGCTTGGTAAGATTAAAAAAATTATGCAATAACAGCAGCAGTATAGTATCAAATTTTCTAGTTTGTCGGAAGAAGAAAAAGAAAAGGCGAGCTAATGGTTTTCAGAGGAAAACCTCCGATTTTTTAGACATCCTTAACCTACTTCGGACCAAAATATAGCAATTTTCATACTCTATTTTATCCATAGCTTTTCTCTTTCCTTACTTTCCCAAAATGGCAAAAATGCCCTTCGAAGAAGACGTTCTTCTTTTCCTTGCAAGCAAATTAAACTAACGATTGCACGAGAGGGTACGAAGGACCATACCTATTTGGTTGATAAAGAGAGAACCTGCCTCCTCCCAAAAATCTGCAATGCAGCTTTACTTCTGGCCTCTACTGCAATATTTGCCATAACTGAGTATGAGTTTTCGAAGTGGAGCAGGCGGACATATAAAAAATGTACGGATTTCTCTGACGAGACCTTCGTGTTGTTCCCATAGTCATTCTAGATATGTTCGTCACTGTTTTCTTGATAAAAAACGTATATTTTAAAATATACGAAACTAGTTGACATTCAAACTGAGTTATTTTTTTTAATTTAACTTTTAACAGGATATAAAGACGGCAGCCAGAAAGAAAACTCATTGAAGATTTCACTTCTACCAAGACCTGATAATTCAAATTTAATTTTCTGCTATAAAGGGGCTATGTTAGGAGAATTTGGATGTTTTTGGTCAAAAGCTAAGTGTGGAACAATTATTGGACAGTACCTTGACTCATGCATGCAAATACTTCTCTGTGAAAATGAAGAGGTCGTAAACGGAGAACAAACTATATTCACTTTTTCATCAATTTTGCAAAGACGCGCGGGGAAAGGCTTGAAAAGTTTAGCCTCAGTTTTAACTTGCAATCCGTTTTCATCCTGCTCATCCGAAGCCATAGATAACTGTTTATAGTTTTAGTTGACTGACACGGACCATTAGTTTTAGGTTTCCTTTTATACAAATATGTTTTGTGCCTTTTCAAAATGATGTTCAAACTTATGGCATGGTCCCTTTAACATTATGACGTTTTATTGACATGCTACGGTTAAACAGATTGAATGCATGCAAATGACTTATTACAGTAAATGTAGTTACGCTGTTGCAGAGGAATATCCGCACCGCCCCTCGGGAAAAATCCATATAGGGAAATAAAGCTTAGCGTTGTTTGTGCTATCGGTCTGGTTTGCTTTTGGCGTCGATGAACGAAATCATTAGCTGTTATGATTCTCTTTATTATCAAATTAATCACACTGCACATACACATCACAGGCTATGTATTGAAGGTTAATGTTTTAAAGATGTTGTAACACCGCAAAGACCCATAGCGGAAGGGGGGAGGGGGTGCAAACAACTCTCCCCTCCCTGTACCACCACGGTGGGGGTATAAGTTTAAACATTCAGGAGGTCCTAAGTTTAGGACAAAAGTTATAGATGTCATACAATAGGTCTTTGTGAATACCAGTTATTCCCCGAGTTATATCTAGGATGCCTTCGTGAATACGGCCCCTGGAATACGCCATTTTATGGGAATTACCCGCCATCTTGAAATAGGGTAAACATGGCTTGAAATACGCTGTCTGTACGATAATAATTAAATAATATATTATAATTATAATAAAAACCTTCCCAGCACCCTTTGCACCAGAAAAATTTTCGATGCCAAATAACTCTGTCAATTTTGAGTGAATGAGGATACTACACCACGTGCTATTTGCACCTACCATAAAATACCTATTTTAATTGACTGAGTGCGATGACGTCATCAGTCACGTGACTATGCCCCAAGTGCCTTTCAACGATTTTTAGGAACATGCTTTGATGAATGCAAATACAGCCAACGTGGCAAGGAAGGCATTCACTTGCATCATTTCGTCATGCCGGGTTTGGTTCTGGATTTTCAAAATTAAGGGGGCTATACACATGAGCAAATAGGGGGTCTGGGGACTAGTATCTTTGTATGCATGTATCTTTGAAAGGGTGAAATGCAAAGTTAAAAAATTTTGCATGTTGGTAGATATAAGTCTAAAAATAAGTTTTTTATCAACGTCATTAGTATGACGTCATGAATCACGTGACCAGAACGCACGGAAGTTGACTGATTTTTGGCCCGGTTCCGGTTCCAGTTCCGTTTTTATTAACTTAAATAAATCCCCGTTTTTCCACCCAGTTAAAATTTATGCCATTTTTGTGTATAAAAAAGGCCATTATTACTCCTCCAGTAAAACTGAGTAAAAATGAAGGTGACGAAAAAAGTTTTACTCCTTGGAAATCCATCCTTTCCTGATCCTGTTCAGCGACTTTTCGGTTTAAAACTATAAACAAATCTGCATAAGTGGTTTTTATCTTACCTCTTACCAATGGCGTTGGCAGTTTTTCTGTAGCATTTTTCTTTCATACCGATCAGGGGTTAAATTTTTTCTTCCCCACCCTCCCCAGTCCCCCGCTCGGGTTTGCAGGACATGGTCAGCGGGAAGACTGGTTCGAGTTTGAAAACGTGGGCACGTCAGTCACGTCAGCCCGCGTCAGCTAAGAAAATATTTCATTTTTTTCGTCGACACAATCGTGTTTAGCGAAAAGTACGTGGTTTGCGAAATTGTCTTGCAAACTGCTCTTTTCGTTGTCAACATATGGAATAGCGGAAAGAAGGTCTCAGAGTTAACATTAGGTCACATTTGTGGCCTCGAAACTGCGTAGTCCGCAACTCCTGTTCCGGAGAAAGCCAACAACAAAAGCTAAGTGACTTGTACTTTAACGTTAAGTCCAAGAGTGCCTTTTGCCTTCTAGGTGATTGATTAACATTTTGTATTTAAAACTGTGTAGTACGTGTGCAGAACTGATTTACAATTTGAACTGATTTACAATTAAGCGTAATTTTAGACGTAATTTAGCGAAGCTTATATTTGTTTACAAACAGAGCGAGCAAGCGGTGAGGACCAAAGACTCAAGCGGACGTAGAGCGGTGGACTAAATTATCAGCTCGGTAAGTTTAAGCTTGAGCTTATGTTAATTAAAGCATTTAAACGGTTAATATTTAAGATTAACGAGCGGTTTATAGTCGCTTTATAATTTAGTGGCAATTTCCGAAGTTAATCCATAGATAGTAGTAAGCTAATAAGCTTGCCGCCAACATGTTTATTCGTTTACCGGTGTTACAAAGTGGTTTTCGCTGCACGTTAATTCACTGCATGCCATATTTCGTGCAGTCGTTTCGCTACATCTTGTGTTGTGCTGTAACTTTTCCTAATGGTAATATAATGATAGCACCAGTAGCGTCGATAATAATTCACTGCATGCCATATTTCACAATGTTTCATGCAGTCGTTTCGCTCCACCTTGTATTTTCCTAATGGTACTTTTCCTAATGGTAATATAATGCTACAAGCACCAGTAGTGTCGACAAATTGAGCATTATGCTCACTAGTTTTCTGTACAGTTTACAGCCAGATGTAAGCATATGTGATAGGAAGTTTGTGCCAAACATTTTCACCCTTATGATAATGTGTACAATGAATGAATTAATATCATCTGAGAGAATGTGATCATCACCTTTGTTCATTCTCTTTTGTTATTACTTGTGTGACAAAAGTAAAAAAATAAAATAAAACTAGTAGTAATCATGGATTAAAAGAGTGTGTTCGTTTGTTAACAGCTGAAAGAAGTAGTATTGATGTCGATTTTTGCCCTGCTAAATGTTTTTGTTTACATTTAGCCGCCACTTGAGAGTGCAATCAACTCACAAACATTTTGCTTTAGTGTTATTGTTGTGATTCAGAAGAAACAGCGTGACAGCTTTGTTACTTTTTTATAGAGACCTATTCCAGTTGCATTAACTCAGCTATATGCAAATATATATGGAAAATTCTACTAAAGTCATAAGCGAATAACATTGAATATTTGACATACAGGACATGCAAGCAGCAGCACAGATGATGTGATTCAAACATAAGCTTACTCGCTCGATCTTCGATAAATCTGAACAAAATCATATTAAACAAATCAAATTTTATTTAGTGAAATAACACATAAACTTACATACACTGTAGTCGTGAGATCCTAGCAGTGATAAAGAAAACAAGGACCGTCGATCCTATTTATAGATTGACGGCGTTCATATTTAAAAACAATTTCGTCGCCCTGAAATGTTCGTAGTCAATTTTGTCGTCAAACTTCTGCCAGACTTCATTTCACTTGCCATATGATAAAAAGCAGTCAATTCTCAACTAATTTTCCAGCCGTTGAAAAGGGTAAAGTTGCTTTTATATGCGCTATATAGACCTACAAAAAGCGAACACTTTGTGACATTGCAGCCACGAGCAGGTACCAGTCTTTGACTGAAGTGTGCAATAAAGGTGAACGTTAATGCACGTGACATAATTCAAGATGGTGCCGAAAAGGTACACGAACGATGAAAAAAATGAACAACAAAAAGATCTCCACTTGGTATCACAGGACACCCAAGATTAGGATGCGTTCTCCTAACATCGAACCCAAAAATCACAGTTATGCAGCAACTGAAGGAGTTGCAATTTGAAGCTAAATCATACTTGTGATTTCAATGTTGAGATATCTGTTTACGGTCTATATTTCAGTTTTTGTTCTCAATTTGCTTTTGCCATTCATCGGAAATAATTTTAAGATTGGTTCCGTTTGGTGCTTCAGTTACGATTCTTACTAGCCCAAATGGCTAGTGAAAGCAACAATCCACTAGCCAAAACTGAATTTTTACTAGTTGGCTAGTTGGCTACCGTTAGTCTTGAGTCCTAAATTTATATATTTAATAATGCCCAATCTTGCAGCATGTGTTCTTTCTACAATATTTTTACAAGCAGCTGGTAGAAATAATTAAATTTCTAAAGAGACACAATGTAATGGGAAAGTTTACTGATATACATGTATAACAATTAATGCTATACGCTATAATTAATGGTGTAAAAGACAGTAAAATTTTACTGTTTATGTGCCAATCAATTTGAACCTTCAACATCCCTTTCCCCTCCCTCTCTCCTCGTGGGCAAACCCTGGGCATTTTTGCATCTGGTGAGAAGAGAATTTGACACGAAAGGCCCTTGTGAGACTCCAGCAGAATAGATGTGGTCACCATACATGTAGTTTAATGAGATGGATGAGTGTTTTGTAACATAAAGGGCTCTCTAAAGCTCATTAGAATTATTTTTTTAAAGTATACATGTAGAATGCAATAACTAAGTAAAATCGATAAAATAACAGTTTGTAGATTTTGTCGCTTGAAATAGTGAACAGGAATTGAAGAAGTGAATTGCCAGTCAATGTGTTGAAAGTGAAGGTCACGTGCTGAAAACACCCTTAATTTTAGCTTTAAGTGTTAATAACTCAAAAATGAGTCGGTGAACCCCATTTTTTATTGTCAAATTTTGATCAGTAGGATAAGAGGTAACTTTTGGCAAAGTTTAAAAAAATTCTGTAGGTGGGGTTCAGAGCCACCAAAAATGATAACAATGTGTTCACCAATCATTGGGATTCGTTTGATATCATGATTGTAGCATCAACTGATAAAAGTGGTTATAATGACCCATCAAATTGTAAGTCTTGAAAAGTGCTGGAAACTGTTGGGAGCCACCTTAAGATCAGGAAACTGCGAAAACAGACACTCATCAATAGTTTCTTTTTTCATACCTAAGGACATTGTGTTTTAGAAAATAACTGCATGCACTACACATAAAATGTGTACTTTTTCTGTTCTGTTCACCCCCGAAACATGGGGGATTGAGTATGTTACTGTTTTTATATAGCTTACATCAGTTCATGTGACAGCAATGTGAGAGCTTTACAGATTATGTACATTTATTTAGCCACAAGTCTTTTAATGTTTTTTTTCCCTGTGATGGATAACACAATTACAAGTGGTCTTAAAAGCTTCAAAAGACATGTACTGGTGCATGATAAGCCCTCTAGTGTACTATTTTGTTTTCAACCTCCTGTAAGCGGACACCTCCCGTAACCCGACACCTCCCTTAAGGGGACACTTCCCGTAAGCGGACACTTTCCCTTTATCCCGAGGGTGTCCGCTTACAGGAGGTTTGACTGTATACATTGTAATTTAATTTGATGCACTATTTAAACTCCAGACAATTATTTCCTAATAATGAGTTTTATTCCTAAATTTGTCTCCTAAGACATGTCCAAAAAAGACTTCAAGGACAAATCAAATTGGATATTAAAGGTACATGTACATGTCAAGTCTGCCTTTTTGTCATTTTGGACATGTGACCTGAAAAAGCTGATCCCCAGTCCAATTTGGACTACCCTGGTGAACCCCAGTCAGTGGACACAATGTTTATCAATAATTGAACAGCACCTCGTAGCAGATGCAATAATCAAATGTCACATGGTATAGTAAGGTCTGTTGTACATGTAGTTGTTTAACTTGCCAGTACTCTAAATAAATATACATTTTAGGAAGTGCATTTTTTTGTAAAGATTCAATGTCAGTTCTTAATCAGCCCTTCTGGCAGGCTGCTAGTAAAAAGTATTACGCTGTCTTGAAGTGTCTTCATCGACTGAAATTTGTTATAACATCATGAACCATTTGGAGAATGGGCCAAAAAATTAATATTGACTCAAGGTAAATAAAAATGGTGACACTGATTGCTGACTTCATACACAGTGTATTTCAAGATGGTTTAGACAATTAATGTAACTTATATAAATGAAACAAAACCAAGCTTAACTCCTACAGGACGCGCCCTATAATCACCGTTCCTGAGTGCACGATGACGAAAAAGATTCGGAAAATTTTGCGTTATTTTCAATCCCCCCCAAATTTGGAGGGTAGCGTGACTATACTCTAGGCCAATCACTGAGCGAGTTTGAGCCGGACAGCTTACCGTTCGTCTACATGAAGTTGTTTACAAAAAACCATCAAATTTATTTGAAGCGAACCGAAGCGGCGAAGAAGTTAAGATCCTCCTGTGTCGACCTAAACGAAGTTTTGGCGCTTGAAAAATGGATAACTGCGACAATGGATGAATTTCAAGCAATAAAGAATCTGAAATTGATCAGTTCTAGCGAAGAATCGATGTTATTAACTTTGAAAGTGGAGCGGTGTTTTAACACGCGGTCTTGTGTAAACATGCGGTCCGACTGTAAGGTAACTCAAAAGGCAATTGTGATATTTAGACGTGATATTTACCTTTGAAATCTGGTTATTGCTTCGAATAAATGTCTTGGCTTACTTTAGGAAAGATATCTGGCAAATAAAATGGTTTTTGAACCGAGAGGAAACCAAAATCGAGGCGCGATGTGAGATCTTTTCTTATCACGTATCGTGTTTGCATAATTAATTAGGTCAAATTACATGCACGAAAATTTCATTTGCACGCAAGTGGATTCCTCTGTATGGATTTACATTGGGAAGACCCTGGTGGTCAATATAACAAGAAACTTTTTGCTTTTAACTTTTTTCTTGTACTACCCATCAGTTTGAACTAATATACTTTTTTGTCAAAATTTATTGGCAATTGTGGAATAGTTATGCTAATTAAATGCAACATTATGGTATATTTTTTCAAAAAAAAATTTTTTTTGGAAAATTTATTTACTACCCTTTCATATGAGATGTAGCTTTCCACACAAATGTAAATACCTTTTGAATAATGTTGCCCATTTTGACACTTTTTTGCTCAGTCCTGCAAGAGTTAACTTACAATGTTGTCTAAATTTTTGTTATAGTTATGTTTTTGTCTTGCTGAATAATATGGCTCCCAAATGCAGGGTTCGTGAAATGCTCAACATACACGTACCGGATTCAGCTTTAATATATGAGATTTAATATATGGGTACAGATGTCCCTCAGTCGTAAACTTTTCACTTCCACTGGCCAGTGTATTATGTGTTAAAAGATAATTGCTGTTATTGAATAAATGGTGTGACTTTGAGTATAACACATGCTGCACGTGAGTTACCCGGTAAATAATTTTATAGCAGAGTGTACATGTGAGCGGATGTTATATAACGTATGTTACTTGTGAGTTCATATGATTTGGTGCATATTTATGTCATGCAAAAATGTTTAAAATATTATAAAATATGTTTGCTCTTCAATTCTTGGACTTCAAACTTAGTGTGATGGAAAATTACATGTATAACTGATCTGTGGATTTCAAAATAATGGATTTGTAGCATTTAGGGGAAATGTCACTGTATTGCTGTCATTGCTTGCTCATCCAGTTTTGTTGTTCACACAATGGATGTTTCTGTCATCCTAAGATGTGTTAATTACCACAGTGACGTTGCTAAATTACAAAACGTCAAGAACAACTAAAATTATACTTACATTGTTTCGTATTTAGGAGATGCATGGCTCTTAGAGCCCTTTCATTGGACTGTGCATTAGGGGATTCCCTCTGTCCTCCCATATAATGCTTTCGCTATAGCTTGGTAATAAGTAACTCATGTCAGGGCCAGGGTAGTGTTTAAACTAGCCACAGTGTGTATTTATGGTAATCAGATGTCCCCGGATAAATAAATGACTTAAAAAAAATGAATGCAAAAAAATGGAGGTGACACCAACTTTTATTTTGCAAAGTGAATGCAATGGCTCACAGCTGTTCATGTGGTTAGTTTTCTTCCTCTGTGCGCGGGCTGAGTTGCATGATGTATCATGGCATTGTGACATGAACTGTATGTGCAGTAAGGATGCACATAAACAATAAGTACGAACATGCTTAAATTAAGTTTTCTATTTCATCAGACTGCTGAAGAGGCATCCCTTGGTATATTCAGTATACGCATAAGGTGGATTTTCTACAACGACTGAAACAGTGAATGGAATTTTTTACAATGACTAAAATATTTTCAATTAATATTGATACTGTCTGTTTGTAAAAAGCATTGTAATGTAAATATCTGACCTTCCCTTTAAATCATTAAAGGGTCATTCTCAACCAGGGTACATTGCTTTCTGAAGTTCTGTTTGTGGCCATTTTTGGGTGCTGGGAAAATGGCCACCCAGTGATTATTGCAAAAATTTAAGGTTGTATTGAGGTACATGTACATTGAAACATTGCCAAACTGGATTCCTTTCTTTCTTAAAAACATGAAAACAAAATAGTAAATTAAAGTAATTATAAACAAAAAAATTTGAAGAGCTGTCAAAGTGATTTAGATCACTCGATGGATAGGACATTCTTCTTAGTGAATTGGTTATATACATGTACATGTACTGTTTGATCATCCCCAGATCATACAGAATAGAGAATTTAAGCATCATGACAACGTTCTTACTTTTTTCAAAAGCTTTGTCATCTTCCAAGTGAATGTACACTGGTTGATATGGGGAAGATATGGAAAGTGACAATAGTTTTTATAATAATGACCAGTACATTTTGTCAAATCAATAACCTTTTATGTGTATCAGAAAGTCTTTTTAATGTATTATCATTTAAATTTAAATAAATATATATTTTTTCAAATACTGCTGTATTATAAATCAATGTAAATGGTGTTATTATGCAACATACATGTAGCATTTGACATTGCAAATATGCACCAAAACAATGCAAATACAATGTATGATACATTATTATTTGACAGCATTCTAGAGTGCAAATATGCATCAAAACGAGTGCAAATATGACATTCTTCTGACCGTGCACTAGCAAAAACAGCTTCAAAAACTTAGTTTTAGGAGGAGATTTCTGTCGTAATCGGTATAATAAACAATAATTATTATTCAATGAAAAGTTGTGCAATACGGCTGGGCATTTTTACTCGTCAGTAAATACTCAGCCGTATTACACAACTTCACGCTGAATAACCTCTATTTACTCTTAAGGGTCAGCGCATTTTTTTTTGCTGCCCCCTCAAACTATATAGTTAGTATGAACCCTCCCAACACCACAATTACATGTAGCACCTTTGAAAAGCAGGCCATGTGGTGTACACATGTTTATTTACGGGATTTACTTGAACGGCGCAGATTTTTCTTCAACGTTGTTGAAGTTCTTTTCTGGACTATAGTCTACGGAATATGTTAAAATTGTTACTAAAAATGTGGTTGTTGTTCATCGCGGTGTGTAAGATAGGTAAACGCTTTTTTTTATTCGTTTGTCTCACGATGGAGTCACTTTTAAGATGTTGATCGCGACGTTTCGACTGCTATTACTGCTAGTTTTCATCAGGCGATGAGGTCGATTGGTTATGTGTCGCTTATGTAGCACGTTGGCTTATTGCTATTGGTGCATTTCGATCCTCATTATTATTCCGAAAAGATGTTGTTCCCTCTCCGGTCCGATTTGATATCGGTCGGCTGTTGTGCTTCTTGATTGTAGGCCCCGGGGGGGACTCCCATATGTGGTCGGGCGGGGTGCTCGTCGGGAAAAAAAAAGTGGAACCCTAAAAGTTACCAAAGTGGGCGTGGTCAACCAGAATTTTACCCCTAAAAGATACCATTTTTTTACCAAATATGTGCTCGAACAATGCGCCTACAGTGCTGGAAATAAATAGATCTGACTATACATGGGCTCGAATTCCAGCTACGATCAGAAGGAACACGGGAAGGCACTAGCGACTCGTCTTTCGCCAGGAACACCCTAAAAGATACCATTTTCTGGGAAAATAAGTTTTTTTCATCATATACCCTAAAAGATACCTAGATCCCGAATTTTAACCCCTAAAAGATACGACGAGCACCCCCACCCGACCACATACTATCGATCTCAGACGTCCTTGGACAAGGGATTTTTTTCGGCCCGCTTCACGAGCTGTTGATTTCAGTCTGCGGTTAAAAAAATGTCGTCACGTGATGACATTTTTTCAAAAATGTTGATCACGTGACGCCATTCGGTTACTCGCGCCAAAAAGAAAACCGGCAAAGTGATCAAAGATGTTGGGGAGTAAAACCGGCCGAAGCTATCATCCAGGGAAAGCTTTGTCCAATGACATAAGAAGCGGAATAATAGATACGATAGTACAGGCCGGTGGCGACTTTACTACAGGTTTCTTTATGGGTAATTACAGTGATGTGGCAAGGAAATTTAACGTGAGCAGACAAACCGTTAAAAACGTCTGGGATAATTCACGGCCGTGGGAAGTCGAAATAAAGCATCACGTGATCAACATTTTTGAAACCGCAGAGCCAAAAAAATGTCATCACGTGACGACATTTTTTTAACCGCAGACTGAAACCAACGGCCCGTGAAGCGGGCCGAAAAAAATCCCTTGTCCAAGGACGTCTGAGATCGATAGTATGGGAGTCCTCCCCCCGGGTTGTAGGCATCCACGCTTCGGGAATTTCAATTCCACTATCTCTGTTGATGTTATTAGGATGAAGTCTTATGTGGATGGCCTCTTTAACTCTACGGGTGTACCAGTGTGGGTAATAGCAGTCGAAACGACGCGATCAACATCTTAAAGTGACTCCATCGTGAGACAAACGAAAAAAAAAAGCGTTTACCTATGTTAAAATTATTTAATTATAATATATTATTTCCGGTTTCACTTGTAATAATAATAATACTAATAATAATAATAATAAGACCGATATTTTCCGTAAGAACGGATTTCTGAAACATTTAGACTCTGTGTACGAAACATATCCGGGGAATGATTTTTTGGATCAAATCTATGGTCTCCGAGACGTGCGCTGGGAATCACCCGAGTCTCTGATATGGACATAAAAGGGACGAGTGCCCGTTTTAAAGCGATGTCCGTCCAAGCGAGGTACGGGATTGGACGCCATTTTCAAAAGGCCAAACTCGTATCTAAGTTCTTGTGTCATTAATTTTTTAATGATTGTTTTGCTGAACTTAAATTTTTGGTTATGGGCTCCTGCGCTCGTATGTGCGTTTTTATCTCGTGTATCCGTCCGATCCGTCAATAGACCGAGTCCAGAGATTACGTGCCCAGCAGTACATTAAAAGCTCAGTCTGGGGCATCGCACCTACACCAGGGACTCCCTTGATCTGAATATGCGAGTTTTAGTGAGTAGAACCCTTTGCATCCCATATTTTTCGAGCTGTGAAGTTCGAATTTGGCGGCCGGAAAGTAGATACCATGCACCTTTTCAGAACCTCTAATTTCATTGTAGCCTGCGAGCAGGCTCACTTGTTTGGGGTATCGCGCGAGTTTCTTGGCGGCGAAGCCGGCGAGAAGAATGGGGCAAGGAAAAGTGAGCCTGCACGCGGGCTATTGATTTTTGAATTCCGCCCCTTGCGAGGTGTCAAGTCGGCATTTGACTTGTATCAGATAACTATCCAATAGGAGCAAAGCAAAATGTAAACAAACATGACAGAAAGTTGCACGTGAAGATTTTCGCGGCAGATAGCAAAATATTATCATGAAGAATGTCATTTTTAACCAATCGGATCGCCCCGTTCGTCGGCGAACGCGGTGAATTCAAAAATCAATAGCCCGCGTGCAGGCTCACTTTTCCTCGCCCCATTCTTCTCGCCCTTCGCCGGCTCGCGCGCGATACCCCAAACAAGTGAGCTACAAGCACTGGGATCACAAAGTGAGAATATCTATATGTGATTTTTTAAAGGGAAAGGATTAAGAAAAGAAACCGACGTATTTTGTCCGTGTACACAGATTTATGTTCGGCGATGTTTGGCCAGCTTTCTCGCCACTTGTAAACTCTTCTCAAAGAAACCTTACTTCGCATGTGTGTTTCCTTGTCTCCTGTGTGGTTTTTGGGGTGATTTAGACCGTTTCCAGTGAGTTTTAGTTCCATTGCTTTCTCGGGATATACAGAGAGAAAGCAATGGAACTAAAACTCACTGGAAACGCTCTAAATCACCCCAAAAACCACACAGGAGACAAGGAAACACACAAGCGAAGTAAGGTAGGCTTATTGAAATCTTGTTCGTATTTTTTAGCTCCTAGAATGGACCGTTTTTTCTCATACAAATCCTTATAATTTCGCTCGTAACGGTTACTGTGACACATATAACTTGGGCTACCTGTGGTAAAATGCACATACTTGAATCCTAGTTTGTGACCATGGAAACGTGTCTATTTCAAAGGAACCAAAGTCGTCGCCAAGTATAGGTGGTTTTCACGTTACGTCACGGCGGCCATGTTGGTGCACACCTACAAAAGAATTTTAATGAACTTCTTTTGTTATGGGCACCAACATGGCCGCCATGGCCTTTGTCATTTGAGTCCCACAGGACTGAAGGTCACGTGAGTGAAAACCATCTATAATCTACACTACACTTGAGAAGGCACTTGACCAATAGGAAAACAGAAGCCGACTGAAAGGCACGTGCAGCGGCTTAAAAAATGAATAGTGATTGACAGCTTATGTTTTAAGTGATACACCTCATCAGGTGTGAACCCCAATTTTCTGAAGTGTTTCTTGAGAATCTCAAGTGCGCTTAAGTCAAGCTCTTGCTTGAGACATGCTTAGCTTGTAGTGTGAAAACTACCAATTGAAACCAAGAGTTCTATTGTTTTACGGTTGGCAAATCTGAATAACAAGGGTCAATGGCTGTAAACAGGCAACATTCATAAGCACAGTGATCAGTTCACTGTTTACAAACATTGACCTTTGTTATTTAGACTTGCCAACCGAACAGAACAGAAGAACCCGTTGTTTCAATCGTCAATACGCCACACATTGCTATTTCCACAAAAGAGTTTTTTTTTTCTTGCTGTTGTTTGCAGTACGCAAAGTTTCTTTATTTAGAATTAAGAATGTGTTAACATTTTGAGGCTCCCTTAAACAAAATGTTTTAAGTAATATAACAAACACGAGGAAGTGTTTGGATACCTGATGGGTTTTGAGAAGGAATTTTCTTTATATTATTTTATTAACATCCGCTTGGCGGACCTAATTTAATTGATAAAATCCCTTTAACAGCTCCTATCAACAAGAGGATATATACAATACAAAAATATCACCGATTGGGTGGACTATTTTACGCACGTGTACCTATAAAACCGCACAATGTATTGACAGCGCAAAAGAGCATTCGACATCTTTGTGAGTATCGTGTATATGTCAAATATTCGAATTTTTTTTTGTCCTAAATGATGAAATAATCCCCAGTCGTAATCGCAATAACATTAATTGCTTTCATCCGGTACTGCGAGGATCATTGAATTCCATTTACGCGGTTCATATATATGATTTTCATATATTCATTGTCATCTCATTAAAAGGTCGTAGGCAATAAAAATCGTTATTTACATAATTCACTGAGTGTGGAATTTTGAAGCCAAACTGTTACGCTTCTATGCGTCCATAATTTAACTCAGTATGGAGAAGTACGTAAATTTATTTAACGTCGATTGTGTGGGGAGTGGTCGCCCAATCTCCCGAATATTGCTACTCCAAAGGCTCATGTTTAAAAACAGTCGACTACAAATTCATGATACAAAAATATGCGTAATATGCTTCATTTATACCAAGAATGGATACTTTTGGCGTCTCTTGCGGCCATTCTCTACTGACTGTACATTCTAGAGAGGAAACGCTGTCGTGCACGTAAGTTTAGTGTATTGGAAATATCGAAAAGCTACCATAAAAACGTTTTAGACAATAAAAATAGCTATTTACAATATACGTGGGATTTTAAAATCTACACCTATAACCAACCACAATATTTTTTGGCTAGTCTGTTCTGCCCAAGAGCCTTTAACGCTCTTGACAATTCATTGAATGTTACTGATTCACCTCTGTCCACCCAAACCATCAACATCTGAAATGATTTGTCCTTTATACGCGGATATTGCACATGATCAGTTTGAATTTCCCCAATGTCGGCGTTGGGAACTTTCAATTTATGTCCAAGTGATTTCCAAAAGTTCACAACGTCACCTGACAGGTCGTCAAGGACCTCCTCTGATGGCGTTCTTTCACCTTTCTCCTTCACAACCTTTGATCTTTTCGCAGGGGGTGCGTCTGTAAATGAAATAAATTAAAAACAGTTAATTTTGGCAATCAGCACACTGGACAGATATGGTGTACATACAACAAGTTTCAAAACTTTCCAAAGACAGTTAGTTCCGAAAGCACCCTTTTTTTCGATGCAGTTTCCATAGAATTGGTGCATTGTTGGTTTATTCTGCCCCACATTATTCATTGGAATAATAAGAATATTACTTGTCCAGGGGTTTCAGCCGGGACACTGTCCCTTCAAGTTATCGAAAATTAAGTGACATTCGTGCAAAACCAGCCTTCCCCTGATGTCCGCTTTACAGTGACCTCTTACACGAACCTCCGATCCCAGTGCACATGCTAATGTGTCACGCCAAACTCATTCTAAGCCCCTTCATTTATACTGGTCAGCAAGGGCTGAAGGAACGTCACTGGGTTGAAATTTGAAAGTCGATGCAGTTGTTCTCAGTTTCGAAACCGTGCACAGATCCCAAGACCCTAATAACTTACCTCCTTTTTCTTCGGAAGTTGTGTCATCGCAAAGTGCCTACAAAAAAAGATAATTAATCTTAACAACTCTTCTAACGTAACCATTCCAGGCAAAACGATAATTCAAATATACCTCCCGTATTCAATATAATGCCATTCAACTGAAAAAAAAAATATGACAAGGACAAGAAAGAGTTCTAAAACAAATTGGAAGTATAAAAGAATTTCCCATCGCAGTAGTTTTGATACACGAGTCGAGTGAGCACGAGTAATTTCAACCCTGTTGACTGGGCGTTTTCAGACGAATAACTGACTTAGATCAAAGAAATTCCTGTCAATATCAAAATTAACGACCACAACAGCTGTAACATTACTCGAAAATAAAAACTGAAAACACAATGAATTTAACACAGTAGTACATATGTACAAGCATGCTCTGGACTTTACCGCTTGGGTGCCTTGGTGTTATGGTCCAGACACGTAAACTGTACTGCACCCTGCTTGTACTGTACAGTTTTGGGTTCAGCATTATGTCCTGAATACGGTGAATTTACAGCCGGTCACAGATATAGCGAAAATTCAGGAGAACAACAATCAACGTTTATGTATCATAGTTGCACTAATAAAACGCATCGAACAAAACGAACCGAGTGAGGCAAAACTGAACAAAATTTGTTACCACTGACCTGAATCCAAGTCTGAGGTATGCGTAAGTCGGGGCCTTTGGCATCTTTACAGCAGAACGGTAAACTGTCTATAGAAACATAATGAGCACAGTCGTCATGGCAACATTCTCTTTCCTGATGCCAGAAACACGTTTTCGTCTCAGGGTCGACTTTACTTGGACACAATTTACATTGACCACAAAGCTGCCACGATACTGCACGCAGCCAATGACATTCTTGTCTCAGTTTCTCTAGATTCGTCTTTAATATCCTTGAGAGAGAAGATTGGGATAATTACGAATGACATATTAAATCATCAAGTATTTTGCTTCAACTTGAAGAAAATAGGCAGAAAATATAACCAAAGAGCCTAGCCTGTCAGAAGACTTCTTGGTGGAATTATCGGGTTAAAAAAGAAAATTGGCGAACGGAGGGAGCCGAGCCCCAATTTTTCTTGTAACCCAATAGCATAACCCACAAAAGAGCCTGTTCACATGCTTGAAAAAGCAAAAACATTGGATCTGCACAGCTGGTGGCCATAACTGCCGGCCCATACTATTTAGCATATTTTTTCCAACGCAGATAAATTATTATTGAGTAACGACAACAGTACTCGGCAACAGTTCTCGGCAACAGCACTCGCCAGCAGTACTCGCCAGCAGTACTCGCCAGCAGTACTCGCCAGCATTTTCTGCCTTTTTTTTCGCTCGAGCACCGAAGGATAGGCAACAAACGTGGTTAAAATGTTTCAACTTTGTTAGAAGAATTGTTTACTGACAGAGGTAGACTGTATTAGTACTGCAAGTTTTATTCGATTTAACACAGTACTCAGGATATTAACGTTTAAACTCATCGCTAATAGATGAGCTTGGGAACTGGTAATGGGCCACCACGAAGGGTAACCTAGTGTTATACTCATTTTACCTGGATACTTCTGAACAAAGCTCCGGCTCCACCTCCACTAGGTTTGAGTTATCCATCGTCCAAACGTGGATCTTGATTACAGTCTTGCAGCAAGCAAAACCTAAACAAGTAACCTTTCCAATAAAAAACCGTGCCGCGTTAGCAAAAAACTGTTGTTGCTCACAGCTGGTTCTTAATGCAGCCCACTCGCCAAACAGAACAAGAAGTCTAGAGAACAGCCCAGCTGGAACGTAATTGGTGTCAAATGTGATGAACACAGGAGCTAATCCTTCGAATACTGGACCCATCAGGTCATCTGCTGGCTTAGTTGTCAACATGCAGGGTACCAGGTATACAGACCTGCCAACCTTGTTCTTACATTCACAAAGAAGATTAAATTTCTTCATGATGAAAAGCAGTGAGTCTTTGATGTGATCAAGTTTCAAATTCTTACATACATGATCAAGAAGCTGTCCGTGAAGAACGCCTTTGTCTAGAAGGTCTTGACGAAGTGAAAGAATCTGTAGGCTTTCCTCTTCTTGTTCTTTGACGGTTATTATCTTGCAGAGTACATCAATAAGCCATTGTGGATCCAACACAACCAGGCCATCTGGATTGTTAGCACGGTCATGATAAACTATTGTGCCACGATCGTGTAAAAAGTTTAACAAGTGCTCAACGTCATCCTCGTCATCATTCTCTACCATCATCCCCTCCTCATCATCAACATCACAATCAACATAATCATCATCGTAAACGCTATCATCATGTTCAACACAGACATCGTCATCATCGACATCATCATCAACATCATCATCATCATTAACAACACAATCTTCGTGATCAAAGATTTCCATCTTAAATTTTTGCCTTGTCGTATATTTTTCACCCTGTTTGGACAGATCGTAAACCTTATTTTCTACCTCAAGCCATTTTAAAGGAACCTCTATTTTTGTGTGGGGCATGGTATCTGCCACAGTTAGTATCTTTTGCCGTAACCTTACAATTTGGCGATCTTCTTGACTTGGTAGTTGACCAGCACGGGTGTTATCTACCGTTAACATCTCGGTAATGTGTTTACTGAAAACTCTTGCATTTCTAATCAGGAAATTCTTCAAAGCAACCATCCTGTTGCCACCTACAATGTCAGCATGCGTACCGACAAGGACCACGGGAGGCAAGGTCTCGCCATTTTCAGAATGTCTCAGTGAGTGCACCAAGTCCATCCACCTCATAATGTGATCAAGGTTTGTGTCACTGCTGTCGGGTGCTGCAATTTCAACCTCTTCACAACCCTCCACTTTAACCTTACACTGAGATGAGGTGGAAAGATCCTTTGTAAGGTCAAATACCAGAACATACACTGCTTCAGGTGACATGAAGATGGGATGAATGGCACGATAAACAGCCTGACCAGCTAAATCCCAAATAACTGGCCAAACCCCATTGGGAATGGCGGCGAACTCTTCCTTTCGTTTGCCATCCAAGAGAAGCACAATTTCATCGGGTATGCTGCCATTCGCCTGTTCTGGGACATCTGATGAGGCCTTGTGATGAGTGATGCAGGAAATAGAATCCATAGTCAGTTGCATATATTTTTAATACATGTACATACAACTGTATGCTTTTCAAAAGATATGTTTCAGTAGTATCACTCACTCTTCGTTACAATTAAATGATGCTCACTTATGCATGCATAAACTTAAAGGATGAGATTTGTTGGTTTTACTTTTTTAATTTAATACTGTATAATTATGATCCCGAGGGCCAATGGAGATCCAGTGACCACGTCTTTCGATGCCCAAAATTTCTTGGGAAATAAATTCCGACCAGTACCAAAGGCATTGGAGAACAACTTCTAATGCTTGTCAACAGACGGTATGAAGTTGTACGCATTTCCTAAACTGAACTCTGTGTTCACCACTGGAATTGCTACAACACAACATTGTGTGCAATAATTTGTTGGTAGATGGCCGTGGTGAGGAGGTGGCTTTTAGTGGAGGCAGAAAAAAGGTGAGAATGAACCACAAGGTTACAACTAATAACAGTTTAAAATACGCAAAACGTGGGATAGCTCTGAAAAAAGAGTTGGATTTATATGTTATTATTGTAAATGTTAAAAGAAAACTGATTCAAACCTCGGTTAGCTGGTTCCGTGCTGATTCAGGACTGAAGATATCAGGGATTTCTAAAATGGAAAAATAAAACATGTAAGATCACACATTTGCTCCCACCAATGCCTGCAAACTGTAACTCTTACTGTATGTATACATTCATTCATTCATTCATTCATTCATTCTTTATTTGCCATATATACAACATGTTACAGAGCAAGATGAAAATAATAAAGGATTTGAGAAAAAAGTGAATGGCGAGGAGACCTGAAAGAAACCACGAGGCTTATAATGAGTAAGGGTTTCCTCACTTAAAGAAACCCATAACTGGGTTGAAACGTGTAACGCGCATTCACGGCTTCCGAATATTCATTTTTTGCTTAGTACCATATTTGGAAAGCCCTCGGTTAACATTTTTATCTTGATTTTCCAAATATGGCTGTAACAACTTCTTAGCAAATTGAATAATCGAAGCTTGTTTTGAAGCGTACAAGAGACAGTTGCTCGTTTCAACCCATTTATGGGTTCCTGATGTATATCAGTGGTAGCTGTTTAATTTAGGACAATACTTTTTGTCATATGCAAAAGGTTACCTTAATACCACAACCCTAAGATACTAATTGTTTCATGTAAATAAAACACACATGTATGACTTCCTTCAATTGTTCAGTCTGGACAGAAGCAGGCGCAAATTTATTACCCCTTTTTGTTCTCTTTCACATTAATTGTAGATGCTTGTTCTTATTTTGATTTTAGTTTTAAAGTCATCATTTAAACGATTGAAACATGTTTTCAAAAATCAAGTGTTTTGTTGTTTAGTACAGCTGGTTTCAATGCTGTGTGCAGACCTGGGTTTTCTGAAACACGATTCGCCGGCTATATGATCATTTCAGTTCGTGTAAGGTTGAAAGTAATCATTTCACACCTGTCAGATCTAATATAAAATCCAGTGACTCCAGGTTAAGTCTGTTAGTCGGTCTTGGTCTTTTGGTTGGCCTTGGAAAAGTATTGCTGAACTCTTCATAAGCTCTCGTTTCCTCAGCTTTTGCTTCGGCCAACAATTCTTTACCAATATACTCAGCGCATTTGTGATGGTACGCAGTTGTTTCTTGTTGCATGATAGAAAACTTCCATGGCTGAATTCCAGGATTTTTCAAGGGTTCATGCATTTGTACTCCGTCTGTGCTTGTCTCGTTGTCTTTGAACTGTTCACCTTTAAGTGATCTTCCAACACTTGTTTTCCCTACCCGATCCTGGCCAATGAGTAAAACTTTGACACGTCTGTCAAGTATCTTGCCAATTTTTTTAGCTCTTTGATAAGCCGCAATAGCTTTTGGTCCTCTTGCCTTCACATAGCTTGGCATCGGTTCAAACCAGGAGCTAAAATGCGATCGCTTTAGCGCTAGGAAAATAATACATAAACAATTCAATCAAGTAAGGACTTGTTTACAAGGAAAAAGAATGATCCTAACACTGGGATCATTCTACAAGCAAGACATGTCAGTCTGTTTTCATTGACATGGTTGTTAGTACAAGGATGATCCTAGCTGATAAGGTGGGATGGTCATTACACAGCACTAGGATCACCCTAATGCTACAATCCCTGCAAACTGAAAGCAGGAAACATTATTTTGCATTTTGATGATCCACATGCTTGGATAATCTGCCTGCTAGGATGATCCTAGCGCTAACAACACTTCACAAGTAAACCAAAATCTGAAGATATGTCCTTGTCGTAGGATCATCTTCCTTTCAAGTAAGTGAACAATCCCTTTTAATACTCAAATAAGGTTACTTTAATAGGCCATTTCTGAGTTGCCTTTAGCCTCTCTATCAAAGCGAGGCTAGGTGCGAAACCTTTCATATGAAAATGAGTTTTCATTCACATGCAAATTAGTTTTATTTGCATGTGAATCAAAATTCATTTTCATATGAAAGGTTTCGCACCTAGCCTCGCTTTGATAGAGAGGCTAAAGGCAACTCGGAAATGGCCTATTAGATTAGTTGTCCCCAGTTTAACTAAACCAGACTAAACAAACCTACAATAAACAGATTAGCAACATGCAATCACTTTTATGTCATGCATATGAATCTTAAAAAAAACATTGTAACCTCACGTTAACTATAGACCAAAACTTATTTTTGGTATTATATCAGACAATGTATGGAGGGTCTATTGTAGAAATTACTGGCTCAAGGAGAGGAGGAGCTTTTAAACGCTTTTCAATAAAAACCTTGATAAACAAGAAGAAGACAAATTTGCTATTGTTAGTAATGGTACTGTTATATTGGACTATATTTTGATGTTTTCAAATATTTTACTTGAAAGCAAATAAAAAATTTGTACACCATAAATGATGTGCAACATGGATCATTTTTGTCTCATATTTTATAAATTGCAGAAATTCCACAATGCGGAAAAAACCTTGAGTATGCTGTAAGAATGAATTTTACCTTTTAAAGTCTTTTTCCTGTTCTCACAAGTGGATTCCATAATAATTAATGTAAGTTATAAAATGTTGGACTTTTCCTATTTTTTTCTCATCTATAAGTGTTATGTTGATATCCTCAGATCAAAGGCTCATGATCCTGCAAACAAAATTATGACAAAAATTAATGTGTGTAAATTAAAATCTGTAAAAAAAAATCACACCTGAAAAGTAGGCCTTTACAACTTTACATGTATGTTCCTAAATCAAAAATTATATGCTCCAAAAACAGAGAATTATGTTCCCAAAATTTAGGCTCGGTTGAGACACCATACTGTACTTCACATGAGCCAACCTATTTCAATGAATTAAGTCCACGTGCCTTGTACAGTGTCTGAATAAATTCAGAACGGCTGATCTAATAATTATTTGGATCACTCTACTCAACCATTTTAATAAACCTGGTTTCTGTAGCATGAAGCGACTGAGAGTATTACCACTCCCCTCCGGATGGGATGCTGGTCCATCACAAGGAATAACAACTGTGTACCAGCTTTGAATCAGATGCTGAGCCGAATCAAATGCATCAAGTATTAATATGTATTGCATTGTTTAAAATGTATTCTGCTGACTTGAATCTGCAATTTTGTCCGGATTGAATTAATTTCAGCTGAATTAAGCCAGGATTAATTAATTAAAGTTTGATTAATTATAAGTAGGTTCAGCTTAAGTGAAGACTGCCTTAGAAAATATTTAGTAATGACACATGGCAATTGTGCAAATAATGTACAAACAGGTTGCATTAAGAGTAGTAGTTAGGCAATTTTCGGTAATTCTAAACCCATGAAGAAAAAAGGCAAAAGGGTACATGTATGCTGGCGCAATATTTGTTGCTCTAACTAATGATACTATTTTGCTTCTATGGCCGTTTGCACCAGCTGGTCACATGACCAACATTCCTCAATTATAAACACCCGGCAATTTGAAACCTAGTAAGCAAATATGAATGTATAATAATAATAATATTAGTGGTTGACATTGATAGCGTGTTCTGATTGGCTACTGAAACTCAGAATAGCAATTCACCTCCAAGCAATTTGCACGTGAAAATTGTAATTGTTGACAGGAAAAAATGAGTTAAAAATTTTCATGCTATATTATCTCACTGTTTTAGTACATACTAAAACAACTATTCAGTTGCAACTTATTAACTGGCAAGTGGTGGATATTTATCTTGTGCTTCGCGGCTCGGTAAATACCCACCACTTCAATTTATACCTTTAAAGTGGGGATTTTTTATAGCCATTTGAACTTACCCAGGTGATGCCGATGCCATTTCAAAATTATTCCAATATGAGTTTACTTGTCCATTTAACTGATCATGCATAAAGGAATATCTGAGTGTGTAAAACATACACTGATTGTTAAAAACAATTTAATGCAATTTACACATACATGTATCTAAATTTAATTCTTAAAGCACGAATGAAAGGACTCTGGGGCAAAAACATCCCAATGGACTTTTCATCAAATTTTCACCATCACAAATTTGAGCTAGTTTCAGCCTCAAAAGGTACTCTTGACCTTGTTCTGATTCATGTAAATATACAACTGAAAAGATCTTTAATCAGGACAACAAATCTTGCACTAATGCTTAAAGACCCATTGTCACTTTCCGTGATGCATTGCGGGCGATCTTGAATTTCGTGGTCCATGAAAAACCGTTTTGTGGCGGGGAAGTTTAATTCATAAAATAATCTGTTTACATCGGGGAATCTGTATCATCTATTGGCTTCAAAATGATTTCGTTCAAATATTTAGTTCATATTCAAGGCAATTTGCATCCTGTTTTTGTATGTTTTCTTTTATTTTCCATCATTACTGATGCGTTTTCTAAGCAACGCCGCCGAAAGCTCGAGGCGCTGTAAAGAAACAAGATCCTTCAGAAAGTTTGACTCAGAAATTCGGTCGTCCATGGAAAAGAAATAGGTATATTAGATTGCCTACTAGTTAAGATTTATCTTTGAATCTTTTCTTTGTAATTTTTTTCCACATACAGATACTGTCAGTTGACATTTGAATATTATTACCGTTGATGCATGACCGGTCAACCGTATTAAACTGTAAACAACAGGAAAAGCTCAAAACTTCTCGGCTCGCCGGCGGAGTCGTTTTTGCCAGCATCTATGTGAAATATTCCATGGAAGTTGAAGGAGGTTTTCCCCATCCATAGCCGTCAAATTTTTTTTATGCAAACTTCTGAAGCCGAGAAAACGTCCTCCGCCAGTGATGCGCCAGCGATCGCTTCGCCAGCGATGCACCAGCGCCAGCAAATTTATGCCCGATGCAAATCAGATAGCCGATGGAACAGCCCACAAAATACAAACACTTCTCGGCTCGCTGGAGGTTTCATTTTAAGGGGCATTGACCTTAAACTTTCGGTAAAAATAGCAGGAGGTTTTCCGCATCCCTCGACGTGATAATGTTTTCGATGCAAACTTTTAAAGCGGAGGAAACTACCTCGGCGACTGGAGCTACACAAAGGCGGGTTGAGCAGCCCCAGACAAAATGCGAGACATGTTATACGGACTTTTAATATCTAACAGGACCGCTTCTTTGGACTAATAAATTTAAAATTAATGTCGAACGAAATTTCAAACTCAGTGTTCATTTCTTCCTGGAGATGAGAGGCCAAAATTTCACTTCGCGAGAGATCGCATTTATCTGGGTCCAAATCAAAATAAACAATGCGCGGTGCATCACGGTAAGTGACGATGGGCCTTTAAACAGAAAGTAAGAGACTGATAACATGACATCAGAATAAACTCAGACCAGTACATGTAAGTTTATACAAGAATGGTCTGAAAGTATAAAGCGATTACATCAGATACAGTGTAGGTTCATGTATAAACTCAGCTAGGTACAACTCAGACAACTCAACATGGGACCAATCTGAACCTCAAGCCAATCATTGATCAAGAAACTATAAAATCTTATGCAGGTCCAAACTTACTTTGCATTGAAATGGTTTGCTGCTCTGACTTCAAACCTGTCAGAGTCACTTGTGTCAGTTCAGATCCCGCAATGAGTCAGACCGGTCTCAGATGATTACAGTTCAGACTGGTTTCTTTCACTGAACAGAAGCAAACATGGTACTCCGAGCTCATACTGATCTCATGTAATCGGAGCCAGCGTTTGGCTGTTTTTATTAATACTTCATGATCTATACACAGCCTAAATGCTTACTATCATTTACAGGCCAATTTCTATGCTTTTTACATTTAGTAAATAAACCCCTTTCAGTGGCTGGTACAATGGAATACCAGATTCAATGCGCCCCATAACAAAACCCTTCAGAAATTCCAATGTGCCAACATGCGCCCTGTCAGACATACTGCATTTTGATTGGCTGTAGCTTAGAAACTAAACTCCCCTGGGTATTGGAAAGGTTGTGAAACGTGACTTGAAATGACCTATCGTTCGAGACCAAACTCAACACTTTGTACGCTATATATTCGATTTTTCGTGAATTTTTCAAAAAACCATCTTTCTTTTATCATGGCTTCTGGAAGAGCTAACGATTTCTTTGATGCGACTTGGATAAAGAGCAAGACGTTTTCGTTGGTTTTACTATCAAAGAAGCTGCTGAGACAAGAGCACAAACAATGAAGGGAACAACAAAGGCTTTGTGTTGTAGATCAAGAAATCAACCAAATTCTTGATGCAGAACTGCAAGAAATTGACATTGAGCAATTTGCCAGAAAAGATGAGGACAACAACGAAGATTAGAAAGCAGCGACAATGAAGAAGACCCTGTTGTTTTTCTTCTCCCATGAAAAATGTGTTTGCTTCTTTTTTCATTGTTGAAAAAAAATCAGATTAGAGGATATTAAATTAGATGCAGGATATTTGCTGATACCTGACATACAATTTGTGCCACATGATCTGTTTTATCCAAGAAAATTAATCTGTGGGTTGTAATGCATATTTAAGGCCTGACCATGTATATGTCAATATGTGTGATCATAGAAATGTCCCTTATTAAAAAGGTTACAGAGGGGATCACCCAACCCCTCCATTACCCACCTGTGTATCATGCATTTCTGCGATTTGCACACTGGAAACTATTCGAATGTCCAGATTCGAACAATAAGCTTAAATTGTTGCATCAGCTGTATTTATAAGAGAGACAATTGTGATTCGGTCAACATTTGTAAAGTGAACCTACAGACAAGTCAAACATCATGTCTCGTTTCTTTTCGTTTACGGTGCGCGTGTGTGCAGAAATTATTTTAAATCGTACAGTATTTAATCAGCTGTTTAATAGCATGCAAGCTAAAGCTTGTTTGTTTATCACTGCACTGAGTTGCTCAGATACAATTTCAGAGTCGCTTTGGGAATGTATTACTGTATGTACAATTACGCTTCGAAATACTGTACTACAGCAATCTGAGCATCGGGACGGGGGGTGAAAAAAAATATAAGAGAAAGCTACGGTGCAGTGTTTAATGGTGTTCAATTTTAACCTATTAACTTAAGCTTATTTTAACTGCTCAAAGATTTACACATGCACAGACTCCACGAGGAATGTATCATGTACAAAACCTCATCATATTATAGTATCAGTTGAACGGAACGAACAACCAACATCTAAACCTTAAAAATGTACTTACCTTTAATTATCATGATAGAAAAACTCAGAAAACTGCATGAATTCCATCGAATCGAACCGTAAATCGAACCAAGATGGCGACTGCCTGAGTCCCAGGCTCTCTCCGTTTTCAAAATGGAAAACATTGGCTGTAAAAACCTTGTTGTCAGTTGTTTGTTGTTGTTGTTTGCTTGTTTTCGTTGTTTGTTTTCCTTTTGTTTTTCTTGTTTTTCATTTCAGTTTTCTGTGAACAGATTTTAAAAATCAAAGCCTATGATGGACTCCTCCAGCGGCCATGAGTGGTGACGAAAACTTGGTTAATAATTTATTCTTACCAATGTTACAGTAATGTTCACTTGAACAAAGTCTTTTGGAACATATGCCGATGATAACTGGGACCTATATCTGACACCTTGATTAACTCAGATCAGCACCATGCAACACGATAAATAAATTAATGGATAAATAAATGAATGTATTTATCACGGGTCACGTACTCCCTTCATTCGGTGTGTTACATGGTATCTAAACATAATTGGTTCATTGGCGCGGACCTGTCCGAATTTTCTCGCTAAAATAGGAAGATCACAAAAAGAATTCGCTGATTTGTTTTTGACTGACTGGAAAATAACTCACGAGACATCTTCGAAACTGTTAAAAAATTATTGCTCTCCAATTATTGCAAGTTGAAACGTGATCAATATTTTAACGTATTTTAGTGATACAGAAAAAAATAGTTAGAATTATGACATTCCCAAAACAAAGAGAAGAAACCAAGCAGATTTTTAAGTCATTGAAACTACTAACTATATATGAGATTAACAAATACTTGATAGCTCTATTTAAAGTGCCTATGAAATGAAATTTATTTTTTGATGTATCGAAAGTTTCACCTTTTTAGACCTTGGAATAAAAGGTTTAAAGTGTTAGGGACGATGCGAAATGCTTTTTTTATGGTCTCAAAGTTAGGTTGTTGGCGCTAAAAAGTGGCTCCAACTTGTGCGCGGCCAAAACCAGTGTCATATTACACTGTGACGTAAATAGTTGTACAAACTGCTGCGGGAATATAGAGAACAAGAGAGCTGACAAGAGACGTCGCTAGAGGTGGACCAATATTATGTGGCGAGCGGCCTCAAACATACGAGATATTAGAATTCTTCGATAACAGAGGGTGTAACAAAGCTTTTTTTTGCTCCAGAGGAAAATAGGCCGGAGAAATACACGAAATTTGTTCGTCGACATCGGAAAGGGTACGTCAAGCGATGTTGTTTTCAATGAAAGCGCTTATTGTTAAGATTAATATTATTTTGCAAAAGAAAATAACATTCCGGCCGGTGAGGCCGTTTAATCAAGCATACTTTTTCTAATCCATATCCTGTTTGGAAGTTCCTTCAAGCCTCGGCTCGACTGGAGAGCCGTCGAAGTCAGTGAGGCCTACAAAAATATACTGACTCGATCGGCACTGACTGGCGAGTAATATAAATGTTTATACGGTATTCCGAATTATAAAATTCAAAGTGCAGCGACGCAAGTGTTCACTGGAAGGCGTCTATTCTACGGAACATCTATCAAAAATCTACACGTACAAATGCTATTCGAAACAAAATACATCGCTGAATCATTGCGTGTTCGATCAGATCAATTTTTATACAATGAAATATAAATCAGACATAAATGTAAACACGATACTTTGAACTCACTTACAAGCCGCCAAGTGGTTAAAATTTCCAGAAACGATCAATCGCTGGCAAGACTCTGAACTAAGAAGCATAATTATTACGTATATACTTGAGTTCAAACATTTTGAATAAATAAATTAAAAAATACGCTATCAAGGCACCTTGCCGCTAAAAATACACCATTCACATTCAATTCAGCAAGCCGCCTGAAAAACACCACCTTGGATATGCATAACATATCAGTATAATTTAGAAACTTTCAACTAGCAAGCCGCCAAGACATATCCTTCGCATTGAAAAAAGAACTTTAAGTAGACGAGCGAATTGCTAAGCCGATAAAATAAGTTCATAACCTCCACGCGCGATCAATGAACTTCAGAGAAGACCGGCCGAGTCGCTAATGCGCTAATATCATGATTGTTTGTACTACAAATATATCGTTCGCGTTCGATAAACGCTAGTCAACGAGCCACTAAAAAGAAATAACAAAAACGCCTCTGCGTTCAATAAGCTTACAACTCAACTGGCGAACCACTGAGACGCTGTGCCACTGAAATGTATACCTTTCACGTTCAATAATCTAAATGATCAAAGTCCGTCTTCTTCATGTTCACTTCCTTCGCTCAAGCGGCACAGTCGGTTCGTCTCGCTACGGCAAAACTACAGTGGACACGATCATTTCAGTTGATCAAGAGTGATCCGAAACTGATCCTCTTCACCTTCAGAGGACTGTAAAGAAACAAATTAGGCGCTGTCTGACATTTGTACAGCCAAAAACGTTGGCAAAATGACCATCACGTTAAAGGATTCCAAGGGAATTATAGCGTAAACAAACCAATGTGTCATACTATTTACGTAATTTACGTCATCACGCACGCCCACTCGCCCCCAGGCTCTCCAAAAATTGGAGCCACTTTTGAACCGAAGTGACGCATCTTCGAGGGGCTAAAAAACCGATTTTCTTTCTTTTCCTCGGGAAATGATTATTGTTTTCGTTCTTTGGACATAATAAACTAATGAAAAACGAAGAAAAAAAATTCATTTCATAGGCACTTTAATGCACCATTTCATTGTTTTGAACAGGTTATTATTTGTAATAATCCGCATACATGCCCACTGAATTGGCACAACAGGTCATTATTGTGGTCAGTGAGGTGGAACAGGAGGTTATTATTTTTAATAATAACCTACTGTTCCACCTCACTGACCACAATAATAACCTACTGTTCCACCTCAGTGATTTTCTAGAATCTTCTCAATTCAGCACATCAGCATAATTTATTAAAAATTCCAAAATGGATAGCACTCACAACACCCCTGACAAATACTTTTGATGTACGTGTTAACAAAATAAACAATAATCCCTCTGAACCAACAACATACACCCTGTATCTCCGAGGGACTTATAATTTTAGGTTTTCAACTAACTTTGTTAATAGTTTTAAATAAACCTTCACTATAGACAGCATAAGGCAAATACTCAATATTTTCTATTACATTGAACGTGGAATGAAAAATTATCGACAGCGAATTTCCTATTTTTATCTAAAGCCCATATCCCCAAATTCCTTATTATTACTACTGCTGACTGTCAAGGAACTTTTTACCCTTGTCATGTAAGAATTGAAACGTTTCACAAGTGTACTATTAAAATTTCACTTCGCTAGCTCACATTTTTTCCAAGATTGCATCCTCTTGATTCCTTTTTCCTATTTTGCGGTAACTTGACAACTTTATCCGCATCTTGTTGTAAAACGTATCCTACTTGGCCAGTAAAGAATATCACAAACAGCGCTTCACAGCGTTTTATCGAGGCCATAGTTAATCAATTCTTACTAACGCTAAACTGATTGTAACAGTAAGAAAAAATTCGCCCAAGGGAGTCATTAAAGCCGTCGTCAAAATTGAGGGCAAAATTTAAATTGATTTTTCCCATTACAATGATTAAAATGATGCTTGCACAATACTTATGGGATTTAGAGAATCACTACTGTCACTAATGAGCAAAATTTCACAGCAACTCATTGGTTTGCTTGTTCTAAAACAATGAAAAGGTGCATTAAAACGGATAATGCCCTCGCACCTCGGCCTTCATAAAAATAATGACCTCGCGCTACGCGCTCGGTCATTATTTTTAAGAAAGCCTTGGAGCTCAGGCATTATCCATTACTTATGTATTCATACTTTAATGATGTTTTACCTTCAAACTTTAATGATTACTTCCTAAAAAACGAGAATTTACATACTTACAATACGTGAATTTTTTCTAAATTACATGTTAACTATCAAAGAACTAATTATGAAAAATTCTCCATAATGTACAGAGGGGTGCAAATATGGAATAATTTGCCAGAAAGTTTAAAAAGCATAAAATCTTATTCATTTATAAAATCTCTTAGGACTTATGCACAAAATGATTTAGACTAATATTGTATAGGTGTTGTAATGTTAAGAATCCAAATGATTATTTTTTTTTAATTAGCCATCACTTGAATTGTAATTGAAGTATTGTTAATTCTGACTGGGGCTTGCTAAAATCTCCTGCCTTCGTATATAACTATGAATTGTAACTAGTGACTATATGTATTGTGATGGGCGAAATAAACTTTACTTAACTTAAGTTCCGTCTTAGATTCTTCTATTTTCATTGGCCTTGTAAAACACAGCTGCTTTTGTTTTTAGGGTTAGGGTCCATTGTTGTGTTGTTTGTCCTATTGTTATCTCTAAGGGTGGCAAGCCAATGGTGTGAGACCTTCTAAGAGCTGCGACATCACCCCTTGCTTGGTTAGTTCTTCGTATTTAAATAAAATTTGTGGACTAGATCCACCGGGATCCAGCAACTTTATTGTGCGTTGGCCAAAGTGGTCCAATAAAGTAGAGCAGAGATGCTCGAGCCAGAGGTCGCTTGTATTGTATTATGTTATATTGCATTATATTGTTATTGTATTGTATTGTATTAAAACGAAACTGATGGCACTAAGGCAACAAGCTGTCATAAGAATCTCCCTTCAGTTATAGCCCATGACCCTGAGGCAGGCTAATTTTGTTAGCCACATCACCCATTAACATAGTGCTACATTCAGTTTGTTTTAGTACATCAGGGCTTCCAAATGCTTTGCCGTGTTTTTGGTTATTATCTGCTGGCTACTGAACGTATTTTTTAATTTTTACTTTCTTTTCCGATGTTTGGTTAACGAATCTTCGTCTTGGCTGAAACGATGAATGATTTTTCCAGGCGGGAAGGGGTGGGCGGAGTTGTAGTAAACCCAAGTAAATTGGGACGTGATATATAAATCGTGTCAATGAACAAAACTTCTTCCTAAAAAAATAAATAATTTATTCAGGAACTAATAAAAGCTTATAAAAAACTTAGTTTCGGATACTATGGATGATTTTATTATTTTGCATCAAAGAGTAAAATAAAATAAAATTGAGATGTGATACCATGGGACATATTCTTCACCTTTTAGGTGATGACGTCACACAGTTCTTTAACTAAAATAAATTAAGCTAAAATACCGAGGACCAATGATGGAAGAACTTGCAAATCGCTAAAATGGATAGGGCGAGGCAACACTTTTTTAGCATATACGTGCCAATAGTCTTTGCTTTTGTAACCCAAATGGAACAAACTATCGTTGAAATATTGAAATCGCAGATTGATAATGACGCGTTTACTGTCGAAATGAAACAGTGCAAGGAGATGAGACAGCAAGAAACGTTGAAGTTCCAAACCAATGTGCTTGTGTATGTTACACTCCCCGTTTTATCCGGCTTAGCGGACGTCTCAATCCAGTTCAACGGGATCAAAAGGTTAGGAATGTCTCTTGTGAATGGCAGATTTTGACCTATTTCGTCAGTGCATTGGTTGGCTCTCAACTCAATTTTGAATGATGACAGAAGAAGAATTTAGTCGTTATTCGCAAATCATTCAACTCTTCCATTATTATACAAAGAATACATTGTTGTGATTGTTTGTTGTTGAATAAATTGTTGTTGTTGTTGTTAAAAATTGTTGTTGTTGTTGTGTATTCGCATTTTGAACTTCAGCCTTTTCTTTCGTGTCTCTGCCTTTCTTTACACTTGTAAAAATTATTCTAACTATTTGCTAACACGATTTTCCACAATGAAGTGATCAATAAAAGTTTCAATTCCGCAGTGTCAAAGTCACAAAACTTTTTATCAGTCCAAATGTTTCACAATACAAAACTTTTAAAACCTCGGCTTTGCAGCCACGCCTTCGCGCAGTGAAATAAAACAAATCGTACATGCGCATTAATTGTTTTTCATTTTTTTAAAATACTCTATATCTATCTATAGAAACAACAAAGCACAAATGAAAGTTTACGATAAGAAAACGTTCTCGAACTGATGTCATCCTTCTTAACTATATGTAACCTAGGAATGAAGTTTCCTACGTACTATGAAATAAACGCTTAAAATAATTTCCTGTTTACATGGTATTTTTGATAAAGGGTTTGGACAATACCGTACGACGCAATAAATGTTTAAAAAGAATATTGTTCAAGATGAATTATTGCTGCTGGTGCTGTGTAAGAATGTTTCACCAGCTGCTGCTCAGATGACAACAACCCCAACCGCGTCCCCAGGGTCTTCTCCGTTCTCAAAATGGCGAGGCGGGCCTAAGCCTAGCTGTGGTCACAGGTTCAATCCTGAGTGGGGATTTTAGATTTTCTTTTTTAAACTTAAAAATTTATTGAAAATAAAATTCTAAGTGTCGACATTACGTTATATAAGTCTCAATAAGGTGTCCGATGCCCTTCTGGACGGTATGATTTAGGCACAACCCAGAGGCTGCCAAAATACTCCAAGAATTCTGGAGGATTTTGTCACGTCACACAACACGAAATGGGGTTTTCGGAAGTTCTTCTCAGCGATCGGCAGCCATGTTTGTTTCTGGCAATATGAAACCGTTGTTCAAACGAAACGAACACATATCATCATGTTTAACGCGACCGCCGAAAACGCTCCGGGATTCTTGAAGTATTTTTGCCTTGTGCAGGGGTTTTGAAGGCGGAGGAGACCCTGGGGACGACATTGTAAACAACCCTTGTGGATGCGAGGTACCAACGTCAGTTAAAACAAGGCCGAGCTTCTGATGTGGAGCATTACGTGAATTAATGCCGCGCTGAATCGGTTATTTGATATCTCTGTTTGCAGCTACGTGGGTAAACAAGCTAAAATAGATTTCGTGTCGAACTTAAAGTTTAAAAACGCTGAAGAAGAAAACTGAAACTCTTTATCTTCCCAGCTGTGTTCTGAGGGAGTAACTGTCCGCTGCTGCTTAGAGCGGGAAGACGAGGATGGTGTGGGTGGGGCTCCACGTGGTGAGATATGTTCTTGATTGAAGCCGATAACACCTTGTGGATGGGCATAAGGGTGATAAATGGCTCCATGAGGTGTGGACACACCCATGGGCGGAGAGGGCTGAAGTGATGTGATGGGACCATATCCAAGTTTTCCAGATAGCAATTGTTGTAGTGGATTTAATGATTTCTCGGTGACTGATTCCTCCGATGGCCGTTGTAGTATCTTGTAAACCGGTCCGTCGTCCCGCTCTTTCATAACTGGAGAGACTCGATGGCCTGCTTCTTCGTCCTTTAAAGATTGGTAATCTAGGATGACAGGAAGATCAATTTAGACGGCGCCACGTTTACTTAAAGAGGCAATGTCACATCTTATTGGTATCACTTTTGAAAAGCCAAAAAAAAAAACATGTTTCTATCAACGAAAATCTAAAAATACTGCTACTTGTTATCCCGTACTATACCAGTACAATAAACTATCAAAGCGTGCCTTTGGCTGCGGATAGCCGGATGGAAATGGATTGCAACTTGAAAAAAATGGCCAATGTTTTCAAGTTCTTTCCTTGCATCTTGGAAAAATCGCTCAAATCTCGTTATAGTTTGTTCTCTGTTCACGAAATCACTTGATATTTAATTTTTCCTTTCAGTTCTCAAAGAGCATCTTGTGTAAGAGTAAAAGTACTAAGTAAAATACGTACAGTTTTGACAAAAAGAACAAAATCCCTGTGACATTGCAGCTGGAGACCCTGCCGTATCCGACTTGCTGAGGTAATACTTACATGTACAACAGGAATCGTTTCGTGAAAATTAAACCTACAGCTTACTTGATTTAAGGTGGCTCCGTTCTTATTTCGGGCGCACTCGTCAATGACAAACTTTGTCCCATAACTTTTCCGGCTCTAAAGCGATGCTTCTAAAACTTTGCGAAAACTTGCTGCTATTATCTAGCAATAATATGATAGAATTCGATTTTAATGGGAAAAAATATATTTAGTGATAATCGGGCTTAAATGAACCCCACTTTTTGAACAAAATCGCACCCTGTGAAAAATTTTGCTGTTATATTTGTGTTAAATTTCTGGAATCAGCTTACATTGACTTAATACATACCCTTACCAAGTTTCAGCAAAATCGTTGGAGCAGAAATGCGGAAGAATTAACGCCATCAAAATTTAGCCCCAAAATTCTCTTAAAATTTTAAATACTTCATGCTCTTTGACAAAACAATCTACCAACCCAAATTTCTGGGAGAAGCCTTCCCAATGCTTGCTAAATCTGAATTATAAGCCGATTGCAAATTGTGCGAACCGTTAAAAAGTATTCACTAGTTCTGTAAATATTATAAAATGCTCCAAAACCTGCTCAAATCTCCAATGCTGCGTTTTCCATCATTTTTCGAAAATTATCCTGCAGTTTGGTGTCAAACTTCTTCCACACGAATTTCATGGTACTGCAATACTTTTACATCGATTGTTTTTTGCATAGAAGGGCTTCCGATTGGAGAAATAGTTGCTGGGATTATAAGCTGCTCCGCATCTGAGCTCAGGCGAAGCTGACAAGCAGTTTTCATAGTTTTGTTTATGAATACGAAATGAGCACGAGTGGAATTTATTCTAATGATTCGCACCTTTATAAGAGAGGCGAACAAAATATGCGCGCTAGTTCCCCCAGGAGGGGAGGGAGCATGTACGCTCCATTAGAAGTTTCCATGGGGTGGAATGTTTTTAAATGCGAGAACTAAGCTGACTACGCGCGCATATCACGTAAGTCCCCCCTAACTAAGGTGCGAATTCTTAGAATAAATTCCACACGTGCTCATTTCGTATTCATAAACAAAACTATGAAAACTGCTTGTCAGCTTGGCCTGAGCTCAGATGCGAAGTAGCTTATAATCCCAACAACTATTTCTCCAATCGCAAGCCCTTCTAAGCAAAAAACAATCGATGTAAAAGTATTGTAGTACCTTGAAATTCATGTGGAAGGAGTTTGACACCAAACTGCAGGATAATTTTCGAAAAATGATGGAAAACGCAGCATTGGAGATTTGAGCAGGTTTTGGAGCATTTTATGATATTTACAGAACTAGTGAATACTTTTTAACGGTTCGCACGATTTGCAATCGGCTTATAATTCAGATTTAGCAAGCATTGGGAAGGCTTCTCCCAGAAATTTGGGTTGGTAGATTGTTTTGTCAAGGAGCATGAAGTATTTAAAATTTTAAGAGAATTTTGGGGCTAAATTTTGATGGCGTTAATTCTTCCGCATTTCTGCTCCAACGATTTTGCTGAAACTTGGTAAGGGCCTGTATTAAGTCAATGTAAGCTGATTCCAGAAATTTAACACAAATATAACAGCAAAATTTTTCACAGGGTGCGATTTTGTTCAAAAAGTGGGGTTCATTTAAGCCCAATTATCACTAAATATATTTTTTCCCATTAAAATCGAATTCTATCATATTATTGCTAAATAATAGCTGTAAGTTTTCGCAAAGTTTTAGAAGCATCGCTTTAGAGCCGGAAAAGTTATGGGACAAAGTTTGTCATAGACGAGTGCGCCCGAAATAACAATGGAGCCACCTTAAGAAATTGATACAAACGCTAAAGGGATTCTGAAAGAATTTAAAGTAACTATATGTAATTACTAATACAACACATACATGTTTGTATTTTCCGAAACCTCTTCTATTCCTTGCATCAATTTATTTTAGTTTTGGTAAAACAACATTGTTCATTTTGTACAATGTATGCGGCAAAGCAATGTGTTGGTTTTGATTTGCGCGGACTCGTTCTGTACACATGAGATAAACAAGTTGCTACTGACAGTAGCAAGCAAAAATGTTATACAACTTTGCAGCATTGAACACTCAATTCTTAGAGTGGTACTTTCAAAAGTATGAAGCTATGCTTTTGGTAAACAATTTTTACGGGAATAATGTGATATCGACTTTCCATGTAACCAGTGCATTCTACAACATACCATGCCAGCCCAGCTGAAAATAGAAGCCAAAAAAAGTGCATGAATTGATTAGCCCACCTTTAAGTATCTTGGGTCTTTGTCGTAGTGGGTGATTGAGTTCGTGCTGCAGTTGGAACTTGTCCTGCTGTTGTTTTCGTCTTCTTTCGATGGCTGCACGTTTCTGTTCCTGTTCTAAGCGCTGCTCTTCTTTCGCCAGAAGTTTTTGAAGCTGTTTATTTCCAGGTGATTCAACTGCACTTGACTCCGGAATGGGGTTGGTTTGCTTTTGCCGTGCCACTGAAATCCACTTTTTTAAACCCCTAGAGTGGAAAATCATACCACTAACACTGATAAATTGGTTTTACCAACTGAATTGATAATGTGAATTAGCCACCGTAAAGATATTCAAAAGCTGACATTTCGAGTGCTACATGTAGCCCTTTGTCCGAGAGAATCGAAACGTCACCCTCAACTCAGTTGTGTCACTCCCCCGCTTCCGCTTCCACTTACGTCGCTAATAAAAACCAGGCTTAACACGTAAAATAATATATTGCTACCTATTCCTCCTTTATCTGTATAGATATCTGCATATCTTTCTTTTTAATCGACGTTTGTGGGCAAAACACCATGCTTTCTTGTGGACAAATTCCACTTTGAAAAAATGGATGTTGCATATTTGCTTATCTGTGTTGAATGACCAAACAAAATTTCCAAAGTACTCCAATGCTGCACTTACTTTACGAATGGCATAACCATGAAGAAAGCATTTGGATTCAGTCCCAGGTTCTCCCGGCTGACTGTATCTTTCTTGTGGCTTGGAAGATCGCTAATATAAAACCAGTCTATGTTCTGTAGAGCAATAACAAAGACATGCAGAACAGTCAACATGTTTTAGTATGAAAAAGGTTTTGTTTAATTACTCCAGACTGTTCAAACTGCATTTTTTAATTTTTTTTTATTATTTTATTAATAAAATAATATTATTTTTTATTATTATTATTTTCTTCATTTTTTATTTTATTTATTATTATTATTTTTTAATTATTTATACATTTATTAACACAGTAACAAATTTACGGTGTCGGATAGTTGAGTTTTACAACATTAGTTTCTGAAATTTCTGAAATGGTACAACCTACGTTGTATATGTAAGACCACAGGCAGCCCAAGCTTAGTATGTGATGTTTACGTAACGAACGATTTGTAGACTTTGTATGGGAAATCCATTTTAGTCTTATATATGCTAAAATAAAGCTTTAATGTGGAAATAAATTTCACTTACCTCAACAATGAGTTTCCGTTGTGTCTTGTATGCAATTTGGGCGCAAATGATGTCCATTTTAGACGGTTTTGTGTCTTACGAGTTTTTGCGATGTCGTTGGTTGTCGTTTCCACTCATAAAGAGAAGCAAGGCCGGTGACTCCCGGCGACCTCGTCCCACAAATCGCTCTTTCACCACAAAGCGACGGACCGAATCGCCATAAAAACACCACAGCCATAAGGCCACATAAATTTCCTATCACATCGACTCGTCTCGGCGATCGCACTGCGATTTTAGGGGGAGAAATTTCAAATAATATTCGGTTTTCTGCAATCTTCCCGGCCGCTCAGCTGGTAGTGCGACTACGGCCGCTGGAGCGTGACCACGATCATACGACATTCTGCACTCTCATTGGCCAATTCAAAATAACAACCGAGGGAGGGGGGCCAGTGTGTGTATTGACTGGCGGCAAAATTTGTTTTTGCCTACCTTGACAGTCTACTTATTGCACGTGGTTGTTATTTTGAATTGGCCAATGAGAGTGCAGAATGTCGTATGATCGTGGTCACGCTCCAGCGGCCGTAGTCGCACTACTAGCTGAGCGGCCGGGAAGATTGCAGAAAACCGAATATTATTTGAAATTTCTCCCCCTAAAATCGCAGTGCGATCGCCGAGACGAGTCGATGTGATAGGAAATTTATGTGGCCTTATGGCTGTGGTGTTTTTATGGCGATTCGGTCCGTCGCTTTGTGGTGAAAGAGCGATTTGTGGGACGAGGTCGCCGGGAGTCACCGGCCTTGCTTCGCTTTATGAGTGGAAACGACAACCAACGACATAGCAAAAACTCGTAAGCCACAAAACCGTCTAAAATGGACATCATTTGCGCCCAAATTGCATACAAGACACAACGGAAACTCAATGTTGAGGTAAGTGAAGTTTATTTCCACATTAAAGCTTTATTTTAGCATATATAAGACCAAAATGGATTTCCCATACAAAGTCTACAAATCGTTCGTTGCGTAAACATCACATACTAAGCTTGGGCTGCCTGTGGTCTTACATATACAATGTATCAGGGTTCTCCTTATCAGACGGTAACCGGTAAAATTTACCGCTTGAAGCAGCACTTATTACCGCCTGTAACCGCTTGGAGGTTTTGAAAATTCAACAAGTTGTTAAAAAAAAAATACGCAATTTGTTCCACCCATGTAGTCGAGATCGTAACTGAGAAAATAAATGAAAAGATGGAAAAATAAAAAGTGTACGCAGCTATTATCTGTGAGTACTTTCTTTAATTGCTGGCTGGTACAGTACCTTTCGAAGCAAGAGCAATTTTTCGCGGGCTTTCTGTCGCAATTCGATCCTTTCGAACAGCTGCATGTGACCCGTACGCGTGTCGCCGCTCCGTTTCCACGATGAAGCGGCAGCAGTCAATGCTTTCTTTTCTTTCCGTGGACAACAAGTGGACACGAAGCCAAGCAGGTAAGAATAGCACAAGAACTAAACATTAAGCTTACTATGTAAACCTTTAAGCTTTAAAAGCGAGGAGAAAATTGTTGATTTCCTGAAAAGTTCGACTTGTGTTGCTGAATTGACCGTAGTGACAAAGCAAGCAGTCTTCATTCGTGAATTTCTTCGTCGTGAGGTGTTTTTTTTTTATTTTAAAAAATATGTTCCGGTGAACTGTTTGACAGGATGCTCGAAAATAATAGCCTTCAAGAACTCAAATGTTTAGAATTTAAGGCACTGAAAGTATAAACAGATTTGCGATTTCGAAGCAGGAATGAAATGAGACCGCTGACTTTTAATTGTTTCTTCATGTAAGCCACAACAAAGGTATCACCGAAAATCACCGCTCTTATTTTATATGATTTTTCTTAGGCTACGTATTTAAGCTCGGCCGAATAACACATCAGTCGATTTGCATAAAATAGGTCTCAAAATGCAGGAAATGGGGTTTCAGAGAACCTAGCTCTTAAAAATTTTCCGGGGAAGCATGCCCCCGTACCCCCCTAGGAGTTTTCCCTTTACCGCTTACCAAAAATCCACTACCTGCTGACCTGAAATTTAGGGAGAACCCTGTGTACATGTAAATTATGCAACAATTTTCATAAACAACAATATTGAGTGCACAGGAAAAATCATAAAAAAAAACATCAATCATTTTTAATCATCTACCAACTATAATTAAGATCAAAGATGTCCCCCTCAGGAATGATTCCAAGAAATAACTAAATATTACCACATGTTTCTCTACCTGCCTTTTCATTTTTTATTTTATAATTAGTTATTAGTTAAATATTTTATAACAGAAGTGTATTTTTTTTATTTTCACATTTGACTTTTTTGGAATGGTGTATTGGCTAATATAAGGTACACTTTTTATCTACAGTGTAGTAAGCAAAAGAAGTTACAACTGACTTATTTTAGAGTAGTCTAGGTCATTAATCTGTGTCAGTAGGTTTCTCAAAAAAAGTCTGAATTTTTTTGTTGTTGTCGATTTTATTATCAGGTTAGTTCACACATGTTTCACTGTTTTTTTCCAGTGAGTGTAATTGGAACCATTGACAGTTTCTTTGTTAAGTGTCAGACAAGTATTTTTACCTTAATTTCTCCTCTGGTTTGTGGTTGGAAAACTGTTTTCTCAGGGACACCAGGAACAATGTACAGTCTAACCTATAAAAAAAAAATTCCATTCACAAATGATAATAAATTAAAGAAAAGATAGAAACCTCTTCATCACATAAAAAGGTAAGGTACAGTATGGCATATGAATGCTGTGTAATTTAACAGAACAAAACTGATTAAATGAGGGGCTGATTTATTAATTTTAATACCCAAGTTTAAGCTCCTCTTCCTGTACCACTACGTCAACAGGATAGCAATTGTTTGGTTCCCACAAATGTTCGCTAGTATCCATTTATACAGAAACACAGGCAGGCAAAAGCAACCTGCCAACATACAGTCATGTCCGAGTTGAAAAGGATTGGGCTTCTGTGAGGTGAGGTGCAGGCTGCACTGCCACAGCCTATACAGACCACAGTGGCAAAACGTTTTTTTTTTTTTTGCTGCCTTATACATGTATCCTACTCAGGGTATAGAGAAATGAGCTGAGTTGAGTTGAAGAGAGAGATGATGTAAAGCAAAGTTTGAACTTATCTTAGGAATCGACACAACGGCAACAACAAGGACTAAAAACAATATATGGTCCAAAAGTCCAACATGCTATCTATGTGATCAGTACATCTTTGCAGCACTGACAAAACTGTGAAAACAAGTATGTACCTCAAACTTGCACAACTAAATGTGCCATTTACTGGAGATATAGTGACATATGGTGCAAACAACATATAAATGTACTGGTATCTTAAGATCTAAACTTTTTCGATCTTCATATTATAAAGACCGACCAGTGTCCTTGCATTACTACAATGTACAAGAAGAGAGCTCAACAAACACAGAACATGGAATTAATGAACTATGCTCCAGTATCCTCCCCTAGATCTGCTACTGGACTGAACCAGGGCTGTCATTAGAAGCCAGCAACAAGCTACATGTACATGTACATGTATTATGGCCAGCAACTACAGTAAAGATGACCAACTACTCATAGTTTTAAAATGACTAAAAGACAACAGGCATGGAAGACTTCCTTTGCTTAAGAGCGGATCTGGCTCCTTCAAACTCTAATGACTTCTTCAAAGCCTAATAACAGCCCTGAGTACATGACCTTTATATAACTACTGCTCCAGACTGTAGCAGTACATGTATGTCTTTACCTGATGATCCTGAAAGTTGTGCTCAAGATATGCATCACGGTCAGCAAAAAATGACATGTCAAATCCAGTCTCTTCTAAGACCTACAATGCAATTTAACTCTTTCACTCAATTATGAAGACATGTAACATGCAATGTATTGTTCCAGAAACTATTCATAGTTGTTTGGTTTGGTTTGGACACCCCCCACCCCTCTGGAAATTCCAATTTAGTTCATACCTTCCTTTAAAAACTTTGGCTTTTGACAACCCCTTCAGAATTTCCAATAGCCTTCAATAGATGTTTTCTGGAAACACACAATGTAGTTTTAACTTCTGAGTTTGTTGAGTCTGTTTTCACCTGTCCACACTAGAAACCAAGCGTTTTCAAAACTATGCATTTTCAAAAGTCTCCACTTTTGAAACCATCTTCGAAAGTCTCCGTTTTCATAAGTGTTTCCAGGCATTTTAGTGTGAATAATACAATGTAGGTGAAAACGCATAAAACAAAATGCATTAGCGTGGACAGGGCCTTAATGTGAGGCAGTTTTGACCTAAGAGTGTTTTTCCACTAGGAGTGATCAGCATCAAATTTCTCCTTGTAATACTTATGCCTTATCAATTAAAAAGGTCATGCGAATTAAAGACTTGATCACACAAGATGAGTTCTCCTGATATCCAAACAATTTCTCCCCACTACATGTACTTCTACAGGAAATATAATAGGGACAAGAAATGAGAATTAAAATTTTGATATCAGTGCTTTCACTAAGTTTTTGAGAAGCAGGTTGTTTATAAAAAGTAGGCGGCTGTGAAAGCGAGTGCCGGAGGCGCGAGCCTGTAGGGGGGTCTGGGGGCATGCCCCCCCCCAGAAAATTTTTAAATCTAGAGGCCCAGAAATGCCATTTCCAGCATTTTCCAAGAAGTATTTCCCTCTAAAAAGGTAACCAAAATCGTGCAAAAAATGCTCTTATTACTCCACATTTTACAGGGAAATTATGTTTATTATCCGTTACTGATACACAACAAAAATACTTAATAACTTAAATTTCAAGATCGCTTGTCCAGTGCTTCCCGCTGCTTGAAGATTGAAAACCTGACGGTAAAGTGGGTGGCTTTTTTTATCTTTTCCCGATGGCTGCAGCCATGTGAGAAGTTAAACATTCGATAGAATTATGAAAACAGAAGAGGAAAAACCGACTGGCTGAAAGTAAACCACGCTGTCGCTCCAGTAAACCATGCTGTTGGCGCTTTTCCGCCATCTTGATTTGTTCTCGGAGACGAAATGTGGTGTTTTATATAGGGTACTGTCGTGTTTTACCCAGCACTCTTTGCACTCTATTTTCCAGGATGGCGTCGGTAAACAACACAAAGTCCGTAGGCAAGATCATTACGCCGAAAACAGAACTAAAAAGGTTTCAGCCATAAAATCTACTGAATTGTCATCTCAAACTTAAAGAAATAAACATAAGCAAAAGTTTGACTGAACTATGAGGTGTCTGCACCAAATTTGAGCCAAAGTACCCGGCGATCTATCGCCGGTAGCCGCCTTCTATTGAAACCTCTGGATATTAGGGCTTAAAGGGTTAAGGTCTTGTGTTATCTTAGTTATGACATTTTTAATTTATGATTTAAACATGTTTTGTTTTTTTCTAATCAAATTAAGTTCATTACCAATAACTACATGTACATGTGTAAGTACAATCAAACATATGAAGGGGTCGGGGCATAACCAGCCTATGTTGCTTTTTTCTCACTCAGATTTGCCTAATTTTATTGTACAACGAATAATATCACAAACCCTTGTCGAATTTGCACTAATCCTAAGAAACTGGACTAATTTCACCTGAAAAAAAAAGCAGAGATCTGGTCTTCTAGTGGTTGTTTACATTCAGAGCGTAATTTCGATGCCATTACAGCAGATTGGCCGTGAGAATATGCGACCGCAATAATCCTGACCCGCGCCAACAACATGAACGAAAATACCATTATTTACGCGCGCCTGGTTGGTTATCGATCGCGAGCTCGCTACGGCAAACACATCGTCTGTAGCGTGTGTATGAGCCAATATGTTTAAGGCTCGTCCAGTGATTGAAGGATATCATTAAGTCTGGAAATCCTTAAGTCTCTAGCACCTCTCAAAGAAACGAGTCCTGTTTCTTGCCTAAATCTCTATTTCAAGCTCGAGGTGACAATAGACGTTGGTGGACGAGGCGAGCTGGCGGGAAAGTCAGGAATCACTTCGGATCAGAAAAGGGGCAGCGTTGTGAGTTGTGGGCCATTTCCCATCCCGTGCCGTAGTCGAAATGCCCAATATCCTAAGTGCTTCGAGACTTATGATATTTTCCGTATTTCGTTTGGCGGACATTCCGTTTTCGTTTTCACCATTGATATCCCGACATGCTTTGCGACAGTGGCAGATAGGTCGGCTTTGCGTGGTCGCGCGGGAGATTGAAATACAGCTTTGGGCAGCTCAAAGTGAGTTCTTGCGGCCGGGTGAAATTCAGCAAGGCAGGCAAAGACTATTAGCCGGCAGCGGAGGACCGGGAGTACTTCCTAAAGGAGGTCCATAATGATAAGGGAGATGGCGCGAATCTAAGTGGCTGACTATCAGTGATAAAAATGAAGCGATTTTGAGGGAATGAACTTTGGGATTTTTTTTTTCTTGAGCGGGATTCAGCGGTACCGGCCAAAACTTGGCCATCTGAAGTGAAAAATCAGCATAAAATCGAGAAATTCGGGTAAACCTTGGGATTCATTTTTTCGAGCGGGATTCAGTGGGAGACATGCAAATTTGTTTTTTTTGCATACGTTAATTCTTGAAAATGACGGGGAAAAAAACAACAAAAAAAATCTGAACAATGTTTTGCAACTAATTTGTAGTTCACATGCCAAAAATGGACAAATCTGAGCGAGAAAAATAAAAAACGACCTCAAAAGCAACATAGGCTGGATATGCCCCAAGTCCTTCATATAATTTATACTACAGTAGAAGAGTCAAATGTAGTCTTAACATCTTTATTGAATTCAACAATGCTAATTGTTGATTTAAATTAGATTAATTCCATACAGAACTGTTTATATTTAAGTTTTCACATTGTTCACTACTCACTTCTCTGATAGCACAGTCAAATGCACTTTCATCTTTGTTCACCTTTCCCTTTGGGAAACCCCAACTTGTCCTTGACATGAATGGCTGCACTAGAACACACTAAAACAAATAGTCTCATATATAAGCTACAAATGTATATGGGTATGTCACCGTATGTGCTACTGTGAGGGTATGGTTTCAAGCAGTTTAGTCTGGGATAGGATATGGAAATCACAGTATTTTGGTCCAGAATAGGATATCATTTACCGGGAAGACTGATCAGTGGGACATGTATAGAGTTTCTGAAAAATACTAAGCCTGGGATAGGGTAAGGATTTTTGGTGTCTAGTTTTGAATAGGGTTGCAAAATGAGGCTGAACATGGTCTGGTATTCACCTTATGTATAAATGACGGCCAATTTATTATTTCTTAATTAGCCTCAATGGCCTTGTTAGCAATTGTGCAAAATTCAAAACACTAAAACGAGGCCCAGTGATGCATATAAGAGAATAATAAATCGGCTGCCATTTATGCATAAGGTGTTTAAGGTAAGGGTTCAGAGTCCCAGCAGCACACCACAGAAAAATATACCTGCTTCCCCCCATGAACACTACTGTGTATATACTATGTATGAAAATAATATGGGTGCAAGAAGGAATGAGGCGCACGAAGGTGATACACGAGGAGAGAAAGAGTGCCTGCCCAAGAGGCCCCCGAAAATTGTTTCCCGCCCCCTATCCAATTACTTGTCAGCACTGCATGATCTGACAAAAATTTTGATAGAAAACAGATCCCTTCGCGCAAAAGTGCAAATTGCAGAAAATTCTCAGTCAAGAGTGGCAGTGAATTGCAATCTAAATCGAATCGCGGAAGAAAATTACACGATGAAAATCCTTATATTTTCTGTTGTTTGTGCAAAAAAAAATATACGAATAGTTTATCATTTATATGGGCTGTGTGTTACAAAGAGGTCTGGATTTATGTCTTACATGAATCTATTCAAGCCGTCTGCGAGGGAAAATGACTGTGGCAGAACAATAGTTCAAAGTCTTCATCAGATTGGCATATCTGTTGAGAAAATTGAAGAGTTTCCGAAGTTGTGTGCTCTCTGTGTGGAAGAAAGCTGATTAAATTATGTGACATGTTTAGTTCCGTTTCCTTGGCACTTTCAGCAGATTCTAGCGAAAACGATGTTGGCAAGACACGTAAAAGAAAAAGAGCTGTCTTACATTGTAACTCCGGGAATTTATAGTAACAGGCACTCTTTCTCTCCTCCCGTGTTGCGCCCTGTTCTTTCTTGCACCCATATTATTTCATGCACCTGCTACGCAGGCTATCTTTGAGTTGAAAGTTGTTATTTTTGTCAGGAAAAAAGTTATCACTAACAATAATTGTTCCCATTACTCATGGATATTATGGATTACATGTACAGTATATATATATTGGATGTTTACCTTGTCCAAGTTTTGATTTAACAAAATTGCTCCATGAACAGGAACACTGTATTTATATTTCTTCCAGTCCTCAAAAACTTCATCGATGTCTTCTCCAGTTTTATTAAGAAAGGGAAACTGCTGAAAAAGTGACCAGGTTAAGGATAATAAACTGAAAGGCCTATCAAGATATAACAGAACTAAGCTTACCTGTATATACATGTGTATGTACATGATGGTGTTTTGTGGATAAAAGACTGCTTTTCTAACATAACAAACAATACAGTCAAATGTTCCAATGCAAGGAAGGTGAGCAATGTTCTAACTCCTGTTTTCAACTGTCGCCAAGTTCTCATGCGAGGACATGACATCCTGTCAGAGAAGACCCGAGCTTACCACTAAACTAAGTTTAATTTATGTACAGTGTCGTTGGATAATATGAATAACACTATTTTCAAAAGGATATTGATGTTGGTAAAATCTTTAAGGCCACAAGGTGGCAGATCTGGCTGCTCCTGTCTGTGGAAGTCCACATAAAACCAATGCGCCGTTTCAATCTGAAAACACAATCGAACGATGTCTTTCCTCTCTTCTTCCGGGATGTTGATCAAAAATCGACTAAAGAAGGAAGAGAAAACAATTAAACATCCGTGGAAATCAAGAACAAGAAATACGAAATAAAATCACATAACTTCAAACCAACCTGCACAGATCTTCCAGAATTGTTTGTGGGATAATAGATTTAGAAGGAAAGAAGGGAGAATCGCTTTCGATGCAATCGACTTCTTCGGACGCCATCTTCCAAAGTAACCCTGCCTCGTTCTCATGATGGAGAGAGCTTGGGTTTGAGCTTAGCCACCGCGCAAATTAATCCATCATGGCGGACAAGTTGAGTTGGTAGGACTTCATAAAGGTTTCAATATTTCGCGATCACGAAATGGGTTACGGGCTGAAACTTCTGGCATTGTTTTGCTCCGTTTCGTTTCTCTATGTTGTGGGAATTTTTCTCTTCACGCGAGGTTTTCTTCTAAAGCGGCTTGTTATTAACGAGTACAGCGAGTGTGCGGAAACCCCTCACTTGCTCTCGGATCAACAACACTCGAGCAATACTGAAGGCTGTTGGCTTAAGAAAAGGCACGCAAAGGCTGTAATCCTCATCATCGATGCCTTACGCTACGATTTTGCGCTATACAACGAGAATTTAGACGAGCATGAGGCGTTACCTTATCACAACAAATTGAAAGTGATTCGTGAGGTGTTGGAGACGACGCCAGAACACGGAGCTTTGTTCCGGTTTGTCGCAGATCCACCGACCACCACAATGCAGCGACTGAAGGGACTCACTACTGGTAGGAAGCTTAGGATTCTTTTTAATCCTGTCTTTATCTGTTGGTTCCTTTCAGATTTATAAATGTTCATTTTAGTCTTATATAATATTAGACAGTTCCCCACTTTTTCACTTTTTCACTTTTTATTATGAACCCTGGTTAGGCATCTTCAATTTTGTCACATTTTGTAATAACAACCACCCTCACCCCACCCCCCCCCCCCCCCAAACCCCACCCCTCCCTCCCCACCCCTCCCTCTCTACTAGTAGCCAGAGGTAATGGCTGTCACATTACAGATGACAATATTTTTAGGACACCCTTACATTTTTTTAACCATCAAGAGAAATTCTCTGAAAATACCCCCTCCTCCCATCACAATGTTGATTTTTCTGTTCAAGAGAAGTGCCTGTTACAGCTGTAAGCCGAATGGGAAAAACCAACATTGTTTTGGGGGTGGAGGGAGGGCATTAGTAGTAACACTGTGACCTGAGTGTTTTACAATGCTGAAAACATGAAAGAGGCAGCATTCATCCAAGTGTCCCAAAGACTTCTGTCAATGATTGTAGCAAAGAATGGCAATTGCATATAATAATGTACTTGTATGTTTGGGGTCCCCTGCTCCTCCTCTGTTATTAACTACTTTTGGGCACTAATTTTTGGCTTTACCAGTACATGTACTTTTAATTTTTCAGGAAGTCTACCTACATTTGTGGATGCTGGAAGAAACTTTGCCAGCTCCAACATCACTGAAGACAACATTATTTCTCAGCTAAAATCTCTGCATAAAAACATCACCTTTATGGGTGATGACACCTGGGGAAGTCTGTTCCCTGACTCATTCCACAAGTCCTTTCCATTCCCATCATTTAATGTCATGGATCTTCACACAGTAGACAATGGAGTCATTGCACATTTAGTTCCAGAGTTAAAGTCAAATGACTGGGACGTACTGATTGCTCATTTTCTTGGGGTTGATCATTGTGGACACAAGTATGGCCCCAATCACCCTGAAATGACTTCTAAGCTCTCTCAGATGGATACCATGTTACGGTATGTATTACAGGCCTTTTGATGGGATGCGTGAAAAATTGAAATTTGGGGCATATTGTGCAGCAAAAGAAGGCTGTTATTCAGCAGATTGTGCAATTTTTCTACACTAATAAATTTAAGTCTGTTTTTCACAACCTTCAGATAAAAGAATAACTTTTTCCACCATAAAATGTGTTACAGTGGAATCTCTCATTATGGCACCTCCATAATAGGGGATTAATGGGATTTTTGAAGCAACATTTCTGATTAATAAATTACGCTATTTGTTTTGATTTGAGGCAAATAGTGCAAAATTGCACCATTGCATAATATCAGAAGCACTGTATGTAAATATGTAAAGTTTAAAAACATTATTGTTTGGGAGGACCAACAAATGATGGTGGGCGGGACATGAAGAGCAGATTTAGGGATGTACAGTTTGTGGAAAGAAGGAGGTGGGAAGCAGGATTAGCAAGGTGGCAGGAAGAAGTTGAGAGATAGAACATCTTCACTGCTACAACAGCCACTTGTTGCCAGGACATATTAATTAAGTTATAATCTTCACAGAAGTGGTGAGAACTGATCGGAAATAGTTCAAGGAACATTAAGTTCAGAACCCCTGTTAAGCGCTGTAGATCTGAAGCTTGTCAAACTACTTTCCTTGTTCCGTGGCCGGATTCACAAAGCCCTCCTAAGTTAAGACATATCCTAAGTATTGTTTCTTAACAATAGCCTATTGTTGGAATGACAATAGACTATTGTTAATAAACAATACTTAGGATATGTCTTAACTTAGGAGGGTTTCGTGAATCTGGCCCCAGAATTTTACACTGGTGTTAATTCCATCATGTTACTCATGTTAAAATCCCATATCTGACTACCACACTTACTTAACCTCTCAAGCTTTTCACTTCCTTTTTTCTCTCTATCAGACCTTTGACAAAAAAACTTTTCAAATTTACTTGCTTTTGTTGCAGATCTGTGATAGAAACACTGGATGAGGATACCGTGTTGTTTGTGATGGGTGATCATGGTATGACACGCACTGGTGACCATGGTGGTGACAGTGATGATGAAGTGGATGCAGCTCTTTTTGTTTATTCACCTAAGCCTCTGACAACTTACAACATAACAAGGGTAAGTGGACAGGTTTTCATTTGAGGTGAGACACAGAAGATAATGTTGACCGGTTGTTAAGCATGAAAAGTCTGACAGTTTCATTTTGAAAAAATGTGAAATGGGATGTCCATTTCTGGAGGCTACATTGGTGATTTTGGCTCATTTTTGTAGTGAAAGAAACATAACAAATATTTAGCCAAGAATAATGTAATTTTCAGAGCTAATACAGGGTAATTTCTCAAGAAAAAAATTTAATTAATGATGAGGTGTCTGTATTGGGCAGGTGTCTGTAAAGTGGGGCTCAACTGTACTATTAGTAAAGCATTTGAAATAAGGCTTCAGGCCTGTTTACATGAAGGGAGGGTCACCCGGGCATAGAAGAGTCACCCTTCTTTGTCTGCCTGGATCGCCCGGCTGACTGGGCTTGAACTAAATGCCCACAAAAATGATAAATTTCAAACCCAAGCAGTCCTATTACCTGTATACTAATTTAGAAAAATAAAATCAGAATTATACAAACTTATTCTAAGGCTGACGATAGAGATCTTTTAACTTAGCAGCAGAAGTTGTTGAAGCTTGTAAAATAAATGTGTGGCTAATTTCTAAGAACTTGGATATTGATTTGACGACAGTTTAAAACTTTATTATGAAGGAAAAAGTCGAATTTTGGACTTTTGGAGCATTTATTAAGACTGCTTGTTGGTATTCCCATGCCACGATATGCCACAATGACACTGCAGAAACTCAGGTAAATGGGTTAGGAATTTTGGAGGTAAAGGCGGGCTATTTTTTAGCCCAGTTGGGTGGGTCACCCAGCTAAGTGGACCCGCTTCCTCCTAGCCTGCATAGACATGGTGCTTGGACAGGTTGCTTCTTTTCCCAGAAGATTTTGTTCACTTCTTACGCTTGGAAAGCTACACAGGCTACCTTCCTCCATGTAAACAAGCCCTTAGTAAACACAGTATCTACATTGTATGATCACTTTAAATTTCTTGTTTATCATTATTTGGTAACTACAAATCTACAAAATGAACAATAATTATTGTGCTTTTTGTTATAATGGTGCCTAAACCTAAATTTGATTCCATTTAAAATTCACCTTCCTGTTTGCATCATAATATATAAACACCCCTTCTTCCCTTCTTTCACTTTTTCTTTTCTTTTCAACTTTTTATTCATTTCTTCTACGTTTTTATTGTCTAGGAAAGAGCCACCAGTGTCTCTCAAATCGACTTGGTCCCAACCTTCTCTCTACTTCTGGGGATTCCCATTCCGTTTGGTAACCTGGGCACCATTATTCCTGATCTGTTTTGTCATGACGCTGAAGTGGACTTACAAGCTTTCTCTGCCAACAACAAGAACCGTACCATGTTGCAAGAGGTCCTAAGCTTACTACAACGAAACGCAGCTTTTGAACTCAATGCCAAGCAAGTCCACGAGTATCTCACTACGTACACTTCAGTGTCAGGAGAGATCTCTTCGAGCACATTTGAACAACTTGCGAAAATTTTACACAACGCAACTTCGCTTGTTTCCGAAACTAAACGTATCGTAAACAAATTCGGAGGTTTAAAGCGAATAATTGAAGATGCTACTGACGAAGAATTGGTACATCTTCATAAAATGTTAACCAGCATTGAGGAATTCTTCGTTGATTATCTGTCCCGAGCAAAAGCGCTCTGTCAATCTTTGTGGGCAAAGTTTGATCTCAACTCCATATTTGTTGGTATCTCTGTGCTATTTATTGGTATTGCTGTGGTGGTGTTAACACTCCTTGACAAAAGAGTACAACTGTCCCAGTTAGCGATGTTTCCTCTTGTGGGTCTCAGTATCGCTTCAGCAGTAACTTCCTTTAACTTTGAATTCATCATCCTCATTATTTCATTTGTTATTTGCGGATTAATACTTGGAATTTTTGTTTTCCTTCGGAAGGTGATAATTAAAAAGACGGAAGGGTCAGTTACTAGTTTCTTTAAAAAACTTTCAACGGACGGTATTTTAGCAATGGTTTTGTGTTTCCTTCAGTGCGTTGCCTTGTTTTCGAACAGTTTCGTCGTAAACGAGGACAAAATTATTGCGTTTTTCATTGAAGCTTTAATAACGGTGAAATGTGTCCAGGGCCTTTGGAAGTTCGGACTGTGCGAAAACAGGAAACCCACGTTAAGACACAGCTTTAGGAAGTCTGGTAAAAAGGAGCTGAAGCGAACAAATACCACCGGGCTTCTCCTTAGATTGTCTGTTGCTTGGATAGCCTTCGAAATTGTTAATAGAACTGCAATTGCATTGAAAGGTTGTCGAGAAGAACAATGGTATTGCGTGCCTACAGATTTTCTCAAACCTTTGTCAGCTCTAACGGAGAAGAACTCTGTCGCAAGCAACCGATTCTTTCTAACGGTACTGTGTACGGCCGTCATCCCGCTTTCTGTTCGGCAATGGCTTCGTTACCAAGGGAACTTAAATGGGCCTTCGTTTGTGGTATTGTGTATAAAATTCGCTTTGCCAGCAGCATTTGTAGTGATGTGTGTTCATTGGGCTCTACAAATTGTCCCGCAGGAAATGAATTCTGTACTCCCGGAACTTCATCTCTGGCAGCAGATTATTCTACCACAGGTAGTTTACTGTCTTTGTGTCGTGACAGTCACAAGCCTTCTGTATTCTCCACTGTGTATCTACACCATCTTTAGAGGCAGAAAAAACTCATTCAAAGAAACTGTCAAATCCTTACAAGGTACCGAGGACAACTCTAAAATTATTCACGCGTTGGTTAGAGAAATTAAACAGAAATGGGATGGTTTGGATGGCAACAAAACTCAAATTGAAGATGGTGGTAGAGATGAGGAAAATACGCCGGTGGTTTATGGTCTGGCAACGGTATATTCATCACCGCTACTGGTTTTATCACTCGCTGTTGCGTTACCTTTGATGATGCTCCTCGGCAATGGAATGTCGCTGTCTGTTGTTTTAATGTGCGTACAGATCTTCCTGTTGCTGGAGGTTCGTGGCCTGAGTCAGGATGTGGAATCAAATGGCAGTGATAGCAGCATTTCAGGTTAGTGCATGGTGACTGCGTTCAACATTATAAGCAACTGAGTGATTGACTAATCTTAAGGGAGCTATGTTATGGATATTTTGACGTTTTGGGGGTCAAAACTACCCCAAATTAAAACTACGTACATTTGTCACACGAAATAGGAAGATATCAAGTCACAAAGAGACATAGTAAAAACCCACAAGTAAGAACCTGCCTTTTCCCAAGTTAGCCTAAACAGGTTGTTACATAAATGGTAATTAGCACAAATTTAGGTTATGAAGGTTCTTAAATAGGTTCTTATATTTTCTGAAGAAAACGATTTAAGTGTACTGTACACATTTTTTTATATACATTACATTTTAGAAAATAAGAACCTGTTTCAAATTTTAGGCTAAACGGGTTCTTGTATAGAGGGGGTCTAACTGGCAAATTTTAGCCTAACAGGTTAGGTTCTTACTTGCGGGTTTTTACTGTATCAATAAGAGGAAGATATTAAGTGAATTTTCGAAGGGAGAATAAACCATAACCTGAGTTTTGGCGAGTTTTCTAAGACACAAAGTGATTAACTTGAAAAAACTGGCCCAATTTTTTCAAGCTGCAATCCATTTCCATTCCAACCATCTGCAGCCCAAGACACTTGTTTTTACTCTTAGAGCACTGGTAGAGTAATTTAAATAAAACCAGCCAACTATTTTTTTGGGTTTCCACTGCTATAAATATGTCTTCTGGACTTTTTTTAAAGTGACACTGTAAATGGTGACATAGCTCCTTTAAGGATGAATTGAATCGCAACTCGTGTCCCCATATCTTTTACAATTACGAACTTGTGCAATTTTCAAAAAGAAAAACAGAAGTACATGGTATAATCTAATCTATGTTTCATGTACATCTACTTCTTTCAATGACCTCTTAAATCTTACGAGGTAGTGAAAATAAGCAATTGGTTTCCATTTTCGTTATGCGCTGATCTGAAGGACTTCATGAACTCCGGCGAGTGACAATTACGAAAAAAAATTGCATTGCGTACAAAATGGTAGACTGCTGGTAGAAGTATCTTATTTATATTCCCACAAGTTGATTAGGGTTTAATTATCTGTTCGCCAATTGCGTCGATCAAATTTTACCAGCAGCTTAGATGTCGTGTAAGTATCAAAGTAGGATGGGAAACTACTGGGTAATTGCACGATGTTTAAGTAATGGTCCTAGTAAGAACTAGGCAACCCAACGGCAAGGAATGCAGAAAGGTGTTAATTGTGATGTTGTTGAAACTATCCACCTCATTAGCTAAAACATGAAAATCTACTATCACTTCATCAGGTAGCGCATTTATTTCTCTCTTGTTTACTTATTGATTCCCTTTTAGTGAAAACTATTCTGAGTTTTAATGGAGCAAAATTTCTATGTGGGAAACATGGGAAATTAGAAGCCTTTCTTGGCCATTGTTTTGGAGTCTCATGATTGGATAAAATCTTGTAACACAAAAGAAATATCGCTTTAATTTCAGTACATTTTATTTCAAAAACGTGTTCTCCATAGGTTGATGTATTCTCAGTAAGAAAATCAAAACAATCTTATGTGGGGAAAGCGAAATGCCGCAGAACAATAGAGGATTGCCTAGTTCTTACACGAATGGGGTTAGTTTCTAGAGAAACTGTGGTGCTGCGTCGGTGGGGGGATGAAACACGAGAATTTAGTTTTATCGACTGAGTCGATAAGGTAAATTGACCACCGTAAAAAGATTCAAATAGCTGACGTTTCGAGCGCTAGCCCTTCGTTGGAGCGAATCATTCGACGACGCTCCGATGAAGGGCTAGCGCTCGAAACGTCAGCTATTTGAATCTTTTTACGGTGGTCAATTTACCTTATCGACTCAGTCGATAAAACTAAATTCTCGTAGTTCTTACACGCATTGTTACTTAAGTTTGTCGCATCGTAAAAAAGAAAGGTTATTTAAATTGTATCGTTAGATCCCTCGTGGAGCATGGTGGTCCTGTGGCATTTCCTGTCGTCGTATTACTTCTACTGCACAGGACACCAGGCCACAATCCCGTCCATCCGGTTCGAAGCTGCTTTTGTTGGTTTTCCAGGAGACATGGAGAATCTTATTTTACCAGGTTAGTCATGGTTTTGCATATAAACGAAACGCATCTTTAATAGTTTAACAAAGAAAACCCGTTTACAGGACAGGTAGCCCAAGCTCGCTACAAGAGCCTGTGAACCACAGTGAGCCCCTTAGCTAATTAGTTATTCATACGTTTACAACAGGCTTATTTCTATATTTTAAAATTCTTACCTGGCTCCGAGGCTTAGGGGAATAAAACAAAAGAAATCACATCGAGGTTAAGAGATGAATAAGTTATTTCTTTTGTTTTATTCCCCTATGCCTCGGAGTCAAATTAGAATTGCAATATGTCGAAAATGGCTTATTATAAGACTTTGTATGGAAAATTTTCTTTGTAATATAACAGTGCTAAATGTGTAAAAAATTTCTCTTTTGAGCTCGCATTTTCTTGTGTGTTTACGGTGTTTCGGGCCTCATATGAACGGCTTAATGCCTTTCCTAGAGCAAGGATTTTCCACCCCGACAAGCTGAGTGAGAAGGGCTCCAGCAGCGAGCTTGGGTTTCCTGTGCTTACATTACATCTAAGAATCATATCTTGAAGTTTGCCTTATAATCATTAATCCAACATGGCAGAGCGATGAGTCAGAATGAAACTATCACTGCTTATGCATTCGCTGCATTTTTTGAAGGCTAAAGTAAAGAAAAGGGATATTTACCGTAATTTTAGAAGACAACTTCCCGACAGCCCACCGACTTCTTGTCAACAGATCGCTGACCGCCAACGATCAAAGTTTTATCTACTGTCAGTCGACACTTGTACCTAATTCTTTCAGTCTACTTTACTCGCTAAAACTGTCGGAAGGCATTTTACCTAAGGTCGGTAGACAGATTTTTTGGGGATGCTGTTGTTTAAATTCATTTTCACGTTTTTAACAAATAACCGGTGAAAGTTGTTGTTTGCAGGGAAAAGATTACCTCCAGCACTGGAATTATGTCACAACTGTTTCTACTGTAATTTCTGTGCACTGGTTGCAAGAAATAGACATTTTTCTGATTCTAATTTTCTTATCATTTCAGGTTTTCTCATACTTCTCAATACGTTCTCCGGTCCAGTCCTTTTCGCCTTCAGCCTTCCTCTCCTCCTGTTTTGGCCTCAAATTCCGAACCGACTTCTAGGGACTGGTAACAAAGGTGGACAGCAATCAAGAAAAGGGGAATTCGACTGGATTGAAGCACCTAACCTGTTGAAAACCCGGATGTTTCGCCTAGTTCTCATGTATCAGATGCTTAATGGCGTCAAGGTAGGAGCGCTTAAACTGAACAAAGTCTGAACAAAGTCCGCAGTGTTGTTGCGACACAAAGTGCACGAAGCATTACCTTGTTGAACGGCCCCATGCATTGAACATTTCTGCTAAATATCCTTTTTTGTTTAATGAGAGTAGCACATGATAGCAAAACTGATATATCTAATTCCTCAATTGCCGCCACCGCCACTAATCGTTGCTAGAAGTAGAACTCCATTCGATTTCATCGTCGTCTTCAGAACAGGGATGAAACTTTGTCCCGAGAAGAAAGATCCCTGTAAACGTATTGCATTGTTTAATCCTGGATAAATTTACTACATGTCGAGTGCTTATTTTATTCTTGGACAAAACTGTTTTTCATGGGTCCTCACGGGTCTTACAAAAGGTGGTAGAATCTTATTGTACCGAAGGACAAGAATAAGGGAATGCAAAGTGACATCCCTTGTGTAGGCTTCTGCGTACCGGTACACAAGGGCAGAAAAAAATAAACAATAGACTACATTGGCACAATACAATGCATCATGAAAGCAAATCCTTTGTGTAGAAATACACCAGGGCAGATCTTCGGCTTTCATCTAATCGTAGTTAGAATATGATCACACCCATTTAGAAATTCAGCGCCCAGTATTCCGATGCTTTATATTCCATAAACTGTCTGAAAATATATAAACCGGTGGTGGTTTTGAAGCACAGGGAAATTGTGGGGTAAAATTAGTATTCATTAGTATTCTCTTTTACAGCTTTTGGCAGCCTGCTGCTCCGCCGCTCTGCACAGGCGTCATCTTATGGTGTGGAAGATTTTCGCCCCACGATTCGTGTTCGAGGGAATCTCCTTCTTGCTAACTACCGTCGTGTTAGCTGCAAGTTTTCTCGCGGTTCTCAGAGTGGATCACGCCTTGCGAAGCTGGTTTAAGAGACTGGAGGCATCTGATGAGTGGAAAACAAAGAATAGATAGTTAATCTACTCGCCAGCCTCCTCTGGACTGCGATAAGCGTAACCTCGCCGTATAGGAACCTTCGCAATGCAAACACGCCGATTTTGTGGACAGTTCCGTGACAGGAAAGATTTCAATCATTGCATAGCTGGTATTAATCAACAAGAGGAACCAAATATTTTAAGTTGATGTTGTCAAAAAACCTAAGGTGTGAATAAAACAGAATAGTGAGCATCTTAGTGAGGTTTTCGCCCCTGTAGTTGTTAAGTCCTTATTCTTTCTTATCATTGTTCTCTCCTTAGATTGGATAAAAACTTTAGACGAGTTTTAAAGATAGCTTAGTTTGTTTCATGTCTGCTGCGCTTGTGCACGTAGACACTGCTAAAACCGAAAGCTGTAACAATATATAGGTCAGGAGGGAGGGGACCCACAGACGAGACGAGTCGAGCCGGTTATCCGTCCAAAGACTGAAAAGGGTTTCGATTTAGAATACCCTTCTTGGATACGAGTCGGACGTGGATAAGAGCTAAGAAAAAAAATAACATAAACGGCAAGGAACATACATGTATAACGCCTTGCAATTGCAGAAAGAGCATTATGGCGCACACGAGCCAGGAGGCTCACAACGGCCGGAGCTTAAACCCGGTTTCTGTAGCATGAAGCGACTAGGAATATTGCTACTCCCCCCTGGATGGGATGCTAGTCCATCGCAGGGTTACCCCCAACATTTTTTTGTCGCCGGTACCCATTTATACACCTGGGTGGAGAGAGACAGTGTGGAGTAAAGTTTCTTGTCTAAGGAAACAACACGACGGCAGAGACCAGGCTTCGAACCATCGACCTTTAGGTCGAAAGCCCGACGCACTAACCACTAGACCACCGTGGCTCCACTATGGAATAAATACGCAAAGATAATCACCAAGGAACGTGCCAAGACAGCCGGCAAATACGGCAAACACCAAACAATTAAAACAAAAAAGGAAAACCTTGCGGTGAAAACATGAATGAAGAGAAACTACATAAAACTGACACTAAAAGCAACACAAGGTTTGATTCAAAAAATGTTAATCCCCGCAAGTAACTGATCATAAAGTAATTTGGAGTGACTTTGTTTTAGTCGACATCTATACTTGCGTTTAGCTAGATTACCCTAAAACGGTGCGAATCTTGAACCCCATTTACACGGGCTAAAAATTCGGCACGGCACCCTAAATATTCGGCACGGTACTAATGATTTTTGGGTACGGCACTCTCAATTATCTACGTGTAAACGTGTCGGACCCAAACACAATGTGGCACTGGTGCCCAAAATTTTAGGGGTGCCGAGACTACCTCCAGGAGGTAGTCTCGGCACGGGTAAAAGAAGGCACCGTGCCAAAAACTGTTCGATTTCTAATAATTTTGAACGAATTTTAAGCCGTCACGCATGCGTAGCAACCATTGTAATTTCAAAATGGCGGACGATACAGACAAACCCATACGATACATATAGGAAATCGTATGAACTACTTGTGCATTTCATAATTTATGGGCACGAGTGATGTTTTGAAATTTTGAAATGAAACGCTGCAATGGTTTCCATTATTTTTAACCAATCAATAACAATCTTTTGACAGGTAAACCATGCCTGAAATCTAAAAATTGATCACATCATTTAAAGAAATATTTAAGCTTGAAGTTCCAAACTTTTAAAGTAAGTGCAACAGATTTGCAGCTTTCTTATTGTACTTAACAACCTAGATTTGCACTCTACAATCTAATTATGCATTCGTCATTGGCCAATCAGAAACTGTATATTTTGCAGAGTATATTATAAGAAACGTCACAATACAGACGATACATTCCTTTCAGATGTCTTTCGTAACGTTGATGTCCTTCTTGTTGTTCTAGGCGCCGATTTCTAATCAATAACCGTTAAACAGTGACAATGATATCATTTCCCGCCATTTCCCGGGGAAATACAGGCGAATGTTAGGGGTGCCAATACAGAAGTAGGTACCGTGCCCATTTGAGAGAAATTCCACTATTTTGTTCGTGTAAACTGGGAGTGCCGTGCTTAAATAGTTTGGGCACGGTACCGAAATTTGGGGGTGCCGTGCCGATTTTTTTGCGCGTGTAAATGGGGTTTTGATGAACAGATTAGGGCCGCGAGGGAATAGGAGCACAAATATGCACCTGAGAAACTGCGGGAAGCAAAAAAAAAAACGTAATTTAGAAAGAATAAGAGAAAAGTGTTTACTATTCACCTTCACTAAGTTGAATGAATGTTTAACTATTACGCCGTATGAGAGCTTAAGATTTTATTGATTATATTCGTTCTTGGTTATAAAGCGTGGAAATGTTGACCTTAATTTCTAATCCTTGGCTAGTTGAAAGGAAAACTTATTTCTTGTTCTCGAATGTTTTTCTCCCGTGCATTGTCAGAGCCAAAGATTCCGGCAGCATTAAATTGGAAATTTCTTTATTGAATTCCGGCATTGAAATTTGATATTGATTCTTTTAACGATTTTTTTGTTAAACAATCAAGGGGAAGTTTTATTAAACCAAAAGAGGCTCGGAGGTTTGAAGTAAAGTACTTTACAGGGAATTTAATGAGACTATAGCGCTTAACCTCTTTAGCTGTGAAGCCGTCAGGAGCCCTGTGCAAGTAATATTCGCCCAAATGGTAAGTCTTTATCGATAAACTGTTTGTGAAGATGATTTTAAGGCTATTTTTGTCTAAAATAGGGTATAAATACTCTAGTGCAGTGATTTGGAAAACGAATGGTAAAACTGAGTTGAATTAAGTTGAGAAACGTTTTCGGATTGACGGAAATCTAGTTCAGCGCAAATTGTCCGAGGACTTCTTTATGTTGGTTGTGGTTGTGTTTCTTCTCTCGATCTCTCTTCCTTATTCATGAATGAAATGAATACTAACCTTTATGTCTTTCTCTTTGGTGATACATACGCTGACTGGAGTCATAATTCCCTCTGAGTATGAGAGTAGTTGTAGTAAAAATGTTTTAATTTTCATTAACAATTAACATTAGCTAAAAGTTTCAAGAAAATTTTGTGAAATGTTGAAACAAAAGCTGCGTTTTTTGGCCTTCTACGGTCCTTCATGCTATTTTATTGAAATATAAACTGTTTGTTTTCATTTTACTTTTGAAAGAGACGTTCCCTTGCTAAATTAGCACCGCCGTATTTAAAATGAGAGTTTTTTGAGACAATGTATGACGCACGATTACACAAATTGCTGTCAAGACTCAGCTCTCCATTTTACATTGCATTTATTGAATTTTTGTGCGATTGAATTCAAAATGTATATAAGTCAAATTCATCTATCTATTATGTTTGAGAAACGGAATGTTACGAATTAATGAATCCATCAGTGGCCAAAGCAATTAATGAAAATATGCCTTGTCGCATTGTCAAATTATTTTTATTTAAAGATATTAAAGTAGTTTGTAATTAGGTTTTTGCAATTGGTAAGCGAAATGAATCAAGTAATTGATAAATGTGGTATGAATTAGTTGATTTATTTCCTTAGCTTCGCCGTTCTTATTTTTTTTTCCTTTCAGTTCAAAAGCGGTCGTTCAAAATTTGATCACGATTCATTTTTTTACTGAGTCACCTATGTCACGTCGAATTTAATTTATATAAGCGAAGTTTTGAAAGTTCCGAATCTTAGTGCTCAGTGAATGAAGCATCCTGTGTATTATGACAAACATGTTTGTAACGGGTTTGGTCTACTGCATTCGTTTCCATACCAATTTTTTTACGCAGCGAAACTTCCAAAGTCGTCGTGGTAGACAATACGAAGGCTTCAGAAATTCCGGGCGTTTGCAAATAAATGCTGCTTACGCCATAATTTACCCTTAATTTAATGTGCCCGCGTGCTCGAGGGCTAAGAAAAATCACAAAAGTTATTTCCAGTCTCTTCTGCATAATTATTGCCAACAAAAGGGACACTGTCACGAGGGCGCATGCGCGAGTTTTTCAAATCGAAACTTGAAAAGTTCCGGCCTGAATTTTTCAAGTTGAACCGTCAATTTCAAAATGGCGTCGACTAGTGGCAGCGGTAGAGGGAAAAGAACCAATTCGGGACGGAAGAGGAAGTTCGAGGATCAAGCAGAATATAAGATAGCGTGGTCTAGAAACCACAAACGAATATATTTGGAAAATCGGATATTTAGGTCGTGGCTTCAGGCTAAATTCGATGCCGGGTATGAAGCTTGGACCAGAGACAGCGACTTCGTCGCCCATTTGTTGTCGTTGGAATATCGTCGAAGGTATGCTTTGGCTTCAGTTTGCCCTCCTCAGGACGACTGTGGCTCCTTGACGGAACCAAAAAAATTAAAAATAAAAGGGAGTAAAGGAAAGAAAAATGATGAGCCTACGACACGAGGTATTCCCAGGCGGTCACCCATCCAAGTACTAACCTCGCCCGACATGGCTTAACTTCGGTGATCGGACGAGAACCGGCGCATGTCAACTCGTGACAGTGTCCCTTTAAACTCTGAATAAGTTTCTTTATCTTTTTGTTAATATAAACTGTGCGTTTTATACAGCAGTATCGATTAATTATTATACTTTTTTTATCCGGCTGTAATCGCTGACAACTTAAGAAACTTTGTGGTCCTTCAAGGACCTCGTAATTTCGGGAGCAGAGAGTCTTTGCTCCGGAAACCACTAAAGAATTTCCTAAACTATAGTTTTGTCGAAGAATTATCTCAAAATGTTTCTGCCATTCTTGTGAACAACCTGGAATTGCCTTGAAAAGAAGACTATGTTTGGCATATCCCTTTTAATGGTTTGAATTCCTTTTTGTTTGCGGTTTTCCAAATTGCTAAGTTGCGTATTCAATTATACTTGCCAGCTTTGGTTTCGTTGGGGAAAGTTATAAAATTATTACTTGAAAATTAAGTGGGTCGTCGCCATATATGGTGATGCCCCGCTTCATAAAATCTTGATGGAAGGTTTTTTTTGTCGGTCACTTGCCTTAGACCTCCGTTTCTTTGATGCTTTTTCGCGCGGCCAACACAGATTCTAATTTTTATCGCTTATTCTTCAACGTACTTGAGTGTTTGGCGTCAAGGTTGGTTATAGTGGATGGTTTCAAGATTTTTGCAATGAAAAAAAAAAACAACACGCAGAGAGAAAAGACTTTGTAAAGGTAACAACCGCTTCAGGTCAAACTAATAAACCAAACAATCATTTTGTGAATGGACTCGTTTCTTTGTTTTTAGTGATTTCATCGCTTTGTAGGAACAACTCGCCTTATTTTAAATGTGCAATGCAAAAAATGTTTCCCTGTCAAAATGATCTAAATTTGGTCAACAAAAAATGCGTTGCAATTTGTTTTGAGTTTCACAAAACAATGTGTCAATTCATGATACACAATAATTTAACCCATTACATCATCCAGTTCAATCGCATTTCACACAATGCGTACTAATGTCACGCTGAGACATGTTTTTTATTAATCGGTTTTCGAAACCAAATTTGCTTTAGTTGAACTTTTACAAATGAATAGTCCGCTATTCACTAAGTAGAAAAACTGGGACCCCCTTTTGACGCCGAACGGGCTACTTTAGTGTCATATCATATGTTATGAGCTTTTGTACGTCTGTGCCTCTATATCTACTGCTAGTTTTGATATTTTAAGATCAAAACTAGCAGTATAGAAAAGTGCCAGTTCGATCAAATTTTGACCTGCTGATTTTCTTGGAATATTTCGAAAGGAAATCGTGTATTTACTTACCTCTCCAAACCGTAAGTATACTTTAAAAACACATAAAAAATCTTGTTTTCGGGCATTCAGACAACGTTATTGTTTAAATTGACGAAATTTTTATCTCTGCTGTGGTTCGTTTCATTATTGTTCTATTTTGATCAGATGTCGCATAAACGCATTAATTTGAGGCTTCATGCAATTAAGACCAAAACCACCGAAATTACTATCTTTTTGTAAACCTGGCAAAGAAACGTTCAGTTATATATTTGCACTGCTATTTTATTTCCACAGTTGAACATGAGGTCTGTGTTGCTGACAATCGTAATACTGTTGATCAGCGTTCATTTTGGTCAACAAGAACTTTCTTGTCCCAGTGGTAGGTACAATAGCTCTAGAAAAGTACTATGTTAACAATAAGGCCAGCGAATTTTACTATTTTTAGTATTTTAAAAACAATTTAAAATACAATTAGGATTTTTCCTACTGTGAAAAATCACATGCAAAGATATCCTACTGTGAAAAGACACATGCAAAGCCGATATCAATTTGATGTTCACTGTGAAGAGCATAAATTAAAATGTTTTTCAGGATGTCAAGAAAATCCTGTTAAGGAACTTTGGTATTCTGACCGACGATCCTCGAACAAAGGACATTTTCACCACGCCCATGTGCGTTTATCGGCGGGATACCAATCTTAGAGACATCCTGATTCACAGCACCTTTTCATCGCACCCGGACCAAGAACAAGCTGGAACATTTCCTTGCAAACGAGCAAGATGCAGGACATGTGCCTTCACTGGAGGGACTTCCAATATCAACCACACGAACGGAATCATACACCTCAAAGGACGCCATAGCTGCACCACGACCAGTGTCATTTATACCATCATTTGTACCCGCTGTCAAGTTTTGTACATTGGGGAGACTTGTCGTCGGCTCGCAGACAGATTCGGCGAGCACCTCCGCTCTGTGGAAGGCTACAATCACAGCCAACGCTATTGCAACGGAGGATTCCCCGTTGCCGAACATTTCAACCAACCGGGACACTCAATCAACAACATGTCGGTGTCGGTGATAAAGAAAGTCACGGGAGCAACTGCCACACGACAAAGAGAAGAAATGAGGCTAATCTTTCTACACAAGACCTTGGCGCCTCGTGGAATTAACATTGACTTTAAATTCTAATTTTCTATGAGGCTACATTGGCTTCAAGTTTTATTCTCTGTCGCATTTATGCGCGCTAAGCGCGCGCTCGAATTCGCGTTTTATTTGAATATTTTTGAATAGCGTACACACAACAAATTGTACGTTTGCACGAGCGTTTGTCTCGTAAACGTAATACAAACACTGATGAAGGGGTTATCCCCGAAACGTCTGACTGTCTTTGTCAGTTCTTTTTCGGCATTCAGACTTAAATTTAAATTTCAATACTGTGAAGAGCATGTTTGCTCTTGTTAAATGCCGAACGATCTAAATCGCATCGAAAACGTCTTCCGGGATCTTCGTCCAAAATCTTTGGACAGCTTCGGCAATCTTCCAAAAATTTCGTAAAATGATCGGAAACGTTCATACAACCTTCGGACGGTCTCGCGAGATATCGAGTTGAACACTCGAAGAGAAGTTTCATATCTCCCTACACCCATGTACTATGTTCTATTTAATATACATTTGTTTTAAAAAAATAATAATCCAGTTTTGTTTACAGTTACTTTTCCTGTACACTAACTGAGAGGGTCATTAAATTGTCTTTGTCTTGGTTGATTCATGGTCACATGACATCTGACAAACAAACTGTTTCCCGGCAAACGTCCATGAGCGGGCAACATTTGCGAAAGCGGGCAACATTTTTGACGTCAGAGGGTAACAGTGCTAGCGCAAGTGATCAGACCGTGACAAAATGTGGCATAATTATGATGCGATTGATGTTTACCTCGAGTGCGTTTTTCAAGCTACCTTGCGTTGCTATATAAAAAATCACTTAATGACTGATCCCTCGAGAAACAGTGAATTTTGTTTTCCTCGAATTCTCGAAAAACAAGTCATTAAGTGTTTAATGGGATGCTGAAGGTTCTCACATTGTTGTACAACAATGTTAGATTTTAGAACATTTAGCTGGGGCTTTATGGCAACTCCTTCACTTGCTGTATAACTCCGATGACACACATTTACTGTTTTTCTTAGCGAATTACCCAATGGAACTAAATTTCCAGATTATTGACCAAAGTACTGGAAATGACCTAGATGTACTACAATTTTATATGGGAGCAGTCCTTGACATTACGGGCACCATGACAACCAACGTACCCATCGAGGATTCTACATACACCGTCTCTGCACGGATAGATTTCGTGGCAAATTCTGAGTTTCTTGGCATGCCATTGAATGTGATCCATCACGTCGACTGTCCTGACCCAAATTTGGCGTCCAGTAGCGATCCAAAGGAATGGTGGGTAATGATATTCAGCGTTGTGACGTTGTTCAATTGGCAAACATTTGAGTTTGAGCTCACCTAAGGTCATTACCACGTGTAATTTGGTAGAAAATTGGCGTTCGCGCTGGTTTTTCTGTCTCACAGCTGCTGCACCATGCTGACGAGGACCAACCAGGTCGAAACAGCTGTCCACGGTTGCATTTTGGCTTTCAGTTTGGGGTCTATCATGTAATTGTCGCGTTAAATGTTCTACGTAGTATCAGCCTTACTTATTTATTAACTGCCGGATTCAGTCAGCCGATTTTGGCGGTCTTGCGAAAATAAAAGGAGTTACAAAAGGGTATATATGTAAGAATGTTATCAAGGCTTCCCTAAAATTCCGGTAAGACAACATTAGCACACTAATACATAATACAATAATACACTAATACAACCATACATTACAGTCTTAACATTAACTTTTGCACATTTAGTGTATTTACGTGCAAACTTACTGGTGCAACATGTTTTTCTTTGTGTTTGTGATTTATAACCTATTTTCCATTTCTTTTAAAAGTCAGAAATTATCTTGCATGTTTCTTTGATTCCAGAACGCGCTGTACTTAAGCACAAGCCGGTTACATACATTTTAAATGTCTTTGTGCTACAAAAACAAAGGATAGCGAAATAATTAAATGTGTTAAGGCTATGCGAGAGTACACTTGCACATTGAAGAATATTATGGTATTTTTAGGAAAGGCCTTCCTTTCCTTTTTTTACCTTCCTCCTCACATTCACTCTCCCCCTGTCCTTCTCCCCAAAGGAAGGAGTGATACGTTAGAAATACCTTTTAATTAGCTGTTAATTAGCTTTTTTACGTAGAAAGTCGAACGGAGCACATCGCTCGTCAAGCAACAGATTGATGTTCCCATTGTGGGCCTTTTCTTTCAGTTCTGATCAGTGACTATCCTGTGTGAACAGCTCGCAAAGTTGTTGTAGGCTTCGCCTTTTTTCACACCCAACAATGTCATGTACTGATTGGGTGCCTTTTTAATTCAGTGATTACCCTTCGTGAACAGCTAGTGCAGTTGTTGGAGCTATGTCTTTTTCTTACCCAAGAATCTCATGTACTCATTGCGTGCCGTTTTATAGTTCAGTGACCACCTCCTGTGAACAGCTGGGACAGTTGTTGGGGGCTTTATCTTTTTCATGCCAAAATGCATGCAAAAAGCCCGAAACGTTTGGTATTTTTTTATAAATTTTGGTACTTCAATTTTTCATGTATTTAACCAAGTGCCATGCAGCCACCAAACTTTTTAGTTCCAATTTCTAATATATCCTATCCTATCCTATCCTCTGGCATTCATTTAACAATCGACTTTGCGGACCCGACTTAATACTTATTATTATTACCGGAAACATCTTTTATTGTAGACCATTTCGAAAAAGAGTGGTAACCTTGTAACCTTGGATGAGTGGCTGTGCATTTAACTATGGAACGTTTTAGTTTGGAAAAGTAAAGAGCTAACTTCCATCACGAACTTGAGAACAATTGCCAAGAAACACTGGGTGACACACAGCAAGGTTTGGCGCCTTGTCGATCCCACAGTCCAATACGCAGTCACTTTTTCAAAGTAGTCTATATCTCTCCTCTCCCCTAAAATATGACCCCCTCCCAGATTAATGTCCATAGACTATCAAGGTTATTTTTCATTGTTGTTAGCTTATATCGTTACCGTAAATGTATGTCATAAAGCTTGTTGAGCTTGTGCAGAGTTTAATATATACCGTTGTGCAGCCATAACTGTTATATGTAACGTTTGCTTTTCATGTTTTCAAACTGGTTGCGGGCCCAAAAACATCACGTTTCTCGCATATTGGGTTTTAATCACGTCTGTATTTTTTAACCAAATTTTGAGTTGTTGTTGTTGATAGTGATTTTTCATACGGCATATTTCCTTCCTTTTTTAAGTGTTTTTTTTTTTTTTTAATTTTTATCTATTTTTTTCGCATCCCATCAACATTTAAAATAAAGTATAAACCCAGGGTATATTATTAGACGTTCACAAGACACTATTCTTGTTTAATCTACCTTTACATGAACTTATGATTAATTACACACTTTATTCATCAATAATAACTATGTAAAATTATAATAGCGCTTTGCACTAATGACGTCACATACTTCTGACCCCCGTTGTGACTCAGACAAACAAACTCCTCCGTGTGTTATCTGCATAAGAAATTTGTATGGGGAAATGGTGTTGGCGAAGACTTTGATGCGGCTTTTATCAATATTTTCGCAAGAAAATCGTACACCTGGGTCAATGTTGAATAGCAAATCTAAAAACTATCTTTGCAACATCTCAATTCTCAACATCTAAACGAGCTGGGTGAGCCCAATTTTTTAACCCGTGAATACGCGAAGCGTAATGAACGGGTTATCGCTGACGAGGACAGTTTCACTCACTCACTCACTCGCTCTCTCACTCGCTCCTTCTATCACTGTAAACTTTTCTTGGTAATTCCGCTGACCAGCGCGTAAGGCTTTCGTGGCAAAGGAATAGTCAATCGCCGAAAAAGGGGACATTCTGAAAGCGCTGCTCTGATGTTTTGTATTTGGAGTCCTTTATTGGACCATTAAAACCGATTTGCAGACTTGAAATTGTTTTTCGACAGAGACAAGCATTTTATACGCGTTTTACTGCATATCTGCGTTGAAATAATAAAATTTTACCTCGACAATCACCATTAGTCTTCGTGGCCTAATGGCGTAGCACATGTAACTACCAGTCAGACAACCCGAGTTTGAATCTTCCCTGGGATCTTTCCTGTTTTTTATTCTGCGTTCGTCAAAAGTCGTTACGTTTAATTAGAAAAGAAACATCGAACCGTGTCAGTATAAAAGCACACGCTTATCGCAATATTGCGTTACGCGTAAGCATTTCTTATTCACGGGTTGGCTCACGGGAGCCTTTGATTATCAATTGTAATTAGCATGTTAAGATACAACTTTGTGCAAAAAGTTGTAACTTAACATGTTGACTTAATTACAAATCGATAATAAATAATGTGGGTCACCGAGATCGTTTGTGAGTTATAAGCACTTTAAACTAAAATTAAGGGTGTTTTTAGCTGGTTATACTGTTACTATGATAACCTGTTAAGTCATGTCGACGATGACCATGACTTGTTCAACAGTGACTGGGCATTTGTTGTCCTTGTTAGATATCATTATTGTAGCTCTAGCTAATAAAGAGTGGTAGTATTGATCCTCCCAAGTGTAAGTACTGAAAACTGTTGTGAGTCACCGTAACGGGAAGGACCGCTCAATGCATACATTATCAATAGATTAACAGGCCATCCAAATGGCCACACTTTGAATTTATCCACGGTTCCTGAACTTATAAAAAGAATTACACTTGAATTCGTGTTTAAATCCAGGAGAGAAATGGTTGACACCGTTGATTTTATTCTACTTACACGAGTCACGGTATCGGGTTGTTTTCCTCGACGACTTTCAATACCATTCTCTGTTTGAATTGAGTACTGTTCTGTACTTTTATAGCGGCTCCATTGTCTATCAAGCAAGTCCAACTAAACGCGAAACTAATTAGGTCTTTGAAACTAATGAAAATGAATTTAAAACTCTCAAAATTACTTCCATATTTCACCTTTGTTCTTTATGTTAATTTTGGTGATTTCAGGTTCGCGAAAGAGGGTTTTTTAATGACGTTTGAATCAACTGTTTTATCAACCGTTTTTCTCAAGAAAAGTTCCTTCGCAAACCTCAAATCACCAAAATAAACACTGAGAAACAAAGCAAAGTTGAACAAAATTATAGTAATTATGAGAGTTTTCATTTCGTGTTTAAAAGTTGTTTAAAAGCCCTAAACTTTGTCTTTAGTGAGGCTTCTTTGTTAACCCATGCCATCATTAAAGCACAGCACACCACTCAAACCGAGGATGGTAAGCCTGTGGTTTTCCTTGACACTATTCTTTGCTCCATCCAAGATTGTCACCAAAGAGCGTTGTTACAAAATTACGATAAAAAAAAATAATTTGTAGTGTATAAAGATTAAAAATAAAGATTAGGTAAAGGCTGTCAGCAGATAATATAACGCGAGAAAAACAATACAAACACTGTGATTTAGTGTATCTTTCTTTGGGCATTCCGTCTGCCACCAGTTACTATAGTTACTAGTTGTTCACCATTTTTGAGTGGTTCTTAACTTTGTTTTATGACAAAGGAAAATAATTATCGTCACTGGGTGTTATGATCGGCGCTGATAACTGATCTGATGGCTAAACGTTAACAAAAACTAGTTTGTGATTTAGGGCAGAGGCTAGACTATTTGGACTATTTAAAATGTTGTCGATAACCAAAAAGTCAGTCTGAATAGTCTCAACACGCAACGCTCCTCCCCACTAACGGCTGCTCAAACCTGGACCACATTCCTTGCCCATTTTGTTTGCGATAAATTCATTGAACCAATCATGTATCAGCAAAATGAAAATGATGTAAGTTTTCGCGCGAAAAAAAAGGCCGGTGGTTTCCGGTTTACATGTGCCAGACGTCCTAGCTCAGTACTGAATTTTCCTTGGTGTTATGGCAGATGAAACTCAAAAAAAAAGTCGTCGAAGATAGCTCTAGGTGCTTTACGTGTCCATCGCTTTCAGTGTACAAAAGTAACCACTTGCATCCATAAAAATTACAAAACAGCTACCATGCTGGAGATTGAAATATTTCAAACCGGATGCAATGACGCCATACGTCTGACAATGAAAGTACTGCCTAGCTCCGAGAAACACGTCAAATTAAACGCAGAATAAACTCTGAGGAGCTAAAAACAATTGCAAGATGCTACTATTCCAATATAGACCGTGACTATCGCATAAGACTTGGATCTTAGATTCTTTTAGCCGTGATGAAGAAACACTATCTCGCAAGTTATGCTAACCGCAGACTTACGCTCACATTAAATCACTGACTGAGAAATGAACTGATCCTAAGCAGCGAATAATTCCTACTTAAGCGGCTACTACTGATCTTGCAATTCTTTCAAAGTGAGCCAAAGAAACTCCATTGTTATGCCAAGAGCTAGCAAACAAACGACGGCATAACTAAATATTCTAAACGGCTCTGGAAAGCGTAAATTCCTCAGTCCTGTCAGTATCACAGCTAGAGTTTTTTTCCTAAGATCAAAGAAACGACAACATTTAGAACAACGGGCCTGTTATGTCTTTAATTTGATCTGAAAGGAAAATCTCTCAGGCACGTACTTGGGGTAGACTTATTCTAAAGCTGGACTAAAATGCTTTTAACAACGAGCAGGATTGGTCCTAGGTCTGTCGCCTTTTATAACAACTTCGCGAAAACATCCAACTGAGTCAACGATAAAACGCATGCTATGATTGGACGAGTCAGGCGTAGAGAATTTGGCGCGAGCATGTTCCGAAAATGGCACTGCAACTGTGATTGGCTTAAATCGGGCAAGGAATGTGGTCCAGGTTTGAGCAGCCGTTAGTGGGGAGAAGCGTTGCGTGACGAGACAAATAACGGCTGCGTGGGAGACTGGTCTGTGAAGACAGGTATCGATAACAAACTTAAAAAGTTTTAATTGTCGATAACAAACGCGGCAGTTTTATCGTTATCCCTATCGTTTATCGTTTTCCCCAGTCCGTGAGACTGTTGTCGACAACTCACCTGCCGTATTTCCTCGAATATAATAAGCGCCCATCCTCTTATTAGCCTGCGTGCAGCCGTCTCCGATTTCCTTGCTCCCCGCAGAAAACGGACATCTGCGTTACGCCGTTTCGAATCGTGTTCACGTATCCTGCTGTTTCTCAAGGATCCGTTGAGCGCGCTCTGATTGGACGTTTGACAGTGGGCATTGTTTGAAACAACTTAGATTGGTTAGCACCCCGAAATGCCGAAATAATTTATGCTGCATAAAAATGCACGAGGGTTTTACCATTGACAGATCTAAAGATGTCGACTCAGTGTATGCATGTCGACTAAACATGGGTGATTGTGTGCTGTGTTTCTCGCCTATCATAAAGCATAGCGACAGAAATCTTGTTCAAGGTCGCGGTGAATTTAAAGTTGACGAAGAAAACCTTTCACTAGAGTTTGCTGTACACTACGACGCCGTATATCTGTGAACCATGCCCTGGACTTCTACAGAAGCGACACTGATGGACAAATACTTACGAACGAGTACAGTTCCAAAGCAGGACTGACTGTAGCCTGCGGGAAGACGTCTCCTATTGCAAACCATTTATTTGTGAAGCTTACAAAACGATTTGTTGTTATCGCCAATCCTCTCTCGATCTGTGAAACCTCGAAGGGCAACTTTTAAATTAATGATTGTATACGATTGTAAAGCTTCGAAGCAAGTCGAATGAAAAACGAACAACACCGTTCGGGAATAATTGTGCTAGATCGTCAACTTCTCCTGTGAAATGAATTATTTTGGATTAACGTGTTTTGAACTTCCAATGGTCCGTTGACCGGAAATTTGTGTAATCAGTGCCGGATGTTACAGACTATTTATTTATTAATACAATGCAGTAACAATGCAAATCACAGTGAATTCACTATAATAAATAAATAAAATAAATAAATAGTCTTTATTCGAGGTTTTAAACAAACGTTAAAACTTACAAGGTACTTATAAATAGAGTTAAAAACTATCTAAACACTAGGAAACACCAAATACAATCTATTTAAAATCAAAGAGACATCTATTTACAAAGCATTTCTTAAACCTTTCCGCAGTATTAACACATGGGACCTGGTAAGGATGCGACCTACCGCGTAGGGCCCTGTTCTTACGTGTGGGGGAGGGGGAGAAGATCGTGCAGTGGATGTGAGGGAGTACCCACAAGACTATTCCACAACCTCAAATCCCTTTCTTTGATGATCTGTTCGATCGGTGTAACTTGTTGAATGTATCCGAATCTAAATGCCCTTTTCTGAAGCCTATCAATTTGACTCAAGTGTTTGGTATAGGCAGCAACACCCCACACTCGGATACAGTAAGTAAAGAGTGGCATAATAAGAGAATTAAAAAGGTAATGAAGGTCAGATACACTATAACTATTGCTCTTACACACTCATAGTATGAACGAGAAATCTACTATAGCTCGACGAACATAAATCTAGGTAGTTCTGAGAATAATAGGACAAAGGGGCTATTAAGGTCGCGGGGGATACTGGCCATGAATAACTTCATAAGGCAAAATATTGGCAGGGGTGTGACTTTTAAAAGCTTTATATCTTGGGCCTTTAGAAACCGTTTTCGCTAAAGCTTGACAGATATAATGGGGAATAATGGGAGTTCACCAGTACTATATTGTATTCACTGAATCGCGCTTTACGGTAATGCTGTAATGTATACGTAAGTTAAAATTTGTAAAATGTGATTTTGTGTCCAAGTTTGCTCCTCGAGAAGAACACAAAGCAAGTTGATTTCACCACTCACTGATCCGTCAAAAACCTCTGTTCTCTCTATTGTGTCATATCTGAAGCCGATTTTTTTTATTTCGACTTTAATTAAAAGTTATTAGCTTTTAAAGGAGTAAAATTGTCCATGTTAGAATTTGAAGCCTCATATCTTCCCTTTGAAAGCCTATTTAAAAATTTTGCGTCAGATATGACCCCGGGATATGACAATCTACAATACATCTAGTTTACCTCCCTGCCGTGTCATCTCTACGCTTCCGAAGGCTTCCCGAGCAAACACGAATGCAAAAATATATTTATGGTAATTTTGCTAATTTTAATCCACGGGCTATTGTCAACGCTTTATGCAGAAAGAACAATGCGTTGCAAAATAGTGTATTTTACCAGACAGCGCTTTGCACGTGCAATTATTGATGCAGAAACATTACGGAGCCTGTTCGTGAATATTTCGTGCATTTTCGGTGTCAGCCGTCGCACTTCGTGCATCGGCTCTTTTCATAAATGCATACTGATGAGGATGAGCGGAATCAGTGTCCCCCGCTACCTTAAGGCACGCGAGGCATGAGCACGAAAATGGCGCGAGGGCGCGCAGTGTTTATTTTGATGACGTCACGAAAATAAAGAGGTTTTTACAGTAAATAAAATGTTTATTGCGCGCATTCCACACGGTAATTTTTTATAAAAATTGCCAAATTGATAGGATTTTCTTGGTTCTCGATCACAAAAAAAAGACAACAATTTTTGCACATAAACAAACCCACTGAACGTAAAAAATTAAAAGTACTGAAGTAAATTGCCGAAAATCATGTACCGATTTTTTTATGGCTTTGTTAATGACTTACTGAATGTTTCTTCTGTGTCACCAAAAATTGTGAATATTTACCGTGTAAAAACCGAGAAAAACCGTTGAGAGGTTTGTAAGCCTTGAACAACAAGCCAAACAACTCAATCATTGGTTGTCATGGTATCGAGACAAGACTGCCAAATTAGACTTCTCCGTAAACGAGAAAGCCTAAGCTCATGTATGTGTATAGCATGCCTAGAGTAAGACTGGCCAATAACTGTATGGAGCCACCCACACTCAAGTAGTTTAAGGCCTGGGTCAAGGGCTTTGACCAGGAAAAAAACGGTTTATTCGTAATAACTTTCACAAACGGAATGGAACTGAATCGAAATTTGGCACATAGAAAGATATTATCGTCCTTAACATTTTTAAGTATAATAAGCTTTGGCATAGGTCACGTGACATGTCACGTGGCCATTTTTCTTAAAATAGCAAATATTTGACGAATTGGTGACGGGTTTAAGAGAAAACATCAAATAAAAATGCTTTTCTGATGCAGATTAAATATCTCCAGCCCTTCACGTTTGGAATGAGTGTCCATTAATCTCTAAAAAAAAAATTATGAGGACAAAGGTCATTTTTCAGTCCAAAATTCAACCTATAACTATTTATAACTGTAATTTAAAGACTTGAGGACAATCATTCCAAACGTAGAAGGTTAAATATGTTAAACCTCCATCGGAAAAGCTGATTTATTTAACTATACAAAGAAAATTCGCTACCAAATCGCCGATTTACGTAATTTTAAAATTTTGATCACGTGACATGTCACGTGACCAAACTTTTGGTTTGGGCAAAAGAAAACATCAAGATTAACATTCATGGAAAATTTCATTTTGATCTAGGTTTTCTCGGTGAAGATATTAAGTGTCAACCATATTTTGCGAACACACTTTAAACCCAGGCCTTAAACTGCTTGAGAGGACGAAATAATGAATTTACTAACCTTTAAGAGAAAATTAAATTTTACTTAAAGGTATCGAAAATATTTAAGTTGAGACGTAAATACTCTTAAATGTATTAAAGTAAGTAAGTATCTTTAAAATGTGTTTAAGAACATTTAAGTTATCTTTAATTCAACTTTTCAAGACCCTTAAAGGCAACTTAAATTGTTCGTTACTTGCTTTAAGTGTTGTCAAGTAAAGGCTTATTTAGTAATTTACGGTGCACTTAAAGATAGTCGAAATTGTTCTTTAATTTTTCTTTAATAAACCTTTACTTGCACTTAAAGTCGTTATTTCGTCCTGTGACCTTTATAAGAGGACTACAGAATCACTACAAGAAAACAATTTACTCGTAGATCCAATGTAAAATCCCTCCGCGAAGAAAAACATTTGCCGAAAACGAAATTTCGTTGGTCCTACTTTGTGGCAAATTAGAAATTTCTGTACCACTGAGCCTAAAAATGCCGGAAAAAGAAAACAGGGAGTGAATCTTCACACAGCGAGAGATCCCGGCGAGACATTAGGTGAAGATCGTTTCGCAACACCAGTCGGTCAAGATAATTTATGGAATATTTTAATCGAGAACAGCAGGATACGTGAACACGATTCGAAACGGCGTTAGGCAGATCCGCGTGAAGCAAAGGAAATAAGAGACGTCACTCACCAATACCTTAAATGGACAAGCTGCCATCCTCGTCACACCAAAACTGCAATTCCATACAGCTTGGCCCTAAGACTTCGCCGCATCTGCTCCAACGAGTTTTTTGAAAAAAGAGCAAAAGAATTACATACTATTCTCCTTGATCGGGGTTACAGATCAAAGCTCATAAAGGAATCAATCACGAGAGCCAGGAAACTTTCAAGAGAAGAGTCACTCCGCACGGACACGGACAAACCCAACAACAACAGGGTACCTCTCGTTGTCACATATAACCCAGCCCTACCCAGACTCCATAGGATTATCAAGCAACATCAGTTAATCCTTCACACATGCATCGCCTAGGTGCAAGAGTGTCTTTTGCGAGCCTACTATGATTGCCTATCGTAAAGGGAGGAGTCTCACACAGATACTAACAAGCAAACGATTAGCACCACCCAGTCCTAATAACAAAATCAAGCGATTAATCTTTCTTCTCAACTTCCAAGAAATTGCTCCTCTGAAACCATATGCAAAATCTGTGGTCGCTCCTTTCAAAACAACAGAAATCTCAAAATCCACTTCACCCATAAACACAAGCATCGCCCCGCCGATTTCAATACACAACCAGGGTTCTGGCCTTGCAAAACAGACTCAAGATGTGCTTGCTGCCGAGAATATGGTCAATTTACACAAAAGATCAACAGCGCAAAAACCGGCGAATTAATCACACTACGCGGACATACAACCTGCCAAGCAACAAACGTTGTTTATCTAATAACTTGTATGAAATGCAAAGATCAATATGTAGGTGAAACATGCAACTGCATTAGAATACGGGCAAATCAACATCGCTCAGATATCTCAATAGCTCAAAAGAACATACCAACAGTTCGCCATTTTAGGACCTGTGGATTACAGCATTTCAAATTGACTGTACTCGAGAAAATGAGAAGTCAAGCCGTGGAGATGCGACGAGCAAGAGAGGGCTACCGGATAAGAAGATTAAAACCTGCGATAAACAATTTAATTTAATAAGCGCGGATTAGTTCTAGAATTTTCTTTTACCGTTTTGTCACAAAAGTCACTCGCTTTTTCCGGTGACACATAGTTCATAGCCTGCGAATACAGCCGCTTCTCATCGATCGCTCCCGGCCGCTAGGGGCGTTCGCTTTCTCGCGCGAACGCCTCTAGCGGCCGGGAGCGATGAGAGGCGGCTGTATTCGCAGGCTACATAGTTCATAGTTAGTTTGAATGTTGCAAATTCTTGTTTTAACCAATAGAATTATGTTTACCTTTTCGTTACAGACGTTAGTCGTTACTTTCCGTTACATGAAGCTTTAATGTTGTATTACCTGTTAAACCACCAATGCTCCTGAGGAAGGCCGAGACGGCCGAAACGTCGAGCTAATTAAAACGTTAATTTAAATTGGAGTTGGATTCTTGACCTTTACAAATCAAGTTTATATTAAAAGTGTACGAAGTAGTTAAGATTGTAAAAACATTTTATCTGACTCAAAATTAATCTTCTACATGTTAACAGTCGGTGAATCGGACAGAGTGCTTAACAAAATAGAGAGTGATCAGACTTCAAAAGATATTCATTCGTTTAATGCAACAGCTCTGATGGTCAAAAGATGACCACACTCATCAGGCAATTTTAACGAATGACCCGTACATTTCAAAACTGGCGGTTATAAGCATTTAACACCGTTGCTATGCAATATATAAACAAAATAAACTACGAGGTATATAAATAGTTGCAATAAGATACAAAAGCGGAATGAAGGGATTGCGTTCTCAGAGTTCGCCAGACCATCCGTCGTTACTCAGTTCCACCTCAACTTCCACACAGGAAATACGTCTGTTGCCAGCTGCGTCTCTCAGATCCGCCCTTATACTGTATTTTCCCTGGAATAAGAAATACAAAAACGTAACTCACGACTGCCAATTTTATCCACAAATGACTCTGCAGATTCTGAAGAATCGTATCAGGGGTCAATTCAATAAAACTTTTACAAGTGTAATTTACAAGTGTAGCCATTGTTTCAGAGGTTGAAAACAATAGCTACACTTGTAAATTACACTTGTAAAAGTTTTATTGAATTGACCCCAGATCATGTTTTCTCTCGGGGAAATAAAGCTTTTGAACACACACCACTGACAACAACTTTGACATGTTCATGAAAAACTGGAATCTACCCGGTCCATTCGCCCGCAAACTTTGACGCTTGCCGTGGGACAATAAAAAATATATATACTCGCATAGATTTGCCCATTTTCGACAACTATGGTGCTCCGCTCTCGCGGCCTTCGACCGCGGAGGAGCTTCCGCTATAAAAACGAAAATCTGCTATAAACTGATAAATAAAATATCTAAAAAGTAATCATCTAAAATGCTTTCTAAAATACTAAGTCGAATTTCAAAATTTTTCTGAAAGGATGTTTTAAAATCTTTCATAGAGTTCCACATTGATATTGCACAAGAAAAAAAAGTGGGCTGACCAGCGATAAACTTATACGATGGCATCTGAAGCGTTTCCTTATTTCGAGTGTTTCTAGTGTGTTTCTAGTGCGGTGTTTGTCTTTACACTTCGGTTTTTGGGTAATTCACGATACTCGGCTACCATATTTTACCCAAAATTAGTGATAACAAGAAGCTATACACAGCTTAAACTCGTGGCGTACTCTTTAACCCATTGCAGTATTGATTCCCGAGTGTTTTGAGTGCTTTTACGAAGGAACATAAAATTATGTCTGAAAAGTAAGACTACATTCAGTAGCCGACACGATCGCTAACTGCCGAATGCAAAGTTAAATAAAACACAAATAGTGTAAATAAAACCTAAGTGCGATTCAAGTCACTTAATGACCTAATGCGTTAAATTTGTTGACCTTTACAGTCTCGCGCATTGCATGTCAGAAGAATGTTCTTTTTTCAGACTACGGTACTTTCAAACGCGCATAGTTCACCATTCAAACCTTTCAATAGGAAAAATTTCTTTCCAATATACAATTTAAAACAAGCACTGAACGGAGATATTATTAAAACTGGTATTCAGAAGATTCGGTGATGAAATTTAGATAAGAACTTGAACCTTGAATGCTATTTTCGGTATATAAGATGCAAAATACAATTTTATTTGCTATATACCTTGAAAGCACTTAAAAGTAGAATGTTCTCGATTGAAGGTTATGGACAACAAAAAAATAACTCTTCACAATTAGAAATGACGAAGACATGTAGAAACAAGAACTCTACGAGTAGTGAAATCGGGCTTTAAGGGTACATAAGAAATTAAGAATTCGAAGTATAGCTATAGTAGTGTAACTACTCCACAATCGAAAATTCACAATGTAGAAACCATTGTGGTTTTTTTAGTTTTTTTTTTCAAACTAAGATTTTGTTTAGCATTGAGCATGCGGTGAAGGCCCGGCTGTTGGTAGCAAGATAGATAAAAGGGCTCTAAGAAGCCCTCTCGTTAACGCGAAACAAGGTAAGGTTAATTTTAAGGGTAAATTAAGGGGCCAGTAGTAATCTTGCAACAAAGACAAGGGAAGTGATCTAATCTTACTCTAGCACCAAATTTGCAAACTTTTAAATTGGCCGCCATGCCTGCTATTAGATCCATGCAGGTCCCTGGCCACTTGTGGAGGCTATAAGACACTGCCTTCGATCATCCATCTTAGACATTATCATCAGCTTAATTAGGATTAAGAATTTAAGAATTAAGAATAACCTACACTTGGGAGGACTGATTTAATTATAGAAGGCAAATCAGGCAAAACAAGAGAGCGTTGTTTGACGACGTATTCTTTCTTTGCAAGTGGGCATTGTTCTTCTTCTAGCAATCCAATTATCTGATCACATCCGATACTCTGAACGCTAAGAACAAAACAAAATAACATAATGTTACACTACTAATCACATGCACTTGGTTACAAATCATATGCACTTGGTTGCACTACTTATCATATGCACTTGGTTGCACTACTAATTATATGCACTTGGTTACACTACTAATCATATGCACTTGGTTACACTACTAATCATATGCACTTGGTTGCACTACTAATCATATGCACTTGGTTGCACTGCTTATCATATGCACTTGCACCTTTATTATACTTAATAGCATTGTCACGCACTTATGTGAACAATATGTATTTAACTTGTACACTGTAAATTCAAAAGAGCTGTTTCAGCCCCAAAGTGCTGAATCAGCTCTGAGTCCTTAAAGCTAATTCAGCCATTCATGGGGCCATTTTGGACACTGGGGCCTGATTCAGCCCACATTGTTGCACTGTTTTGGTGCTATTGGACCAAAACAGCTCCACTTTAGGTCCAAAACAGCTCCCTGTTAGGTCCAAACAGCTCCATTTTAGAAGGGCTGAATTAGCCCAAAAAATAGTACCATATTGGACTCACCCGAAACAGCCCCAATTTTGGGGCTGAAACAGAACTTTTGAATTTACAATGTAGCAACTAAATAAATTCAGTTTTCGAACATGTAACTGAGCAAACAACATGGTGGCAGCGGTTCAGTCATTGATCACTCCACTAAACGGTTTAGCGGTCGTTTAGCGATTCAAAGATTCGGTAGTCTACCAGCGATAATGGCTTTGAACAACCCGTTTCCGGAGTTTAAAACGACAGGAGATTACAAACACGACATGGAAGTATACGTCGAAGATTTGACGGATTATTTTATCGTGCAGAATCTGGGCAGAATCTGATTGGCTTGCCCTTTAACTATATTCCTCACCAATACTTTTCTGGACACGGAATAGGTAGCCAGGGCAACCAACCAAGACTTTTCCACACTTTAATGTGAAGTTTGTAGTTCGTTCCAGCAGCATCAGTTACTTTAAACTTTCCGCTGACCGTTACTCTGGCCCCTTTCATGAGCGGTAAAGGTTGTGGATGGACTTCTATCTCGCTGATCCGTACAGGAGATCCTTCATCTGTTGAGTGAAATATTTCAGTTATAAACGGTGTAATCTTGTTATCATTACATTTTAGCTTTTAGAGTTTAGGGACCGACCATGTTACTTCTAAAGGGCGAGGGGGAGGGGGGTTGGGTGGTTTTGAAAAAAACATATCCCGCAAGCCAACGCTCTTGGAAAGAAATATCCTGCAAATGCGAAAGCCCGACTTAAGGCCTTCAGTGACACAACTAAAGTAACCCCCTCCCCCCGTCAGAAGTCTAGTGATTTACCTCTTATCATTTATATGTATTAAAATAAATTCAGAGCAATCTCTCATTGTTGACATTGTTTTTATATGGTATACGGAGAGGTTTCCATAGAACAGTCACAAACTACAGGAAATCTTGTAACAACATGCGATACTGATTGAACAGCTAAGATATCATTTTATTGACCTAATATTTCGGTTAGGTAAAGCTAACTTCATCAGGGGCTGGTGGATAGCTATGTGAGTATGGAGACAAAAGGTGGCAATTTTAAAAAACATTAAGATAAATTTTCGATGCATGATAGGCTGATAATAAACGAAAAACAAAACAAGTGACGGTGAAAACGGGTAAATATGATTACAATTTTAGTTTTTTAAAAAATACCCAAATAAACTGTTTATTGAAGAAAGAACCAAATTACACCTTCCCTAGTTTCTACAAGCGAACAACGAGAGTTACGACGTCACATATACCTCAGTTCTACTTCCACTAACGTACGGTAGTCAACATGAATCGCTGCACAAAATGCAATATATCGTTAGCGACCAACTTGTGTCACTGAGTGGAGAACCCTGACAGACGTACAATGACCGCTTTGCTTTAATCAGCTTTTTTATAGACAACAACCCCAAAGAACTTATTATGTCAATTAGAGATAGCATTCGCAAAGCTATAAGAGGAAACACACTTCATGGCATGAATTAATAGAGGCGATAAAACTTTTAATTGATTGTAATCTTTCTTTTATCCTTACCCAGTTTTTTCTAAATATTGTTTCTGTTTGTTTCCGTCCATCCCCACTTACCGATAAGTTTCCACCACGGCTTCTTATGGAGTTATCTTTACCTAACCGGAATATTTTGCTAATGAAAGTTATATTTTCAGCTGAACATGTTCGGTAAGCCTTGTTTAATTGTATCTGAATGTTGAGTCTACATTCGGCCTCCTGTTTTCAAACACCAACAACACTCTTAATAAAACAAGATTTAGTTAAATGGCAAGAATTTCTTTCTTCACAGCTTACCACAGTTTTTCCATTCCAGAGCATCAACTGCAAAAGCGAAAACCACAAGAACGAGGATCTGTGTGAAAGCCATGGTAAGTTTTCTCCAATGAAGCAAGGCAGAATATTTTCTGTAATTAAGCACGCGTTATATAGTGGTGTTATAAAACGTATCACAACAGAGTGGAACAAAGAATAGCAATTGGCGAAAACACTGAAATTTAGGAAACAATAAGGCCTTTTCACCGCGCATTTAACCTAAAAATACGCGTCTATTGTGCATTTTTCTTCATGGACAAACACCAGTCTCTCTTTGCAATCACACCTTTAAACTGCCTTTTAATGCACCGTAAACATGAAAGTAAGTATCTTTAATATGTGTTTAAGAACCTTTAAGTCATTCTTAATTCAACTTTTCAACAACTTAAAGACCCTTAAAGGCAACTTAAATTGTTCGTTACTTGCTTTAAGTGTTGTCAAGTAAAGGCTCATTTAAGTAATTTACGGTGCACTTAAAGATAGTCGAAATTGTTCTTTAAGTTTTCTTTAATGAACCTTTACTTGCACTTAAAGTCGATATTTCGTCCTGTGTTAATGTATTTGTTTTGCTGCCTGTTAGTCAATGTTAGTAGTCATTAGCATTAAAACAAAGTGGTGAAATTATGTGTTTTAATTACTGTGAGCAAGCGATGTAATTTAGTGTAAGTAAATGATGTAAGTAGTTTAAGTAATTTAATGTATGTGATGCGTAAGCAAGTGAAGTAATTAGTGTACGTTAGTAATGTAAGCGATGTAGACATATTAATTAAATAAAATTTTGATCAAAAATAAAAAATAAAAAAGATCTTATTATGTGAAATAGTGCTATTTACAGTGAATTTTTTCACACTTATGCACCAGTCAATTGAAACCACGGCCCCCCGACCCCCGGGACATAGCGGGGAATGTAACATTTGTACAGTGTTACATTTTAAACTTTCCCCCGCCCCTCGGGGGAAACGTGACTGTTACAATACCCACCCCTATGGCCCCGGTGTGTCACTAGAAGATTTTGCTAAGCTAGTTTTTATAGTAAATTGTCCTCCTCCTCTCTAAATTGTCCTGTCGACATTTCTTACGGTATGTAGCACTTGCATTCATATAACACTTTTCCTCTAGACGTTTCATCGTACTTTTATTCGCTCTGTGTTTAACGGAAGCTGCAGCGATATACAACATGGCTAGACTGGCACAGATAAGTCAGGTTCAGTATCTAGTCGATGAGAGTATCCAATTAAAAATAATCCGAGTCGTCATTCATCTTCAGCAAAAGCTCAGTACTATTTATAGTCGATAAACAAAGCCGAATTCCAGAAGGTATTTCTTCTTTGTGTTTATGGTCTAGCGAATAGCCATGGAACTTAGCCATTTGGAACATATTCACGTCTTGATCACAAGAAGTAATCAAAACTTCGTGGCTACTTTGTCATTTATAGATCATAACTGACCATTTGTTAGTTTTGGTTTGTGCTCTGTTAGCCTTGACGTAAGTCTTGAACACAAGACTTTTTTGCCGCTTTTTAGATTTGAAGATGATCATTTGAGTATCAAAGTAGTCGAGCTCAGTAATTATTCACAATCGTATTTCTTTATTGTCTAGCGGACAGCCATGCAGGTGATAATAAACTATAGTACCCGCGAACCTTAGCCGTTTGGAACATCATGACCACGTTCAATCACAACTAGTAAGTAACTTTCATTGACTGTTACTTTGTTATTAACAGATCGTTTTCATCTTCGTAAGCCGAGTTTGTTTTTTGGCTACGAGAGTAACCCCACTGGTAAGATGTGGCAGAGAATAGCAAATGCACGAAATTAAGAAATTCTTGAAATTCTTTTAATACAGCTAAATTTTCTCTATTACTGTTTCTGTTCGGTTCAAAGATTCAAAAGACCTCTGATTTGCATCTTCGCATTAGAAGTCTACAAACTGAGTTAAAAAGATTTGTTTTCGTTTCGCACATGGAGACGCTTATCTCCACGGCCAGAGATTTTAATATGCTACATCTCCTCCAAAGCAATGTTGCTGATATGAAGAACCTGCATGTTGATAGATGGGCTGCGTTGAATAAGCTGTTATGTTTAGAAAAGGCAACTTTCGATCTTGACAAGCCATTGAAGTAATATGTAATCGGAGGAGTGGAGTTAATGTCCAACCGTATAAGAATTGGCGACAGTCCTACTGATTACGACACTACGACAAAAGCTCAATCGGCTTAAGTCAATAGCGTAGCAACATACTGTAATAATCAATAGGTAATATGCAATGAATTTATCTTATTGCCCCCGCAGGGTTTTTGGCCCAGAGGCCAAAAACCCGAGGAGGCAGCATTGGAGTCCCCGCGTAAAATAGTACTTACAGAAATAGTGAGAAGTATATGGATATTACCAGAAAAAATCTGGATTTGCCTAAAATGAGCCCGCACCAAGTATCGGGAAATGATGACGTTAAAGGAGTTTTGCCCGCGCATAGTATCAGGTAATGATGACGTACACCGCAGTTTTGCCTGCAACTGGTGTTGGGAAATAATGACATACACAGAGTTTTACTCACGAAAAGTTCACATGGTCACATATCTTTGAGGAATTATCATCTGAGTGCACGTCGGAGGAAGTTATCAAGATTTTAAGGTAAGAAAATCTTTATCCATCTTCTTTTATAAACGAAATTTACTTGAAAGTGTTCCAGGTTTGTAAGACAAATGAACCCAGGTCAACTGGCAATTTTAAAGCTCAGTTCTAAGTCGTTTTAGTCTTGCATTTCATATTGTTGATTACTCTCTTGTATCTTTATTTCAGGGTTTGATTTCGATTGAGGCAGTGAACATGGTGAAGTGGTCGAATCGGGAGATCGATCAAGTGAAGAAAGGTGAGATAATCTTGATCTGAAAGGTTGCGGCATAATTTAGCCTGAAAAATATCCATACCGGATTGAAAGACTAAATCCAGATGCTCGCAGTGGTTTCTCTCTCGTTTGGCGTAGCTCGGCGTTGGAGAATCCACTGCTCGCAGGGTACGTTACTACGAAACCTCCTGATTGAAACGAAAGGTGAAATAAGCTTAATCTTGCGGCGTTTAGCCTGCGACTACATCCCCTTATAACATAGTCTACGTAGAACGCTTCAGTTCAAGTGGTTATTTTAATTGCTTCGGATCATTTTACCCATATCTTACCTAAATTTAAGAACTTAGATCAGTTTTAGATCGAGTCACTAGCGATCACGCTCAGATCATCGAATCGAATAGGTGTGAATATTTCAACATGTATCGCATATCTAGAGGCCATTTCCTGTTTTTGTGAAACCTGGAATTTATTCATGTGCCGTTGACTGTTTCTTGGAGGTGTCGAAATATTTGTTTCTTCCATTTTTGTCCAAACTATCCACGAGAAGCGAATTTACAGAGTTGCTTTTCAAATCCCTGTCAGATTATTCTAAGTTCAGTCAAACTTGTGAAAAAAATATTGTACTAAACAGCAGGATTTTATTAACATATGTAACACCTTCTGAATTAAAAAAAAAAGTTTGGGTATGACAAGTTTTCTTGGCCACTGTATGTTTCAAAATATCCATACACAACCTGGAAAGTAAAATTGTGGATATTGTGGAACCACAAGCAATAAACCATTAAAAGATCATCTCATCATCTGTAAAAAAACTCAAAGTTTCTTTTCATCGAGTTTTCCCCTGAGGTAATGAGTGACTTGAAAATGTACGACAGAATTAAAGTTGGTACTCACTGAAAGCTTTAGTGCGATGTTATCAAAATCATTTTACTTGTACTACTCAAAGTGATGGTAAATGGGAATACTTTGATGATCTCTGTCCACCATACAAGAGTTTGCTGATTTGAATTTATTGCAACGAAATATTTCAGTTGGATGTTTTTTTCAGTTTATGAGTTAAACAGTGACAGCTGTAATATTGATGATATTGCAACGCCAGTCAGTGATCGCACAAAACCCTTTGAAAAATCCCAAAGTTTTGGTGGCAATGCCTCGACTGATCAATCCCAATGTTGTAGTTTCAGTTGTCACAAAATGGTGAGCTGATTACCAAACTGAAAGATCATGAAGAGAACACAGCTAGCTAGAGGGACAAGATGCTACTTCAGTTTTGCCTGAATGAACACCAGGCAATGAACAAACTGATGAAGATCATGAGTCAAGATTATACTTTTTGAAATTTAACATTCTCCATACACGCACGTAGGTTATTTTTAAGTCGTTCAGCAGAAATATGTTCCAGTCAATATATTTATAGAAAAAACAGCGCGATATACTATACACGATAGATTATGTTTAAGTTCCTCTAACTGTTGTTAGCCTCAGTTGATTTTCTAAGCAACCACTGACAGTTCAGAATGCTATAGTCCATATTTTTAGTGAATAACACGAGCAAATACAGCCACGTTGAAAAGTATCAATTTATGAAGGATGTGTAGTGAACACTACCCTATTGTAGGAAGTGGTCTGGTGATAACAGTGAATTAAACTGATTTATTCTAAATTTACCTTAACACTGGTCTGTTCACTGCCTTCATCATACATGTATATTGTGTTCACACCTGGAAAGGCGCGCATCAATACAGTAGAAGCCTCGTCCCGATGTTTACAAAAGCAAAAGTGCGCAAAGCGAAATAGTCCGTTCCAGGCCTTTTAGTCGCCATTTCCGAGTTGCCTTTTCCATTTTTTAAAAGCGAGGCTAAGTGCAAAACATTTCATATGAAAATGAGTGTTATTTGCATGTGAATAAAAATATCCAGCCTTGCTTTGAAAAGGAGGCTGAAGAGAACTCGGAAATGGCCAATTGTAATAGTAATGGTGAACACTACAAGCGCTAAACCCGCTAAATACCATTAAAGGAAATTAATTAAATAGTTTAACAAAACCCAAGTCACAAAACTCCAACATCCCAGTAAATGCTACCAAGTTTAACAGAGTTTTTAACAGCGGGGGCAGCTGTAGTGTTAACTATTCCTAGGTTAAGAATTTGGTTTTATCGACTGAGTCGATAAGGTAAATTAGCCACCGTAAAAAGATTCGAGAAAGCTGACGTTTCGAGCGCTAGCCCTTCGTCGGAGCGAATCAAGGGATTGTGGGTAGTGTGTGGTTTTATATAGTAGGTGGAGTTTCGCTATTGGTGGAAATTTGGTGTCGTGAAAAACAAATGTAAATTAGTTGAATGAAAAGCGTTCGTTGATTCCGTGGGGTTTGAGAGTGCCGATTTGAAAGACGATTTTTTTGTTCTAAGTTTTTACGGCTTTCTGTGTTACCCTGGTGTAGGGAAAGGCCGCAGGTTGTCATGTGTTGTTTAGAATGGTTAGTAAGATTGAAATGACGTGCGACTGGTTTGGATGCGTCTTTGTCATTTTTTTCAACGTCTCGGAGATGTTCACGAAAACGGTCGCCCAGTCTTCTCCCTGTTTCGCCAATGTATATCTTTTTGCAAAAAGTACAAGTTATGCAGTAAATAACATTTACGGAGGTGCATGTGAAACGATCAGTGATTTTAATAGATCGTTTGGGTCCCGTTATTTTGTCCGCGTTGTGAATGAAAGGACAAGTGTTGCATCGTGTGCGTGCGCATTTCAAAGTTCCCGGTTCATCGTCAGATTTCAGTGTGCTCGTAACTAGGAAGTTGCCTATGTTTTTGTCACGTTTGAATGAAATTAGTGGGGGCTGTGAAAACATTCTGCCAGTTTCGGGGTCGTTTTGGAGTAATTTGAATTTTTTTTTAAATGATGCTTTTGACTGTGTGATTGTATGGGTGGAAAGTAAGGGTGAATGGAATTCTCCCGTTCTCTTCCTTCTGTGGCGTTTGTAGTGCTGATTGTCTGTCGATCTGTTGTGCACGTTGTTGGCCCGTTTTAACAACAGAGTCAGGGTAACCACGTTTCTTGAAAAACTGGCACATTTCTTCTCATTTGTTGGAAAAATCGGAGTCATCACTACAAAGACGTCGAAGTCTGAGAAATTGATAATATGGAATGGCGTTTTTAACGTGTGATGGATGTGAGGATGAATGTAACAGATAACTGTGGGAATCTGTAGGTTTGCAGTGCACACTTGTGGATAAACTGTTGCCGTTGATAGAAATATTGATGTCAAGAAAAGCGACAGAGGTTTCGGAAATTTCCCAAGTATATTTTAAAGCTGGATGAAAAGTATTGACAGAAGTTATAAATTGATTAAGTTCCTCTTTACTGGAAGAGGTAGCGCCAATGCAGTCATCGATGTAGCGGCCGTAGAGTTCGGGTTTGGTTCCGTGGTACTGATTGAAAAATTTGTTTTCGACGTAGCCTACAAAAAGGTTAGCATAGCTTGGTCCCATTTTGGTGCCCATGGCGACTCCATTTACTTGTTTGTAGTAGTTTTGGGAAAATGAAAAACAGTTAAGTGTCAAAACTAATTCGGCTAAGCGGAGCAATGTTTCTGAGCTTGGGTTTTGAATGGAGCGCTGGTCGAAAAAATATTTTAGTGCTTGAAGTCCTTCGTCATTGGGGATGACGGTATATAGAGAGGTAATATCCATAGTGAAAATTAATTTGTTTGCGCTGGGAAAACTGAAATCACGGAAAATTTCGAGTGCGTGATTGGTGTCCTTAATGAAAGAGGGTAGTGATTTGACAATGGGGGCCATGATTTTGTCAATCAATCCAATCACGCACTCGTTCCCTTCCCCTAAATCCACCCCTGTTTACCTCAGACTCATGTCATTCTTTTGCCTAAGGCAAGTAGCATAACCAAGCACTTTGAACTTTCCAAACTGCGTCTTTTAATGACAAGTGTTAAGCATGATAAATTAGCTTTTAATTGCGGTATATTCTAGAATGAATAGGCAGACAAACAGTTACATTATAACTGTTTGTGACGGTTATATTTTCAGAGGATAACTATTTATAGAATAAGCGTTTGTTGTAGAGACAAGAGAAGGATTTTAGAAACAAAAGTCCTTCAGTTCAGTCGCCAAGTCCTCATACGCTGGGAAAAGACTTAAGGCATGGTTTAGGAAATTCGTCTCTCCGTTGATCTGCTGTCCTTTGGTGTCAAAAGACATAGATAAGACCGAAAAAATATTTATTTTCCAAGGGTTTAAAGAATATTTCAGTCTTCCAAGCCTGTTATCAGTTGTCAGTTAACCCTGATACAAATGTCAGTTGTCAGTAAACCCCATCCTGATCCTCTTATATTAATAATATTTACTTACGTATAATATATTTTTTGTCACGTGTGTTGTGGTGACCAAATACAATTTCTTTTAAATAAGTACGAGTTTATATATTTATTGATAAGCCAAAATTCCGAGTTTTCGACATGCTTGACAAAAGTATTCGGAATTCCGAGACCTTGTGGCCAAAAAAAAAAACGAGACTCCGAGGCGGAGAAGAAACACTCGCCAAACAAGACTTCGAGGCTTAACACAAAAATGGTCGAGATTTCCAGACCGGACCAAAACTTTCCGAGATCGCGATTTTGAAGGTACTTTTAGCCACCCCTTTCAGAGTCGAGGGCGAAGAAAAACGTCGGTCAAAGAGCAACATCAAAAGAAAGAGAAATAAGAAATATTGATAAATTGGATAAAGTTTTTGCTGCGGAACGAGCGTAGCGAGTGAGCAGCAACATAATCAGGATTTAAAAGAAATATATGAGAAAAAAAATATAAGCTAGGAAAAATCTCGATTTGATCGCTTTTTACCAGAATTCACTGCGCCACGAACACATTTTGGGCCAGAATGCACTGCGCCACGAACAATAGCCTCGCTTGCTGCTTCAAGCTGTTGGCTGCGAGATTTGTAATATTTTGGTCCAACATGTCCCAGTCGAAATCGGAACTGAAGTGTCGAAGACTACCACGAGTTGAGCGAGGACTGTGAGGCATGGTGATAGGTCCGTTGAATGGCAAAGATTTTCGAAGATTGTACGGAATAAAAGACAAATTTAGTTTGAAATCACTCCGACAGCGGTCGATGAGACTGAACTGAGCTGAGCGCTTGGGGACGCGAAACCTGAGCTGAGCTTGGGAGACGCGAACACACAGTAATTAACCTAAATTTTCACACCTTCCTCGTGGTGAACGCGTCCTTGACTCAACAATATTCTACAGACATTGCAGGAACTTGATGCGTGAATTACAAAACAAAATTAGTCTTATCAGCTGGAATTTTCGTCGATTCATCCCGGTTACATTTGCTTTGCTTCCCCTCAAAAAACGAAAGAGAAAATTCTGTAATACCAACGAGACGATAAAACAGCATTATTACAACAAATTTACCGCAGCAATTACTATCTTTTGGACTGACGAGTTGTTCATCTTTAAACTAAAGTTGTCAATTACTTGGTAGTATCCAACTAAGGCAGATTGTTTACAGCTATTTTATAAGAACTATGTTATAAGAACTTTGCTAACTATTAAACATTGACTTACCTTTTTTGGCTTGTTTTCTCACTAAAACCCTGGTAGAAAAAGGTTCAAATGATTGAAAACAACAAGAAAGGGCGAAACTTTTATAACAAAGAACTATTAGTGAAACACTCCAATCAAATCACTTGGACGAGAACGGATAAAATAACTTCCTGTGACGCGCAAGATACACTCCCGCTAACTTATGTCGTTTACTGTATTGCCACGTCATGATCTGTTTCACACTCCACAATTCAACTTGCCGTTTTCTCGGTAAACTGTAACTATTAAACATTGACTCACCTTTTTTGGCTTGTTTTCTCATTAAAACCCTGGTAGAAAAAGGTTCAAATGATTGAAAACAACAAGAAAGGGCGAAACTTTTATAACGAAGAACTATTAGTGAAACACTCCAATCAAATCACTTGGACGAGAACGGATAAAATAACTTCCTGTGACGCGCAAGATACCCTTCAATTGACCTAAATTAATTACTGTCGTTTACTGTTGCCACGTCATGATCTGTTTCACACTCCACAATTCAACTTGCCGTTTTCTCGGTAAACTGTATTGTGGATACAAATTTTATGGGTATCTCATTACATCCAACTACATTTTTGGTAACTTTCCACAGCAGCTTCTGCTGACCGATGCCATATACCAAAGCTACACGATACTCATTTGATAATATACAGTTTGATAAATTCATCAGTGTTCTCGCTTGAGTTAACTCTTCCTGTTTACGGTCCAATAAAGAGGTTACTCCTTCAGCTATCTGGCCGTTATTTCATTGCAGTTTAGTCAGTTAAACAAAGTGACTGTGTTTTTGTGTTTGGTCTTTTCTCAATTCGATAGAAAACACTTTTACCTGGCAGGCGAACCAAGCACTTGCATTTACAAATTTCCAATTCTGGGTCATGGTTCTCTAACCACTACAAAACAGACTCACAAGGAACTGATTGCTTCAAAAAATTGCACGCATTTCTCTTATGATTCGACTGTGTTGATCATAACACATACCAAATCAAAACAGTAGCCATTTGATAACAAAGAGTTCGGTTAATTTGTCCCCGCTTGAGTTAACTCTTCCTGTTTACATTCCAGCACAAGAGCTTTATACTCCTTAGCTATAGTTGGCTTCGCAGTTTTGTTATTATAAGTAAGTTAATTAACAAAATGTGTTCTTTTTCTGTTGCTTCTCTAAGAGGGTCTGAATGGGGGGGTCCACATGTCGGTTGTCGGTTAAAATTTCATTACTTTGTCGGTTGTCGGTTAAAATTTTCGACATTTGTCGGTTGTCGGTAAATCTCAGTTAATAATTAAAAATGCAAGATCATGCAAGTTAATTATTCACATTTGTTATGTAATTTGCGCAGTTTTAAGACTTTAAACTCTAGACGAAGTGTAAAACTTGTAATAATTCATTATTTGATTGCACTTAAACCTAGTTTAAGTGTTTTAGTTTCTTATTTATCTATTTATTTCTAAAAGCACCCGCCTCGATTAGCTTGATGCTACCTGCGGGTGCCTATAATTTTGTAAATAATTTATTTGTTTAATAAAATGATGATGATGATGATGGTTTAAATAACTCTGTTTTTTAGCAACGTGATCGTCTACCCCACTTTTATTTGCAAATTTAGTATACCGATAAAATCACCAAAGCTTTTATTCTAGATGTGAATTTGTTTTCCTGTCGATAACAGGGCATCGAAGTAAATCAAGAGAGGTAAATTTGACAAGAGTGAAATGCCCACTTTAGCCTTTGGGATACGTAATTTTGTTAGCTACAGAAGTCTTTTTTTCCCCAAGACGTCCACAAACACTTATTACACTTATTATTCAACGGCTCTCGTGGCTTTACTGTGGCATGGGGTTTCTTTGTTTTTTGTTTTGGCCAAAAGTTTCGCTGCCATGCGTATCAATCTGCACCGTTTAATGGATCTTTAATGATTTTACAACTATTATTACCTCTTACCGTCACATGTTGAGACGCACAAATGCACGAACAGCCCTGCCGGATCGTGTAACACACGCTCTGTTGACAAGCTCTGAATGTTCTTCAAAATCTGATTCCTCGTCATCCGAATCTGTCTCATACTCATCAATTTGTACTTCTCTGTGATCCTCAAACACCTCGGTAACATCCCCTTCGTCCACAAATTGTATGCTAACAACGCGTTGTGGTACTGCATTCGCTGATGATACATTGTTTTCTTCAGGGAATCGAAGTCTCTCTTCAGACTCGTCGGTGCGATGAACAGCGTAGACAGCCGGCGGCAAGGCCCAAGCCTTATCTTTTGTGGTCTCGCTCCTAACCGTCCGTTGGCGTACTGGTCTATAACTCTCTAGCCACTCTTTGATCTGTCCTTCCATGGTGTTATGTCCTCACTTGGCAAAGGTGTCATCGCCCGGGGGGGACTCCCATATAAAAATGACGGGGTGCTCGTGGGAAATTTTCGAAAAACACCCTAAAAGGTACCATAATCTCGTTTGATGGGCGTGGCTCAAAATAATTTTTACCCCTAAGAGGTACCAATTCTAAAACAACACATGTCATATTCTGTCATATTTTTTCGGCTCATACCCTAAAAGGTACCGCGATAACTCTAATGGTGGTCATTTTACATTTTAGTACCCTAAGCAGTACCAATCGCCAAATTTTGACCACTAAAAGGTACGACGAGCACCCCCGTCATTATACATGGGAGTCCCCCCCCCCCCCCGGGTGTCATCGTAGCTATAGCAGAAAGGTGCATGGCAGATTGAGAGACCGGATAGTATGATTTGTCATGCGTGTAGTACTTTGCTGCCCATCTAGATGTGCGCTTCGGAGATTCCTTCCAAATTGTTCCAAAATCCTGCGCATATGTAAGTACCGTAAATGTCTCATGTTTAAAGTGCGAGACAGCGTGCAAATTTTCCACTTCTGTTGTGAGCAACGATTTGAGCAGCAGATCATCTAGAAATTGGGAGTTAACGTCCATCACGTTCTTGTATAGCCTGTCCATCCACTTTTTAAGCAAAGACACAGATACGTGCGTCTTCTGTAATACAGTTCCCTGTGGACCATTAGTTGCAGAAGTCTCGCTCAACTGGTAGCGTTCCTTCACCTTACTCACAGTATCAGTTAGTATCTTTTACATAGTTGTCAATCTTTGTCACGTTCTCTTTTGCTTGTTTCAAGGACACTCCTTCAGGTTTCATACCCTTAGAATGAATTCCAAAGGTATCGTAAAGGGAACCAAGAATCCCCAGAAAAGATATCGTTTCTGAGAGGCTCGTCACTATCTTCACCTTTCCAGCGGCAACATCTGTAACAAACAAAGTCTTGTCTACGGAGCATATCCCCTCGATTTGTTTGAATGAGCATGAATCTTGTGTCCCATCGGAAGAACTGTTGTGGCCACTTCCTACCAAAGCTCTAACCGAGTTATCATCAGGGTTGTACTGCATGACCTTTCCCGCCTTTGTATCCGTGTACACTACCTTCCCGTTCAAGGCGCATACTTGGTTTACCTCAGAGCAAGGAAGAGTCGAGTTGCATACAGCTTGTGTTACCGTCTTTGTGCTAAGTTCACATTTGTACAGCCTACCTTGGCTCGACGATCCTGAGAAGAATGCGCATTGGGCAAGTAGAGTAATAGACAAAAGGTTTACGATGCTGGATGGATAAGCAGTGAATTTCGTAGCATTGCCGTGAATGGTCACTCCATCAAATGTCAATGCTATCTGATAGACATATTGACTCTCGTCATCACTACAAAATAACAAATCATTACTTGCAGCACAGATAGCAGAAGGCTTACTAAGACGATTAGGATGTATCTGGACGTGTTCAGTCAATGCTCTTAGAAATGGCACCCAAGTGGTCGTTAAGTCTTTGGCGCAAAACGGGAACCGTTCCATCCGTTGGGAGAGATAGTGCCTTTAAGTGACTCAGAAGTTCAGCTCGTCGCTTGAGTGGCTTTGTACTTATTTTCACTTTTCCCTTGAAGTCTACAAAAGAAATTGTTGATTTTCCCCTTTCGCACAAGAATGCAATCTCATCGATGAAGCACAAGTTCCTAGCATCCCTCAGTCCATCTTGCACAACAGAGACATCTGCTGGCTGGTGCAATCTTATTGTTAGGAGTCTTGATAAACCTGTCTCAAAGTTGTAATCAAGCGCAAGGATCGAGCCTGTTGGGCCATTAGAAAAGCAGGCAAAAGTTTAGGCAAAAGTATCTGAGAATCATGACACAACAGCACGGTGTCTCGACGGCTCGCTTACGAGCCGCTGTTCTAGAAATGAGCCCGCCGCTGCTCTCCGAAAAGGAGGATCCCGGAGCTTTAAAGTAATTTGAAGACAAGAAATTCTATAACTGACGAAATTTGGAATTAATGTGGTTACGTCTGGTGAAATAGAGCCCACCAAAGGATCTGGACATTTCCTGCGCTAAAAATAAATTCAAAATGCTCTTCTTTCTGAATACAAACATCCCTATAACGTCGGACCATGTCGGTTGTCGGTTAGAATTTATTTGTCGCTAGTCGGTAATTTTTTCCTCGTTTTGCCGGTAGTCAGTAATATTTTTCGCCCTTTGTCGCTAGTCGGTTAACCCCATTCACACCCTCCTCTAATATTCGTTATGAACAACTTTGCGAGACAGGCAAATGATGTACTTTTAGGCTGCATCAAACTTACAATGCAATGTTTCTTACCACTGCCTGACAATAGGGTTTGTTGATCGGGCTGGCTTGCTGTCAAGCCTGCCCGATATGTAAAATGAACGCTGTTTCGTAGTCACTTATTGACACGCCGGGGGGGGGGGGGGTATTCGCCATATGAAAATGACGGGGTGTCCTTTTAGAATTTCATTAGATGGGCATGGTGGAAAAGAAGTTTTATCGTTAAGAGCTACTAATTGTAAATTGTATGTGGAAGTCTCCCTCCCCCCCACCCGGATTTTGGAGATTTGAGAGTAGATAAGTTAATATGTGGTGTAGGTGAAGTAAATGGGGATGTGGGTAGGCTAATAAATTGATTAAAAGGTTGTTTGTGTAAAGGGTATTTGTTTATAGCAGTATGGGAGTAAAGGATGACGGTGAATCGTCTTGATTTTTACGGCGTGGCGCATTGAACGAGACAAAGCGAGACACCAAATTTGTCTCGCTTTACGCCTAAAACGAGCCATTCTTCTCGGTCTTGTCTCGGTGATAATCTGGCTAGCATTTAGCGTGATTGAGCGACACTGATTTGATCTGATTTGTGAAACGCAACAAGACATTTGTCAGGCTGTACTCTGGGCGAGAATTGAACGTGACAGAGAGAGACAACAAATCTGTATTGTTTTAGGATGCGTATATTTAGCTAAACACATAAACTTACTCTGCACTCTGGGCGATAATTGCACGTGACAGATCGAGACATTTTAGAATGCGTATATTTAGGCTAACTCGAGCACTAACCAAATTCACTGCACGCAAAACGGCAAACAATTCGAAAAATACATTGGCAAATAATTTTCCCAGTCTAATGACTTTCCTGAAATATATTTTGTTCACTTCGTAGCTCTTTCCCTTGGAACTAACTTGAACCCGTTTGTTTACCTTTTGTTCAAGATGTGATTGGCTAGTTCGCGGTGGCATGTTTGCCTGAGATTTTGCGTTATTCGGTTACTCTGACACATTTTTCTAAACTCAACAAAGAGGTCTCGATTCTGCAGAGAAGAGAGTTTCTACACTAGATAGAGCAGCGTAAATTAGTGGAAAGCTTTCTGCTTTGTAATACATGCAGAATTTGGGAAAGTATTCTTTCAATTTTCAATCTGATATTTCAACGAATTATGCTGATGGAGCCACTTCTAGCGCAGACTTCTGCCGTGAGGATCTCTAGTCTGTTGGGAAAAATGAACTGGTTCTTTTGATAACATAACGTCTTGAAGAGTGAGAAGAGAGAATTTGAGGTGAGCAATTTCATTGTACATGGAACATTAATGAAACATGGTTTTCTTCTATCGTTCATTGTTCTTTCAGTGATAAGATTTGCTGCTAAAAGCATAATCAATTGAATTTAATTGGCTCGAATCGACAGAACTTGCCATCGATAAGCGAAAATAAATTTTTACTCAATCGATTGTTTGTCAAACAAGCTCTTCCCGATCAATAAGAATAAACCAACTCTGTCTGTTCCTTTCCATCTAAGCTTTTAAAAATATATAAATTGTCTGTAAAACTATAAAATTGTTTGTTTTCAATAAATATAGTTTGAACTTAACAAAGTGTGGTTTTATTGTTTTAGCGCGTGCATGTAATTGGTTGCTTTGTTTATTTTTCCGCGGTGCTAATTTTTCAAATTTATAGTTTTTGCCATGCAAATTTATAGTTCGGTGTTCGCGTAATTAAAAGTTTGAACTTTGAAGCTACCGGAAAGTCATGTTATTAAAACTTAAAGCACACACAAATATAAAACAGGTTTACGCATTAACGGTTTATTGATACTAAGAAATGTACAACATATTTTGAAATAATTTTACAAAATCAGTTCACAGTGACTCAAAGTTTTACAGTTCATCACTTCGATTTTCGACAACTCCGATTTTAGATCCTTTATATTATTCTAGCGCCCCTATTTAATTTCTATATTGCTTCTATTCAGGTTAATGCAGGTGCGCGCGCGCGCAATTTTCCTTGAGTCGTGCGCGTGCTAAGCTTATTTAGTTGACGTGTGTGCTTAGTTCGTTATTTAACGTACTACATTTATTTTGCGTTGTTTTCCTTACTAATATGTCTTGTCAGTAACTGTGCTCACACTGTGGGTGGCTCCTCCTAAAATGTTCTGCAATTGGTATAGGATTTAATGGAGCCGAAACCAATTGTGGAATTGCACGCATTTTGGGCATCCTACTGATGAACAGTTACGAAATTCAGATATATTTAGTAGCCACATTTATTTGCGGTCTGTCCCCTTTGAATTGTCTGTAAAGTTTTGGTCGCTTGGGAATCTCAACTTTCAATGTTGACAGCTTTCGCTTTTTCGGTTTGACTTGGTGTTTGGTTATTGAATCCAAGACATTTAGCCCTTGCTTTTGACTAGTTCCATTTTCAGGGTCATCTTTCTTTGGCTTTTGATAGTAATCCTTTTGTGATTCCGCGCTCTTTCGTAACCACAACGCTTTGAGTTTCTTTACTAGGTTTTCGATCTGTGACCATAACAAAGGTGTGCTTTTCCGGTCTTGTTTACAAACAGCTGCAGCTCCAACTGAGCAATACGATCTTGAAGGGTTATCCATATCGCTACAATCATCATCCAGTCGCGTCTACCATAGGGATTCTTATACAAAAAATAAGGGGCGACGGAATAAACTGGCAGTCCTTGAAACATTCAGCAAGAAATTCTAAATTTAACTTGGGTTCGTCTAACAGTTGAGTGAGACTTTGAAAATCACATGTCAGTTCATTCCAAGCTTTCTCTAAACAACTTCCTAAGCATAGCATTCCGCCAATACAATTCACATCTTTGCGCTGGAGTTGTTGCATTTCGTCTGTCGTCAGAAAAAGTGTCCCTTTAAGACTGACAAGTCCATACTATTAAATTACTGTTAAGATTGTTTTTTCTTAATATTGGTTTCAGACCCCTATTTTCAACTATATAAACAGTTTTCAAACACTGTCACGATTACTTTTGAAAATGTATGTTCCTTAGCATACGAATCGTCAACTGTTTTTATAAAAATGCGTTAGTTTAACATGTTTATCGCCGCTGTTTGTGTTTTATTTTTAATCAAATTACGATTGCCTAAGAACAGGGCGACCCTAAAACGAGGAACGGCGGAACGACGGAATGGCGGAAAATCACCACAAATCCTAAAAGGAGGAATGGCGGAAAATCGCCCCAAATTCTAAAAGGAGGAATGGCGGAAAATCGCCCCAAATCCTAAACGGCAGAATGGCGGAAAATCGCCCCAAATCCTAAAAGGCGGAATGGCGGAAAATCGCCCGAAATACTAAAGGGCGGAACTATAAATATAAATAAATAAATAAATAAATATAACAAAATCGCATAAACATATAAATCTAAATAAAAAATAATAAATATATAATATAAATAAGTGCTCGCATTAGAGATGGAAGAAAATACCGTAGAAAATGGTTAGGTATCAGGAATAACGAAAGCGCCCCTGTCATGATTGGAAGCTCTTTTAGCCGATACGTCGACGATTTAGAAGCTTTTATGGGAGATTTTCTAACGAATTGACCATTTTTAACCCGTGAATACGCGCATGCGTAATGAACGGGTTATCGGTAACGGCGGCCAATTCACTCACTCACTCACTCGCTTGCTCGATCCATCACTCAGATGTAAACGTTTTCCTCATATCTACGTTGAAATAACAAAATTTGACCTTATTAGTCAGTGAAATCCTTGGTAGCGCAGTGGATAAGTGAAAGGATTATAGAGCCAGAGGCCACCGAAAGACGTGGGTTCAAATCCCTCCGAGGACGTATTTTTTTCTTTTTTTTTTCTTCGAACTGAAAGTTACTTTTCTTTTTTTGTGTTTGTTTGCATTCGTTATTCGTTATTAATTTCCCCCCCCAAAAAAAAACCGCAATATTGCCTTACCGTTAGCATTTCGTATTCACGGGTTGGCTCGAAGAAGCCTTTGATTTTTTACCAAATCTTCATGGGTGCCAAGGGGCATATATGTAAGACCAAAATCATCCTGAATGAGAGTGCGATCACACCAGGTCTATTTCTTTTTTTGCGTTGTTTGGTTTTCTGATTGGTCATTAAGGTTTTCTCAAAAATAATACTTCAGCGGAAATTTACCTATGAAGCGGAACGCCGGAGTTATTTCTCATCCATTGCCACAGCAATAAACCGTACTAGCGAAATATATGCATATGCATGGTTTACACCTAGACATGCATGTTTTTTTTTAATTAAACGAGACTTCCTGAAACCGCTATATAAAAAATTACTTCCATAATGCAAGAAGGAAAAGCAGGCTTGCCCAAGGACACAAACTAATCAGCAGCTAGGTCTTGTACTGCAGTGTGAAAGGATAACAAGCATCACCACATTACAAAAAATAGTATAGCACTCGTCATGATGATCTTCTTTTATTTGGCTATTATTCAGTCACTCATCGGCCCCTGCAGATCAACATTTTGATGCATCATTTTGCGTGACTTAGGACCACTTAGTACATTCGCGAAAGTGAACAGCTCTGCTTACGACCGCCTTCACAAAACTCCGTTTGAACTGCCATACAAACTCTGTATTTACAAATTCCCGTAAGCGGCCTCGGACACTTTCAGGGGTTAAGATTCAGAATTTTCCTTTTGTTGTTAGGCTCCCAAAAACGTAAGCGGACACCAGAGAGGAAATCCCGTGGGCCTCTTATTCTTATTTCAACCAATCAACTTCACATCGCTATTTGTGACAATGATTTTTATACAGTGCCATATTTCAGTGTTTGTTTTGTCGTCATACACTTCCGGTTACATTTCGAAACACCACTTGGAATATGCTTGTAACTGGAATTTGTATATATGTATACATATGCATACTTACGCATAGATATGCCTGCATAATTCTAACCCCAGCACTTATTTATATTTTTATTATTTTGTTATTTAGAATTTATATTTATACTTTTAAATATTTCTTGAAAATCTCCCATGGAAGCTTCTATCGTCAACGTATCGGCTAAAAGAGCTTCCAATCATGACAAGGGCGCTTTCGTTCCTGATACCTAACCATCAGTTTCTACGGTATTTTCTTCCATCTCTAACGCGGGCACTTATTTATATTATATGTTTATTTATTTATTTATTTATTTATTTATATTTATAGTTCCGCCTTTTAGTATTTGGGGCGATTTTCCGCCATTCCGCCTTTTAGGATTTGGGGCGATTATCCGCCATTCCGTCTCTTAGGATTTGGCATGATTTTCCGCCATTCCGTCATGCCGCCGTTCCGTGATTCCGGGGTTTGGGGTCGCCCCTAAGAACAAGAGCTTAAAAAACCAAACTAGTCCAATCTTACCCACTTTGCCAAAATACCTTTAAACTCGATATTTCATCACGCAAACCAGCCCAAACGTACTAGATTAACAATCCACGCTATCAAAACAAAACCAATCAAAGTAATCAAACCCTTATTAACCATGAAAAAACTCGTTTGAAAGTTAAGACTTTTATTCACACGCACCTACTAAATTGACACTAATGAAAAGTCTCAAATAACTCCTCTCGCTTTCATGGACATGTATACAACAGCTTAAGACATGCCGTTATGCCGTTATTTGTTTGCTAACTCAAAAAAACAAAAGCGCTACACTTCCTTTGTCTGTGTTGCAAGATAACTACTCGCCCCTTAATTTGCTCTTCAAATTAACCTTACCTTGATGGCTCTTAGAGCCCTTTGATTCAAACTACCTTGTGTTGCCATATAACAAATCACTTAATGACTGATTCCTCGAGAAACAGTGAATTTTGTTTCCCTCGAATTCCCGAAAAACAAAATTCACTGTTTCCCGAGGGACAAGTCATTAAGTGTTTATGGGATGCTAAAGATTCTCACATTGTTGTACAACAATGTTAGATTTTAGAACATTTAGCCGGGGCTTTATTGCAACTCCTTCACTTGTACACATTTACTGTTTTTCTTAGCGAATTACCCAATGGAACTAAATTTCCAGATTATTGACCAAAGTACTGGAAATGACCTAGATGTACTACAATTTTATATGGGAGCAGTCCTTGACATTACGGGCACCATGACAACCAACGTACCCATCGAGGATTCTACATACACCGTCTCTGCACGGATAGATTTCGTGGCAAATTCTGAGTTTCTTGGCATGCCATTGAATGTGATCCATCACGTCGACTGTCCTGACCCAAATTTGGCGTCCAGCAGCGATCCAAAGGAATGGTGGGTAATGATATTCAGCGTTGTGACGTTGTTCAATTGGCAAACATTTGATTTTGAGCTCACCTAAGGTCATCACCACGTGTAATTTGGTAGAAAATTGGCATTCGCGCTGTTTTTTTTTTTTGTCTCATTGCTGCTACACCGTGCTGACGAGGACCAACCAGGTCGAAACAGCTGTCCACGGTTGCATTTTGGCTTTCAGTTTGGGCTCTATCGTGTCATTGTCACGTTAAATGTTCTACATAGTATCAGCCTTGCTTACTTTATTCGCTTTATTAACTACGATTCAGCCGGCCGATTTCGGCGGTTTTTGCGAAAATAATTAATAACTATTCACCGAAGTGGAGGTGGGAAGCGGCGAGGTAAATATCCACCACTACCCACCTACACTGAGGAGAATAGTTGTTTTAGTATATACTGAAACAGTGAGATAATATAACGAAAATGATGCTTTTTAACTCATTCATTCCTGTCAACGATTACAATTTTCGCGCGCAAATTGCTGGGAGGTGAATAGCACTTGCTATTCCGAGTTTCAGTAGCCAATCAGAGCGCGCCAACAATGCTATCCACTGGTTCAGTATATACTAAAAGGCGTTATAAAAGGGTATATTTGTAAGAATGTTATCGAGGCTTCCCTAAAATCCCGGTAAGACAACATTAGCACACCAATACGAGCTGTACGTACCATGCATCAGAGTCTTAACATTAACATTTGCATATTTAGTGTATTTACGTACAAACCTACTGGTGCAACATGTTTTTCTTTGTGTTTGTGATTTATAGCCTATTTTCCATTTCTTTTAAAAGTCAGAAATTATCTTTCATGTTTCTTTGATTTCAGAACGCGCTGCACTTAAGCACAAGCCGGTTACATATATTTTAAATGCCTTTGTGCTACAAAAACAAAGGAGAGCGAAATAATTAAATGTGTCTATGCGAGGGTAAATTTGCACATTGAAGAATATTATGGTATTTTTAGGAAAGGCCTTCCTCTCCTTCTTTTCACCTCCCTCCTCACATTCACTCTCCTCCTGTTCTCCTCCCTATAGGAAGGAGTGATACTCACGTTAGAAATACCCTCAGCTGTTAATTAGCTTTTTTACGTAGAAAGTCGAACGGAGCACATCGCTCGTCAAGCAACAGACTAATGTACTCATTGTGTGCCTTTTCTTTTAGTTCTGATCAGTGACTATCCTGTGTAAACAGCTCGCAAAGTTGTTTAAGGCTTCGCCTTTTTTCACACCCAACAATGTCATGTACTCATTGCGTGCCTTTTTTAATTCAGCGATTACCCTTTGTGAACAGTTCGCACAGTTGTTGGAGGTTATGCCTTTTTGTTACCCAAGAATCTCATGTACTCATTGCGTACCCTTTTTATAGTTCAGTAACCACCTCTTGAGAACAGCTGGGACAGTTGTTGAAGGCTGTGCCTTTTTCTTACCCAAGAATCTTATGTGCTCATTGCGTGCCCTTTTAATAGTTCAGTGACAACCTCCTGTGAACAGCTGGGACAGTTGTTGGGGGCTTCATCTTTTTCATGCCCAACAATCTCAGGAGTGGTGAACTTTCAGGTCACTGGTGTTCAAGTGGACCCAATGCCAGACGGCACAGTTCCCAGTTACGTGGTAAGTTGATACGTTTTATTTCATTTTTTTTTTTCATCGTTCATGGCAAGGCGATGCGTTTCATTTGTGTGTCATTTCATGCTTGTATGGCTCAAAAGCCTTGGTAAATTCTAAGCTCATATCCTATCAAAAAAAATTGAAAACTGGTAAAATTAAAGTACCAAAATGTATGTGAAATAGCCCGAAACGTTTGGTGTTTTTTTTTTAATAAATTTTGGTACTTCAATTTCTAATATATCCTATCCATTCCTATCGTTTTCTGTCTATAAAAATCGTATTTTCTCGGGCATTCATTTAACAATCGACTTTGCGGACCCGGCGTTTATTCGGAGCCCGGCGTTTATTAAATTGTGGTAATTTTTCATCATCTTAAATTGGTAAACTGATCAAAATATTCCCATAAAAAGGAATTTAATAGGGTCAAATCACCACGCAACAACAAAAAATGTACTATAGACACAAAGTAAAGCCAGTTCTATTTAAAACATATATATATATATATATATATATATATATATATATATTTCAATTTCACGCCTCTAGACGTTACCCGTTAAATTCCAATACCGAAATCCTAATAATTAAGATAACTATCAACGCGCTCGCCATGAAAGCTTGTGTTATCTGTGGTAAAAAAAAAAGAGTGAGACTTTTTTTGTTGTAAATTCCACTACTCATCTTCTCTTATTGTCCAGGCGCGATGGCGTAGTGTTTCCTTAGGCAAGAAACTTTACTGCACATTGTCTCTCTTCACCCAGGTGTATAAATGGGTACAGGCGACAAAATGCTGTAGGGTAACCCTGTGATGGACTAGTATCCCATCCAGGGGGGAGTAGCAATATTCGTAGTTGCTTCATGCTAAATAAACTGGGTTAAGCTCCGGCCGAGTGGGGAACCTGTGGCTCGTGTGGGCAGCCTGTGGCTCGTGTGAGACTTTACCTTCATCATCTTCTCTTTTTTTAGCAAAATGATTGGAACCCGCATTTGGACATGAAGCTTGAAATCACAAACGACCAGGGGACTTTGATCAGCTGTACCACCAAGAAAATTAATCTTGATCTCAAGACACAATAAAGTCTCATCTCCGTGGAGTAACATCCTGGATGGAGCAAAACATAACTCTCTTTTAGTGGACCGGAAACATCCTTTATAATTATTGTAGACCATTTCGAAGAAGAGTGGTAACCTTGGGTGAGTGGCCGCGCATTTAACTATGGAACGTTTTAGTTTGGAAAAGTAAAGAACTAACTTCCATAACGAACTTGAGAGCAATTGCCAAGAAACACTGGGTGACACATCGCAAGGTTTGGCGCCTTTTCGATCCCACAGTCCAATGCGCAGTCACTTTTATAAAGTAGTCTATTTCTCTCCTCTCCCCTACAATATGACCCCCTCCCAGATAAATGTCCATAGGCTATCAAGGTTATTTTTCATTGTTATTAGCATATATCGTTACAGTAAATGTATGTCAAAGCTTGTTGAGCTTGTGCAGAGTTCTATACCGTTGTGCAGCCATAACTCTTATATTTGACGTTTGCTTTTCATGTTATGAAACTGATTGCGGGCCCAAAAACATCATGTTTCTCGCATATTGGCTTTTAACCACTTCTGCATTTTTAACCAAATTTTGAGTTGTTGAAAGTCATTTTTCAAACGGGATTTTTCCTTCTTTTTCAAGTGTTTTATTTATTTTTTAATTTTTATTTATTTTTTTCGCATCCCATCAACATTTAAAATAAAGTATAAACCCAGGGTATATTATAAGACGTTCAATAAGACACTATTCTTGCTTAATCTACCTTTACACGAACTTATGATTAATTACACACTTTATTCCGACATCAATAATAACTATGTAAAAACTACTAATTTCTTAATGATGGCTAATTTAAGGAATAATTTATTCAGTAAAGATGTCTTTAGTCTTTTCGCTGCCAAGAGTGGCTGAACTGAAAATTCAAGAAAATAAGAAAATTCATTATGTGAAAAGATACTGAAAACAAATGGTACCATATGCAAGAAAGTGCTGTTGAAGAGCTTTTCATTGAATGGTTACATGGTATGATTTCGGCATGGAAAGCAGGGCTGTAGCTAGGATTTTTCAAAGGGGGGGGGGGGGGGGTCACACTGCGTCACACCCAGGGTACTTACCAGATTGTCATGTCGACATCCCCGCTGTGTTTTACTAAAATTATCTCACAAAGGGGGGATCACGGGCACCCCAAGACCCCCCCCCCCCCCCCCCCCCCCCCCCCCCTCTTGCTACGCCCTTGGAAAGACACAAAAATTAGCATCAAATGATATGAAGCAATTTTTCCACTCAGGCAGTCAAAGGGTCAGTGACTTACAAACAAATTCCGTCCAAAAGGATTAAGATGAAAAAGGAGTTTGGATGGAAAAGTGGCTCGCAATAGTACCTAGTATTTTCCATCAATTACACTTTGATGGATCAGTACTACCATTCTTTATCAGATGAACAAGTCTCTTTTATGATGTCATAGGTTACCATAACAACAATGTTACGTGATAAGAACCTTAATGTTAATTTAAAGTGTTTATAACTCATAAACGATCTGTGTGAACTCAATTTTTTTATCAAATGTTATTAGCATGTTAAGATACAACTTTGTGCAAAAAGTTGTATCTTAACATGTTAATTATAATTCGATAATGAAATATGTGGGTCACCGAGATCGTTTGTGAGTTATAAGCACTTAAAATTAAGGGTGTTTTTAACTGGTTATACTGTTACTATGCTAACTTGTTACGTCATGACGATGACCATAACTTGTTCCGTCGACAATGACTGGGCATTTGTTGTCTTTGTTTGATACCATTATTGTAGCACTAACTAATAACGAGCGGTAATATTGATCCACCAAAGTGTAAGGACTGGAAACTGTTGTGAGTCACCGTAACGGAAAGGACCGCTCAATGCATACAATATCAATTTAACAATTACATTCTTTTTGCCGTGCGTCTGTTCAGTTATAGATCACAGATGACGTCAAAATGTGGTAAGAACAAGAAAGTAGCCAACGAGTCGCAGGCGAGTTGGTCACTAATGTTCTTACCACATTTTGACGTCTTCTGTGATCTATAACTGAATTGACGCACGCACGCAACTATGGTCATGACTGTTCAATGATTTTTTTTCCATAAATTCGGTATTTTCCACGTCAACAAAACTACTTTTCGCTTCCGTTTCGTGTTGTTAATTGTCAAAAGCTTCTGCTAAACATTTTTTCGATACCCTTCACTTGCCCTTTCCGGAATAATCTCGTCCCTATTTTAAAAACTATCCGCCATGTTGGACGAAACAGAGAAAACAAATTCTCCATGACGACAACTGTGCCTCTGTACTCCAATAGATCATAGGTAATGGCCAATCAAAATACGTGTAGAGTAATAGGTCCATGATAACCGTCACGTCACCAAACGAGGGAAAACCTAACGAGGAAAAATATTTCTTAGAATTCTTTTGTAAGGCCATCATCTCCTAGTACCCATATAGGGAATTTTTAAAACAAGTTTTTCCCCGTTAGGTTTTCCCTCGTTAGGTTTTTCCTCTTTAGGTTTTCCCTCGTTTGGTGACGTGACGGTTATCATGGACCTATTACCGAATTCAGTATATTGTGTAAAGATTAATAGTCCATTTAAATGGCCACACTTTGAATTTCATCCCCGGTTCCAAACTTATAAAAAGAATTACACTTGAATTCATGTTTGAATCTAGGAGAGAAATCAATGGTTGGCATCATTGATTTTATTGTACTTACACGAGTCACTGTATTGGTTGTTTTCCTAAGCCGGACTTACAGTACCATTCTCGCTTTGAATTGAGTACTGTTCTGTACTTTTACAATGGCTCCATTGGTCATCAAACAAGTCTAACTAAATGCGAAACTAATTAGGTCTTTGGCCTTTTAAACTCTCAAAATTACTTCTATATTGTTCTCCTTTGTTTCTCTGTGTTAATTTTGGTGATTTTAGGTTTGCAAAAGCGGTTTTTTGTAATGATGTTTGAATCAACCGTTTTTCTCAAGAAAAGCTCTTTCGCAAGCCTCAAATCACCAAACTAAACACTGAGAAACCAAGCAAAGTTGAACGACATTATAGTAATTATGAGAGTTTTCATTTCATGTTTCAAAGTTGTTAAGCCCTAAACTTTCTCTTTAGTGAGGCTTCTTTGATAAACCATGCCATCATTAAAGCACAGAACACCAACCAAACCGAGGATGGTAAGCCTGTGGTTTACCTCGACACATATTCTTTGCTCCATCCAAGATAGTCACCAAAGAGCTCTGTTATAAAAGTTAATTGTAGTGTATGAAGATTAAAAATAAAGATAACGTGAGAAAAACAAAACAAACACTTTGTGATTTAGTGTATCTTTCTTTCTTCTTGGGCATTCTGCCACCAGTTACTATAGTTACTAGTTGTTCACCATTTTTGAATGGGTCTTAACTTTGTTTTATGGTAAAGGAAAATAATTATTGTCACTGGGTGCTATGATCGGCGCTGATAACTGATCTGATGGCTAAACATTAACAAAAACTAGTTTGTGATTCAGGGCCTCGACAGACTAGACTATTTGGACTATTATTTAAAAAGTTGTCGATAACCACAAAGTCAGTCTGTGAAGAAAGGTATCGATAACGAACTTAAAAAGAATAAACATTTGTTGTCGTCCTTCAGTAGCATCGTAAATAAAGTAAGTAATAGTCAAGTGAGGCCTCACTTGACTATTACTTACTTAAAAAATAGTTATCGACAACCAAACAGTTTTCCTTTTCAAAAGGAAAACTACTTTAGTTGTCGATAACAAACGCGGCTGTTTTATCGGCGATAACTCGTTTTCCCTAGTCCGTGAGACAGTTGTCGACAACTCACCCGCCGTATTTCCTCGAATAAGTGCCCATCCTCTAATAAGCCCCTCCCCCCTCGAATAAGCGCCCAAACTTTTAGCCGAAATTGGAAATAAGCGCACTCCCCCCCCCCCCCCCCCCCCCCCCCTCCCCCTTCCCTGTCACTAAAGGGTTTGTGTAGTGTACTCCTCGAAGAACGAGACAATCCCTTTGAAGGTCTTACAATGTCAGACCAGAAGAACTGCGATGATATCAATATCATCGACGATGATGAAAGAGGACGAGAAGCACTTCTCATGCTGCCCGGCCAAAAGAACGAGAACACAAGGACAACAATATTAATGTTTCTGTTACTGTTTCTTATAGTTTTGGTTTTAGCAATAAAGCTGGTTGAATCAAATTTGAAATAAGCCCCCACCCCCCTCCCTCCTTGAATAAGCGCCCACCCTTTCAGCCGAAATTAAAAATAAACGCCCGGGCGCTTATTTGAGGAGTTGCCCAACAAATTAGCACATGTGTAGTCGCGCGGCTAGCACTGGAAGCGAAGTTGACATGCGCACTGAACCGTTAGTTAGAAAGCTCTCGCTAGTTATCAACAATTTTGCCTTTAGGGTGTGGAAAAGCTGTATCGAACGCTGATAGTGGTAGACTCATTTTCGTTGTTAAATAAAGATAGTTGTCGGCAACTTTCTCTCTAGTCTGCTGATTATATTTTCTTCTTCTTGGATGTTTTGGGATTCGTTGAGATGTTAATATTAGTCACCATTTTAAGACGATATTTATGTTTTATGGCAAGGGAAGAAACGTTTCATCATTAGGTGCTTTAATCGGTACTGAAAACTTATCTGACGCTAAAATTTGACTTATCCGTTGGCCTCATTTTTCTTTTTAAGCGTTTCAGTAATTTTGAGTTCTTACAACTAATACGGAGTTGTGGAGACGATAGTTCATTGACACAATCTCGTTCTCAGAGTCCGCATTCCCTAGACCAGCGGTCGCGATTGTTCGTTTACCGGGTTCCGGGTAACGTGGACTTTTGGAACGAGATTGGGGTTGATATTTTATAGGATGTGACACGCGCATGCTTAAGAATTAAGGGGCACGTTGTGTTTTCAGAAAAGAAACATTCCCTTAATTTGAGATGTAGCGCATTTGGGTTCAATCTTTTTGCTGTCGTGCTGGGTAGGCCTTTAATTTAATTCCAGTTTAAAATTCCATCTTAATGATAGTTATACTTTTTTCATAGCCTAAGATCGCTAAAAAGTATCTTTAATAAAAAATGTAAATTCTATTTTTGTAAAATATTGAAAAACAAAGCGAAGGATAGAATTGGTTCGGCCTTCGTTGAACTTCAAAAAAAACCCACACTTCTGTTATTCATCCCAAAAGATGACTGCACATACGATAATTCAATGTTGATGACCACAATAAGAGCGGAGAAGAAGTGTAATTCACTGAGGATTCTGAAGGCATTGAACCCATTCATTCAATGAACTCATCATTTTATTACGGTTTTCTCTCCTTACAAGAATTAAATTTTAGGTCCTTAGTTCCACCTCAACTTCTACACAGGAAATAGGTCTGTTGCCATCTGCGTCTCTCAGATCCGCCCTTATCCTGTATTTTCCCTGGAATAAGAAATACAAAAACTTAAGTCACGACTGCCTATTTCAAATTACTCTCCGGATTTTGAAGAATCGTATCAGGTAATGTTTTCACTCGAAGAAATATAAAAGCTTTTGAACACACACCGCTGACAAAAACTTTGACATGTTCGTGAAAGACTGGAATCTACACGGTCCATGCGCCCGCAAACTTTGCCGCTTGCCATGGGACAAAAGCAAAAAAAAACATCAAATAAACTCGCATAGATTTGCTCATTTTCTGCAACTATAGAGTACCGAAGTGATGACGTCACAAACACTAAATTTGTGAAATTATGGGATTTGATTGGATATTCGGAAAGGGCATGGCGAAAAATGCCCGCTTGCCAAAAATCAGCATCTTATTGCAATTTGGGGGTGAGATATTGGCACCGTTATGCTCTGTTGACTCCATACAAACCTTTCTAATTTTTGCCTTGGTTCATTACGTAATGTCCTTGAAGATAATTTCTTCGCTTTAAGCTCTTTGACTTCCGCTGGAAAAGGCATCTAGATCTAGTGCTTGAATTTAGGGTTTATTGATCTTTATTCTTTCCATTTATAATTCAAACAGCCACGACACCATTTTGAACTTGAAAATCTGATCTTACGCGCAAGAAACCAACCCTTTGTTTTTAGTACCCCCTTAAACCGAGAGCTAAAAGTTAACACAGGAATGCACACAATGATCCGATAGAAATGTATTCTAAGCAAGAATTATGTTGTATTGAAATAACATCCACAGTAGTACCCTTCATTGGCCAAAACTGAACTGACACACTTGACACCTACGTAAAATAACGGCTTAAGGTGATGTTACACGGGACGATTCGTAACGACGATTTTTAGCGCAACATGGGTGCACCGACGATTTTCTTCGCAATTTTTTTGTTGCGAGTTTTTGATTCAGCTTCAAAAAACTTGCAACGCAAAACCACGAATTTTGCTCAAGTTGTTTCGTGTAACATACCTGTCGTTAAATTGGATGCGCTAAAAATCGTCGTTGCGAATCGTCCCGTGTAACATCACTTTTAAACTGTGAAACAGAACCTTGCGCGCCCTAATAACAAGTGCGCGCGTGTAAAGACCGTAATGTTCTCCCATTCAGCTCTTCCGTTCTCGTGTAGATCTATTCTGGCTATATATATTTCCAGTGTTAATTTTTCATTCCCACAAAATGTTGCTCATAACCCTAGACACACTAGGCGTAAGGAATGTATGTACAGCCTTTTTCAAACCCACTCCAGTTCAACTACTCTTTTTACCTAGAACAGTCAGGACTTGGAACTTACTCCCCTCTAATGTTACTCTAGATCCAAATTTGCAGACTTTTAAATCGGCCCCTATGCCTGCTATTAGATCCATGCAGGTCCCTGGCCACTGTGGAGGCTATAAAAGACACTGCCTTCGACCATCCATCTTAGATATTATCATCAGCTTAATTAGGATTACCTCATGATTTAGGAATTTAAGAATTAAGAATAGCCTGCATTTGGGATGAATGAAGAAACTGCGCCCAAATCAGGCAAAACAAGAGATTGTTGTTTGACGACGTATTCTTTCCTTGTAAGTGGGCATTGTTCTCCTTCTAGCAATCCAATCATCTGATCGCATCCGATACGCTGAACGCTGAGAACAAAAGAAAATAACATAATGTTACACTACTTATCATATGCACTTGGTTACACTACTAATTATATGCACTTGGTTGCACTACTAATGCTATGCACTTGGTTGCACTGCTAATCATATGCACTTGCACCTTTACTACGGCTTAATAGAATTGTCACGTACTTATGTGAACAACATGTATTTAACTTGTAGCAGCTAATTCGATTTTCGAACATGTCACTGAACAAACAACATGGTGGCAGCGGTTCAGTCATTTATCAGTCCAACGGTTGAGCGGTCGTATACTCGGTAGTCTACCAGCGACTATGACTTTGAACAACCCGTTTCCGGAGTTTAAAACGACAAGAGATGACAAACACGACATGGAAGTATACGTCGAAGATTTGACGGATTATTGTATCATGCGGAATCTGGGCAGAATCTAATTGGATTGCCCTTTAACTATATTCCTCACCAATACTTAGCTGGACACGGAATAGGTAGCCAGCCGAACCAACCAAGACTTTTCTGCGCTTTAATGTGAAGTTTGTAGTTGGTTCCAGCAGCACCAGTTACTATAAACCTTCCACTGGCCGTT